>JAAONU010000016.1:42232402-42832402 GCA_012932295.1 Cyclina sinensis | reverse complement strand
CTAGGGGTGTCTCTGGAATGTGATGCTTTCTGGGATGCATGATCCCCTACAACTTAAAATAACTAAACTCTACAGGGGCGTCGTTCATATGGGCAACGGGTACCGACAATAAATAAACTCAAATAGATAGATAGAAACCATGTTCTTTTTTAATTATTTGTCCCCTATGACAAACAAACGACTGGTCAGAAACGTGTAAAAATGCTAAACAATATTTTAAAATAAGAATTTAACATTATATTATAAGCTACTAGTGATCATGCCTAGTTGGCTCGCAAAAACAAAGCATCTTACTTTAAATGTGACTTTTAAGCAACTTATGTAGTTTGTAGAGATGTGCCTTGTTCAATCGTCAAGCAAACACTGAAAGTAAATGTCCGTCGGCAAATCAAATCATTTAGTTTGTTGAGTTTCTTGCCTTGTTTTCATTTTTATTCAGCGTGCAGAACATTACGAAGGACATGTACATCAGCTGCCGGGTTTACACATGATTACTTTTGTCAAGCGCTTGTAGTCGAATAAACCCGCCTACAGTGTATATTAGCATTAATCCGCAACGTTCTATATCCCCCTCTCCCCCACCAACCCCAATCAACGGATTTAATTCCCATAGAAAACTCTGACAGAACGCTGATATGTACTTATTAATCCGCAAAATTAACATACCAATGAATGCAAATATTCACATATAAATTTAGACCAGTAGAAAACGATTGTTTAATAATTTGATATATTTGTAATAAGTTGTTGTATAACTGGCATTTAAAGCTAACTCAACCTTCATGTATTTTTAAACAGCTTTAAATGCCAGTAAGACATTTACTGAGGGACAAGCCTCGAATCAGTAAAACAAAATTACAAATTGAAAGTAAGTTTGCAAGCTGTATGCATTCGCAGTTTGATATCACAGCGCTGAGTTTACATGATATAAATTTGGAGATAACATGGTGTTTCGAAAACCATTAAGAGAAAATAAATGATAAACGTGACATGCCTCATGTTAACAAACGACTGCTAAATATAGGAAAACTCCTCTTATGCTCGCGCGAAAATTTCGCAAGATATCCAATAGCGGGATACTACGTCATCGCGCACCTGTCCGTTGCCCTAACGCGAATCGGGTTTTTGTCAACAAACCGTCGCTTGAAATGTAAGATAGTCTTTTTCGATAAGGAATCTGTAGTTACAAAATTCATGTTGTACACCGAAGATCAATCTCATTAAAATCATATCCTAACTGTCGCTCCACGACCAGCGAAGAGTAACGGAGCGAAAACGATGATCTGATTATAATGAGATTGACCGAAGATTGGCTTCTCTGCTTTGTATATACTTAAAGAATTTTTATAGTTTAAAATTCTAATTTAGGTCTCAAAATGGGGGAAAATTTTATTTCTGGATGCTCCCGGGTGGACTCTGGTAAAAAAGCACCGTATCAAATGATAAAAACTTCGTTGTGAGCATTGTTCATCCAACAAAATCAAAACCGATTGATGTTTAGATAAATCAATGATTAAGTAAGGCTTGTTTTTGCTTCTAATGCAGATTTTCGTAAATTAATGCCTGCAAATGATATGCTTTACTACGCGGACGCATTTTCAGAAATGTCCCAACGCTGTTTTGTATATGAGTAAAATGTTGTCGTTAAATAATGAAAACTATAAACAGGTTTCTTAAAAATACTCATTTGAGTCAACAAACTTATAAGTAATACTTGTGTATTTTTTCATCAAAGTTCAGTTCATTAAAGTTATAATACTGGTCACAATCATCATAAAGAATAAACCAGATAAGAACTCTGTTATTATTCGAGGATGACAAGATGTGCTTGTCATACATCAGGAATAAATTATCAAAATGGTCAATTATGAATACGTGACGTAGACAACAATAGTCGATCATTCAAGACGTAAAATAATTCAAAGAGATAGATAGACCAAAATGTACTCGGAAGCGTTGGTCGTTAAAACATTTACAATACTGAGAAAACAAATATAAAAATTACTTTGGAAGATGTACGATTTGTCGAGAATGATAATCGGCACTAAATTTATCAGGTCCTGTAAATGAAATGTTTTTTTCTAAAATAACTTATGTATGGAAACTAAATCCGAGCAATGGTGGAGAGTTTACAGAAAACGAAAGTAGGTGCTTTTATATCCGCTGACATCCAGAAATATTGTCAAGTTATATTTTTTATAAGTGAAAATAAACAGATTTTTTTTCTTTCAAGTTGTGTATATACGTATGCATTAGTGTAAACATTTTCATAAATTTGCGATAATGTTATATACTACTCAAAATTTGATAGGGATCACTTTTTATTTCTTAAATACATTTTTAATGATATCCTCAAAATAACTGATTTTGTCACATAGATGTAGTTTATTCATATGGCAAAGCCGAACTGTCCAGCAGATTTTGATTGTTTACCTGTACATGGCTCGAGATGCACGGGAAAAGCGATACCCCTGGAAAAGTGGTGCACCGCGGGCATGTACCTTAATGTACACATCCGTTTTATTCAGACTTCGCTTGTGCATGGTAACGTTTATATCGAACCTAGCACTGGTCATGGCAAATCTACGGCAAAGACGGCGTATTAACGATGAGTAGATGAATAGGGGGTTAGGGATGCTTGAGTCTGGGCATTCCCAACGGCACGTGGGAGGTGTCCTTGGGGTGTCCCAGAGCAACATTGCCAGGATGTGGCGACGGTTTCAAACTTACGGGCATGCCACGCATAGGGCGTCAGAGGTCCACAACTCAGCGTGAGGACCGGTTTATTGTCGTTCAAGCGCGACGCCAGCGCTTTGTTGCCGCTACTGTCCTCCAAAATGACTTCCAGAATGCCACTGGTGTTAGACTTTCCACTCAGACCATCAGGAACCGTCTTCGTACATATGGCATGAGGGCTAGAAAGCCGGCAATCCGAATCCCTTTGACGTGAAACCACATCCAGGCACGTCTTCATGTGGACGCTGCATGACTGGACCTCAGTGCTGTTCACTGACGAGTCTAGATTTTGTATGGACTTCACTGATAGGCGAGTGCGGGTATGGAGATCCGCCAATGAACGTTTGGCACCCGTATGTGTTGCTACCCATGACCGTCATGGCGGGGGCTCGGTCATGGTGTGGGCGGGCATTAACATGCAGGGAAGAACGGACCTGCACGTTGTTCAGAACGGCACATTGACGGCTGTACGATACGTCAATGAGATCTTAGATGTGTACGTTCGTCCGTACGCTGGTGCTATAGGCCTTGAGTTCATTTCAATGAACGACAACGCCCGGCCTCACAGGGCAAGGGTCACCTGGAGGCAGCAGCCATAGAGAGAATGGACTGGCCAACAAGGTCTCCAGACCTCAATCCAATAGAGCACGCCTGGGACATGCTGCAGACTGCAATATCTGCCTGCCCAGTCCAGCCAACCACGGTCCCTGGGCTACAGCAGTCCCTTCTGGACGAGTGGGCTCGACTCCTACAACAAAGCATCCGGAGACTCATTGGCAGCATGAGAAAGCGGTGCAGAGCAGTAATCCAAGCAAACGGACACCACGCGCGATATTAAAGCAAAATTCAGGCCACAGACTTGATTTTTCCAAAAAGGTCTTTTTCATCTCCTGTCTGTGTTATCCCAAATTTGTGCCCCTCCCACGGCTCAGCCTCTGTCACGCTTCAACGGTTTACAGACTTACTCATTTTTGGTACCAACTTTTGTCATATGAACGTATTTTCAGAAT
Organism: Cyclina sinensis; assembly: GCA_012932295.1. Lineage (NCBI taxonomy): Eukaryota > Metazoa > Mollusca > Bivalvia > Venerida > Veneridae > Cyclina > Cyclina sinensis. The sequence continues at coordinate 42,828,656 of JAAONU010000016.1, read as the reverse complement.
CACAACAAAAAAAGTAACCTTTAAACCTTATGTAGTAAATATACACATGCTTATAAGTGATCCCTATCAAATTTTGAGTAGTATATTTTTGTTAATGGACGGAATTATAACTTTACGTCTAAAATAACTGGAACTTTCCAAACAACGATTGTGCCATTTTTGAGCAATGTTCCACATAGTCTTGTAATTGAAATTATTGGTTTTTACATTAAAAAAATCTTAATAATATAAGTATAGCGTTAAAAACCATCTTGTGTTTGGAAAAGGTAGTTCATCTGCACTTAACGGAAATACTTACGCCACCTAAAGTTTGTATTCTTTTTTTTTAAACACTGTAAAAAATTATATGAAAGTTTCACACAAATAAAAGTATATTAGACATATTTTGTATAGTCTACCCTTTGAAATTACATTAAAACTACATTTCCTCAACGCACGATAACGACCAAAAATTGAAAGTCGCACAACTAGCCGTTTTTGCAACGAGTTAATTGATCGCATGTGCATGTATAAAAGAAATGAAAATAGAAAAAGGTATCTGGTACAGTTTTGAGATAAAAACTAGATACACGTGCTGAGTGTGTAGAATTTTGCAACACTGTAGAAGAGACCACTTACATCACATGCTTAACAAAATGTATTTTTATGCTTGTGGGGAGGTATCGAAGGCATAAATGATTTTTCTGGAAGATTTCAAACTTCCTCTTTTAAACAACGTTGTTGATTGTTTCATTGGTTTCCCTGAAATGTTTTCATCCTTTAAAATAGACTCTATGTACAATTTCTCTACTTTCTCTTCACATAAATGAATATATGTATAATGAATGAATGAATGAATGAATGAATGAATGAATGAATGAAATAATTAATTAATGCATGAAGTAAATAAACTTAATACATTGTGGTATAATATAGAATTTTATTAACTATTTCATTACACAAGCTCAACAAACTATCAAAATGCAAGCCTCTGGCGTAATAAAATTCGGCAATTTACAATTTTCAAGTTATTTAAGTCAGTAAGCCGGTTTTTGTTGTTGTTGTTGTTTTTTCCTTCTAAATTTAACGTACAGAAGAGGATATAGCTAGCAAAATGGTTTAATGAATGTAGGTATTGGGAATTACTCTTATTTTGGCGCGATTTAAGCTATCGCGCTTGAAGAAATTTGCCATCTTTGCCGTGCGCGTTTATATAACACAAAACGCAACACAAATAAGAGTCAGCCCTTAATGAAAAACAAAGGAAGTCATGTGACAATAATATCAAGTTGTTTATTATTCAAAACTGTCCCGAAACTTCTTCAGACACAGTATGCTTTGAATATTGGAAGAAACAAGTGAGAGATTGACTTAAATTACCATCACTTAAAATTATTTTAAGAAAAATGTTTAGAAACTTCTTGACGACGAAATTTTACTCATAAGGAACCAATGGATTACTAATCCAGTGCTACTAGAATTAAGACATTTTACATATTATTTATTTTTACATATTATTCTGACATTTTACATATTATTTATAGCACAACCCGTTGACTGAATCTCAATAATGAATCTGAAAATGTAAAATATAGAAGTGCAAAATTATCTGTACGGAAAACTGCAAGTTTTATATTCCTATATGTACAATTGGAGCGGGGTTAGTGTTACCCAATAATATGTAATTCTATGTTTTGATTTGCTGTTAGAAGATCCGATTATTGCCGAAGCATTACGTATTTTTACGATGTACTACCTGTTGAGGCAAATTTGCAACGTTGTGTTATTCCGGAAATCCTCGGCCAGAATCATGTGACTGTCTGATAATATTGTGTAGGAACATTGAATGTTATTGTTTTGAAATCTATTAATAGTAATTAGTAACTGATAAAACATACAGGTAACCTTTTGAAGGAGGGCAAAAATACGGCGGTTGATAAAAATGCAAAACAAAGTAATTTTGTAATTACAGTTACAAAGTCATTTTTCATCAAAAACTTCAATATTTTATATCATTTAAAAGGTATGTAAACTCATATTTTACATATTTAAAAAAATAATTGTCAAACCTATTTACTTTCTTGTTTGTAAATGGTTAAACTTAGTGCATCTAAGCTGCTAGAAAAATGCTGAAAAAATGCTGAAACGACAGGTATAAATTAGTTTAGTCTTTTTTTTGAAAGCAAAAATTCAAAATCTGCTTATATTTTCAAAATACGAATTTAAAGAGCTTTCAAATGATGTAAAATGATACAATGTTTATGTTTAATGTTTTCAAATAATTAAATTCGGCTCAAAAAGAAAAAAGATATCTAAAGTTAAAAATTCTGTCTGGTTACCGGTCGTACTTAATAGTGACTGTATCTCACCTGGTCTTTCATATGTTAAATTGTATCAAAGTAATCAAAGCATGGTCATAGTTTATTATCATAATTGACATTACAAGTATATTTGTTATTCTACTTAAGCATGTTTGTTATTCTGTTCAAGCATGTTATTTCATGAAATTCATGTTATTTTGTTACTTAACAAAACAAACAATGTTTCAGTATTATAATAATCACCATTAACATCAAGAGATATATGGAAATAAAAGGTTGAACAAATATGTTGTTGTTGTTCTTCAAAAATGTGCATTACCTTAGTTATAATTTGTCTGAACAGACAGGTCTTCGATTTAAAGATATATATTAAATTTCTTTTTATTAGCATCTGCAAACAAAATAGAGCGCTGAAGCTTAAGGTTCCTTAAAATACAGTAAAAAAAACCGTACACTCAAGTCCGGTTTATAAACTGAAAAGTATTAAACGCAAGAATACATTTTGACCTTTTCAGTAGGGTTAAGTATACAGCAAAACGCGTGGTTTTTAACATGTGATCGAAATCGTACAGCGTTATTTGTTCTAAACTATTTAGGTCGGCTAATAAACATTCAAGTACAGCACACACCGTTTCACTGGAGTAGTCATTAATAGACAAGGTACGTTATATTTTGATAAAGACAAAGAAAATTGATTATATTTACACAAACTGTATATTATTTGCTTTCAGTGCACAGTGAGAATAATATTTTTATGCAGTCGTGAACTTTCTTTAATATCGCAAATAACTGATACTTTTTTTTTCATATGTATCTTTTCTCTGTTCAGTACACGCGTATAATGCCTATTCGTTACATTCTCTCAGCAAACATAAAGAAGAGCATATACACATGTAGCCGGCTAGTCAACTGTGTATGAATATACGTAGAGAAATACAGATAACGCTTCTCTCTTGTCATTGAAATTGTCTTTTAGTTGGAAGTTGAGAATTCAAGTGCGCATTTGAAAATACTCTTCTTCAAGCCTGTAATTAAAGGTTTCAAATGCACATTAGAAAATGCACTTCTGGCTGGTATTCATGTTTTTCTTCACCTCCGCTAACGTTATGGGAGGGAGATATTTTGATTTTGGAATGGCTGTCTGGATGAGCGGATGGCTAGATAAATGTCACAGTTTTTCTACGCATCTCCTCTTAAATGCATGATTGGATTCTAATTTTTATCCTTTGCCAGCGCAACTTCTACATTCATCATCAGATTTTAATCAAACCTTATAGAAATGTTCAGTGTTCAGTAGCGTTGATCTACCAGTTTTCGTAATGGTAACCGACTTTGTGTCATTACCAGGCTTGTGCCCAGTACAAGAGTGTAGTACTTAAGTACCAGTACCAGTATTTGCAAGTTTATGCAGTAGCAGTACCAGGTTTTGACTCAGTATTGCAGTACCAGTACAAATTCTAGGAAAGTAATGCAGTACCAGTACCAGTACTTTCATGAGAATTAATGATAGTTAAAAGTGAAAGACTTTGTAAATATACCAAAGGTAAAACATTATACATTACTGATACACATTTATTTACTATACTGTGCATACACATTGTCTGAAGTATTGCAAATGCCATATCAACTAAAGTCATATAATCTCCATATTAAAAGATAGTCAACACTTTTCATCTTTTGAGTTGCATTTTATCATCATAAGGTTTTTAAAGGTTGCATCACGCATTCTTGGTGGTTTTCTCCATATTTGGACTTTGAAGTGTCGCGTTTAGTGTAATTTACTATAGTTGTTTGAGACTTTAGTTAAGAACTTCCAGGACTACAAGGGACCTTCTGACATGCTTCCATATACTCTTCTCCGTGTTTACACTATGAAATAAATTAAAAGTTAAAACAACTATTTTACTTTGCTACCAGTTATATTTACTCTAAATAAATAAACAATAGAATCCTTTCATAGACTTTTGTTAAACACAATGCTGATGATAACAACCTTTTGTTCATTTTAACACTTCCCTAATCTTTTTGTAACACTTTATCTCAAAGCCAGACAGTGACAAGTATAACTTAAAAACATTAACACTAAATTGCAAGTATAAAGGGCTATTGACTATATATCAATTCATTGTAAAGTTTTATCCAAGTTATTTAGTATAAATAAATCTCATTAAAAGAGAAAATAAAAATCATAGCAACAGACAGATTAAAAGTTACTAAAACAAAATGTTATACTTACTTTTAGATTCTTTATAAAATTTGACGACACTTTCAGAGACCCGGATATCAGTGCTGGACAATTTAGGCACTGAGCTTTGAAGCTACCTTCTGTATTTTCAGGGAGTTTGTAAAAAATATTCCAACTCATTTTTAGCTCACCTGTCACGTAGTGACAGAGTGAGCTTTTCTGATCACATTTTGTCCGTCGTCCGTCGTCCGTCCGTCCGTCCGTTAACAATTGGTTTGTTAACACTCTAGTGGTCACATTTTTGCCTCAATTGTCATGAAACTTGGTTAGGATGTTTGTCTCATTAATATCTCAGATGAGTTCGAACATGGGTTATCAGGGTTGGAAAACTAGGTCACAGAGCCCAAATATAGAAAAACCTTGTTAACACTCTAGAGGCTACTTTTTCAATCCAAATATCCTGGAAATTTGTCAGAAATGTTCTAATGATGATCTCTAGCTCAAGTTCAAATATGGGTCATCTGGGTTCAAAAACTAGGTCACGGAGCTCAAAAATAGAAAAATCTTGTTAACACTCTAGAGGTTACATTTTCAGCCCAAATAATCTTGAAATTTGTCAGAAAAATTGCTTTGATGATTTCTAGGTCAAGTTCAAATATAGGTCATCTGGGGTCAAAAACTAGGTCACAGAGCCCAAAAATAGAAAAATCTTGTTAACACTCTAGAGGTTACATTTTCAGCCCAAATAATCTTGAAATTTGTCAGAAAGGTTGCTTCAAAGATTTCTAGCACAAGTTCAAATATGGGTCATCTGGGTTCAGAAACTAGGTCACAGAGCCCAAATATTGAAAAACCTTGTTAACACTCTAGAGGTAACATTTTTAGACCAAAAAATCTGCAAATCTGTCAGGAAGGTTGCTTCTATGATTTCTAGCTCAAGTTCAAATATGGGTCATCTTGGTTCAAAAACTAGGTCACGGAGCCCAAAATAGAAACATCTTGTTAACATTCTAGAGATTACATTTTCAGCCCAAATAATCTGGAAATTTGTCAGAAAAGTTGCTTCAAAGATTTCTAGCACAAGTTCAAATATGGGTCATCTGGGTTCAGAAACTAGGTCACAGAGCCCAAAAATAGAAAAATCTTGTTAACACTCTAGAGGTTACGTTTTCAGCCCAAATAATCTGGAAATTTGTCAGAAAAATTGCCTTGAGGATTTCTAGATCAAGTTTGAGTATGGGTCATCTGGGGTCAAAAACTAGGTCACAAAGTCAAAATATGGAAAAACCTTGTTAATATTCTAAAGGTAGCATATTCAGTCCAAATAACCTGGAAATTTGTCAGAAAGATTCTATGGATGATTTCTAGCTCAGTTTTGAATATAGGTTCTCTGGGGTCAAAAACTAGGTCACAGAGCCCGAAAGTAGAAAAAACCTTGTAAAAGCTCTAGAGGTTACATTTTTAGTCCAAATGTCCTTGAAATTTGTCAGAAAGGTTGTTTCAATGATTTTTAGCTCAAATTTGGATATGGGTCATCTGGGATCAAAAACTAGGTCACATGGTACAAATATGTAAAAAAAAAATTTAACACTTCAGAGGTTACATTTTCAGTCCAAATATCCTGGAAATTTGTCAGACAGGTTTTTTTGATGATTTGTAGTTTAAGTTTGGATATGGGTTATCTGGGGTCAAAAACTAGGTCACAGAACCTAAATATCGAGAAACCTTGTTAACACTCTAGATGCTACTTTTTCAGTCCAAATATCTTGGAAATTTGTCAAAGAGATTGTTTCAATAATTTCTAAGTCAATGTTGAATATGGGTCATCTGGGGTCAATTAACCAGGTCCATAGCAACTTTGTTAAAAGCAGTCATACTCAGGTGAGCGATACAGGGCCATCATGGCCCTCTTGTTTAATACTTCAAATCAAGTATCCTTCTACTATATCCAACTACTTAGAACTGTTCCTTCATAACAAATGATGTCAGGTCATGCTTTAGTAAAAGGTTCATAGTTATTGATAACAGCTCACCACTAGAGCATGTTTTTGTGTGCTTGCATTTAACAACATAATTTTATGTCAATTATCAAATTTAAATATTCATCCCTTAATTCCTTGTAAAATTTACAGTTACAGTATTTTGCTTACAGGCACACCATTAAAACTAATTATGATAGCAAATGATAGTGATTGAAACACCCTAGGGTATATGTACTACTTTTAATAAGCTCAGTTTTAAAATTAACATTGTGTAACTGTGCCTAAAATGGTAAGAAAACCAAAGTACTGCTAAAGTACTGCAGTACCAGTACCACTCTTTGTGACAGTAATGCATTACCAGTACCAGCAGTCGCTAAATTTTGACTGAGTAATGCAGTAACAGTAGCAGTACTTGCCAAAAGTACTTAAGTAGTAATGCAGTACCAGTACCAGTACTACTGGCACAAGCCTGGAAATTACATATATACAACACAATAAAACAAAGAAATTCTCTAGGTACACTTTAATCATTCAATACCAATACGTTATCTTGCATAAGAATTAAATATACCCAATAATCTATAAGAATGATTGAAAAAAATGATAATACGTAGAGTCTCCGCCATATTGGTAATGCAGCCTATTTTCGTGACCTTCACCTTGTGTCAATATAAAATACAAGTAGATTCAAAATTCCTTCTCCAAAACAGAAAAAAAGTACTGCACGAGAAAAAATAAGATTTTTGTAAATCTTTTTAACAGTATTCAGGTATGGAATCCATATTTTATTTGGAATTATTGCCTTTTTGTAATCTTTAAAACAGCTTTAACAAGATTTTCAATAAAAAAATCTGTCATTGCTATAGTATATAGATTTTATAAATCTTATATTCTTTTTCTGAATATTAAAAAAATTATAACAGGCTGAAATATATTTAACTATATTAAGAATATATTCATTATTTTTACAAAACATTATATAACAGTATTCATCTAATAAATACAGTAGGAGAACACTTGTTTTTTCATAAGGAATAGACTACAGGAACTTGTCTGTATTTAACTGAAGTACACATCCTGTCACATGACAGTCATATGTCTCAGTGCAGCAAACGCTGCAGAATCCTCATTGTCACTTTCATATTTCTACTCTTATCACAATCAGATTTATAGGAATCTAAATAAGTGGACAAAAAAGGAATAGCAAAATGGTAGGGATTTCTAATAGTTCACAGAAAAGCACTTTATTAAATACTTGCATGAAGCGCATTTTACAGATTAACTGCTGCAGGAGTAGGATTTGACAGCTCTTTGTTTACGCACAAAGCGATGACGTCAAACGCAAATCAGTTTCGATGCGCGAGTAAGTTTAGTAACATCACCAAAATACCTCCGTAACGAAAATGAGAGGTTCGACGATTCCTAATGTAGTTGTACATAAGGACATGATTTTCCGCTTGACTGAATAAAACTTTATAGATTTTATCTGTTGTCATTGATGAAATTTATAGAAATGTTCAATACCAAGTGTAGTCGTGCATACTGTCACAGTTTTCCACTTGATTTATTTTTTGCATGAGTTCAGTGGCCTTAGTTGACATTACGCCCCCTGTCAATCAATTTGACCGGGCCCTTGTAAAAAAGCCAATCAGCGCTCGTTATCAGTTTAACGCTACGGTATCTACAAACGTTCACCATTTTCCTTAGACAAGCTGTTAGTACAAGATAACAGTGCAAATGTATTTTCTGTGGAAAATATTTAGATTTTCTGTCAATTATAAGATATTAAAAACGGTATATACCTGACTCAATAGGCAGATGTCCTGATATACTGGAGTTATTTATGTAACACTTAAGTATGCAGAAAATAAGTTATTGAGCGAAAGTAAACAGCAGTTACGAACCCCTGCTTATAGCATAATTTATTTAAAGGGTAAAGTGTTTTGCACAAATTCACAATTTCTTCTGTCATTACATTTTATTTGCATAATCGCACCATGTATAGTAAGATTGTATAAAAATGCATGTCTAGTCCCAAAATATCCCAAAAGATTTTCATGACAAAATCTTATAGGTAATGAAGTAGCATCAATAAATAACGCAACCGTAAAAAAGAAAAAAGTTAAAATGATATGTTCAAATATGAATAGGATTAGCTTTAGATCTAATGGTATAAATATTTAGCAAAAATATTCCCATAAAAGTTCAAACTTAAATATTTAAAATAAAAAATAACATGTCTGTAAGGAAGATAAGATCTGAAAATAACTCAACTATATTTCAATAAAGAAATCAAATTAAAAATTAATATTAACCATTTGAAATGATATAATACCAATATCCTTTACTTTAAACACACCTGATTTTGAATTTATATGAAGCTGGTATTGTAGCAATTGATTTCATATAGAACTGCGTGTCAAGCTTATTTTCGAAAAAAAAAATACACTTCATTGAAAAATAAAACAAAAACCAAAATGACAGACACGTATAAGAATATCATTTCAAAGATCAAAATTTAATGGATGATATATATAATATTATATAATTTTATGCAAATTGCGTTTTCAAGCTAATTTACGAAAGGTGTCCCGCAGGCACTGCTAAGTCACGCAAATGTAATTTTCTTTTTGCTTTATTCAAATTAATAAAAACACATAATATAGAAATTTATTATTTAAAGGCGAATTTCGCGCATAAACTGTTGAAAATAGTGAACCAGTGTCGGGCATAGTTGATTCTAGAATAAGATTTTTAAGTCGATAAACACTGGAATAAATTTGTGACAAGGAGAGAAAATAAGAATCAGTGCACACCTGTTGTTGTATGTTAATTCATGAAATACAGGTAATTTTAAACTGTTTTGAATACTATTACATATTCAACTATTAAGTAAAAGCATTACAACTATTAAAATATCATTTTTACTATTTTACAAGGTTATTCTCGTAAATGACATAACATTTTCACGAAAACATCCGTACTGTCTTTTGTCTAAGGTTCGAGATGACCGGGTCACGTGACCAAGTGGGCGGAGCAATATCATTGCTGGCGTAATGTCAGTTGGAGGGGGAGACATACGTTTTTTTTCCTGGAAAACAGCATCAAGTTCTGAATTTACATGTGCATTCGAAAATACTCTTCTAGCCTGTAAAGCAAAAATACTCTTACGTCAGGCAGTTTGAATTTCAAAAATTCCTGTAGTTGAGGTTTTTAATGTACATTCGAACATGTTCTCCTGGCTAGAAGTTGTGTTTCAAAATTAATGGAAATTCGAAAATGCGCTTCCAGCATGTAGTTAGGGATACAAGTCAGCATTCGAAATTGCACTTATAATGGATTATTCGGGAATCCAATTTTCATTCAAACACGTTCGTCTGGTTGGTAGTTTGGGATTAGATTGTGCATTCGAAAAGCGTTTCTAGCCTGCAGTTTGGTATTCAAATTTGCATTTGAAAAATCACTTCTGGCTAGAATAATCTGGCGATAATTCACTCCTTACTTGTAGTTCTTAATAAAATGTGCTTTCTGAAATGCACTTATTGCTTGTAATTGTGATTCAAATCTGCATTCGAAAGTTCCCTTCTATCCTGAAGATTGGAGATTCAAGTATGAATTTGAAAATGCACTTCTAGCTTCTAGTTAGGGATTCAAATGTTCATTCGAACATGCACTTCTGCCCTGACCAAGGGGATTGAAATGTTCATTCGAACATGCACTCCTGCCCTGACCTTGGGGATTGAAATGTTAATTCGCAGGGGCGGATCCAGGATTTTGGGTTGGGGGGGCGTAACTTTTAATCACTCTAAGCGGGAACGTTTAAATTGCGTGCACTCTGTGTTGTGTACGAGTACATCTCAAAAGGCAATGTTGTATAAAGATACGCGAGCGAAGCGAGCGAAGAAAAAATAGGAAAATATAGTATATTTTATTGTTTCCATACCAAAGAACATGTAAGCTCCGGGAATTTTAGGGGGGGGGCGTGCGCCGGGTGCGCCCCCCCCCTGGATCCGCTAGTGATTCGAACATGCACTTCTGCCTTTTAGTTTTGGGTTCATTGGAGCATTCAAAAAGCAGTTGTCGCCTGTAGTTAAGAGGTTAAATGTGTACTCTGACATGCACTTTTGGCTAGTAGACTGGGATTCAAATGTTCATTCAAAAATGCACTTCTATCCTGTAGCTGGAGATAATTATAAATGCAATTTCGAAACTGCACATATTGCTGGCCGTTGGTAATTCAAATGTGCCTTTCAAACTGCACTTCTAGCCTGTAGTTTTGAATTCCAGTGTGCATTTGAACTTTCATTTATAGATGATTGATGAAAATTCTAACGTGCATTCGAACAAACACTTCTGGTCTGTGGTTGGAAGTTAAAATGTGCATTTAAAATGTACGTCTGGTCCGTACTTTGGGATTCAAATTTGCATTTAACAATTTACTCCTGACGTTAGTTGGCGATTTAATGTGCACATCTTGTCTGTAGCTGGTGTTTCAAATGCAAGTCTAGCTTATGATTTCAGATAAAGAAAAAAACAAATATACTACCTTGGACTCGAACCAAAGACCTTGAAAACTAAGCGGTTTAGGCATGGCAATGGGTAATCGGTTTTACCGTGTTCTCGACTTAACGTCCGAGGATTGATTACAAAAAACCATACCGGAGTACTCGGTAAAAAAGGAAAAAAAAACTCCTTTTTTCTACAGGATACATATCCTCTAAAGAAATACTTAACCCTACTAAATCTATTTCAAGTGCAAAATTTACAGTGTAAGCGAGGCTCGACAGATTAACATGTGTTTATAATGAACAACAATTATATGTTCCGGTTACAGTGTTAGAAATCTTAAAATATATACTTTGCTTTATCATTTTAAAAACGACTGATCAAAGGGCGGATGTCATGGAAGAATTACAAGTTGTTTTAAGACATCTGGAAGTTGTTTTATATGATTAAATTTTCATGTTACCTCCATTGCAGGCATATTTATAGAAGCAAATTTATAGAAGGAAAGTATATTATAGATGTTGGTTTTTAATGGTGTGATAAACGTTGCATTTTGTCGGAGTTGTGTCGTCGGTAGCTATTGGTACCAAAATAAAGTACTCAATAGTGACCAATGGTTACTATCGGCAATACTTTGTAACGTCGGTAGTCAGTTTACAAGGAGGCCGATGAATATTTGAAGAGAGCAGTATCCGACTCGGTTGCGCTGTTTTTCACACTCGATAATTGTAAGACTTGCATACATCTGTGTACAAAACATTAGGAATATGGATGCTAGGAACTTAAGACGAATGGCCGAGTACTTGAATATCAAAATCAGAGCTAGCTGTCATCCCTAGTGGTTTCAATATTTTCATTGATCATTACTTCTAGGCCGTCATATGCCTGACATGTATTGTGCAACGGTATAAAAATACTACAACATAAATCAGAAAACATTTTGTATATAAATACTTACATACTTCACACAGAGCTTGTATGCATACATGTATTTTAAAAAAATAAACCTACAAACGGTTAAACAAATTGTTTTTCGTTACTGAGGAAACTAGGGCATGATATATGCAGGTTTGAATAACAAAAACTTTTTAATAAGAAAAACTATTTAATTGAAATTTCGAATGCACATTTGAACTGCTAGCCATAAATGCATTTTAATGCATATTTGAATCCCAAACTGCATACTAAAGGTGCATTTTCGAATACACATTTGATTCCCCAACTTCATGTAACAAGTGCTCATATGAATCCCTACTGTAATCCGGAAGTGCATTTCAGAACGTACATTTGAATCTCAGCAGCAAGCCGGAAGTGCATTTTCGAATGCACATTTGAATCCCCAACTGCAGGCTAGAAGTGCATTTTCGAATGTACAACTGCATCCCCACTTTCAAGCAACAACTGCATTTTCAAGGCCCACTGGAATCCTATACTACAGGCTACAAGTTCGAAGCAAATTTGATTCCCCAAGTACAGGCTATAAGTGCATTTTCGAGTCGCGCATGCATTCCTAACTACAGGCTATAAGTGCATTTTCAAGTCGAGCATGCATCCCTGAGTACTGGCTATAAGTGCATTTTCGAGTCGCGCATGCATTCCTAACTACAGGCTATAAGTGCATTTTCGAGTCGCGCATGCATTCCTAACTACAGGCTATAAGTGCATTTTCGAGTCGCGCATGCATTCCTAACTACAGGCTTTAAGTGCATTTTCGAGTCGCGCATGCATCCCTAACTACAGGCTATAAGTGCATTTTCGAGTCGCGCATGCATCCCTTACTACAGGCTATAAGTGCATTTTCGAACGACATTAGTCTCCTGAACTGCAGGCTAGAAGTGAATTATCAAATACACATTTGATTCCGAAATAACAAGCCAGAAGTGCATTGTCGCACATTTTCATGAGTCCCCAAATACAGGCTAGAAATGCAATTTCAAGCGCAATTAAGAATCCCCGCATTTCAACAACAAGCCAAATTCGAAGACTTTTTGTTGGACGAATTGATCTTTTAATGGATTTGAAGTGTCCGTAAAATGAAATATTTGTGCATCTCTTGTAATAAGATACATCGACTGCAATATATTCGGCTACACAAACCAGCGTTATCTATGTCCGTGTGTCTTCAGTCACTTTATAATTATGATCGTTAATTCAATCCATTTGTCTTGAACACATACACTTGATTAACTAACCCGTTCCTTATAACGAACTAAAGTGGAAGTGATATTCCTAAGACTGAAAAGCAGATTTAACGTAAGTCCAGATCTGTGTAGTTAGTTTTCTGACATAATTATATATGTACAAAGTGCAAAAAGTGCAATTTCATTCTAGCAAATTAGATAATTTATTTAGGAATTTCTACATATTTGTGTAAGAAATGTACTTATATCTCACGAAGTCGATGCACATGAGAGGTTTTATTTCGACAGGTTATGAATAACAGACTTAGATCATGAGCGTGTCAAACAACAACAAAGAATCCACAGGCATCAAACTCCAGGACCCTGAGGAACAGATTAAACCACAAGTCACCAAGGACGCTGTTCCGGAGCTTGTCAACCGACTTTATGGCTTAAAAGTAATTCTACAAATCTGATAAGAGTATTTTCATAGCAGTACCAATCTGTGTATAACAAGACATTTAACATGACTAATTGTTAACTAAACTAGCAGTCAAGAAGCGAATCCTTCGTCTATTCAGTGGTAATGTTCGAATCTCGACTCCTATTTACAAATGGCCTGTCGGTTGAGACGTTAAAACTAGGTGACTTTAGATTAACGAATATTTTCAAAGTCAAATTATATTAAACAAAAAATCGGAAAAGCAAAAACGAATATTAATGACATTAACTTTTACATGTTTTAGTACTGTGTGATTCTATCGTCACAATAAAAGTTTAAAACAACACACACCAGAAAGGGTCTTTTCTTTTATATAAAATCGGAAGGGGTAATTTAAGATATAGATCTAAATATTAAGTTATATAGTACTGATCCTCCGTAAGAGCATTAAATGGTGCTTTATGAGTAATTTTCAAATGTTGAACACAAACCAGACTCAGTGGTACCATTATGTTTGTTTTACACCAGGTTGAGGAAATCAAAGAGTTACCTAGTTATGATGATCTAAACTTTTTCGTACGGGTTGGGGAGAAATTCGACAATAGCCACATTAAAGCAATCAACTCTGACGGATACGTTTTGAGAGTACTGAATTCTCTACAGTCACGTGATCCCGAAATTATTGGTAAGTAAATAGAGAATATCAACAGACAAGAACATGAAACGGGGCAACTTGCTTTGAACATAAATTCATATTTTAAATCTTATGAACAAAAAATCAAAATAAGGACGAAATTTGAACTTAAAAGTATTAAGAGCCCATTTGCATTGACCTCTTGAACTGTTTTCTCGGTTTAACCAGAGATTCAAATAAAATATCAAAGAATAATATTATAATCCTCAAAAGATAATAAATGGAACCTAAATCAAACATTTACATCTAGCATCGGGCATTTTATTAGCTCAACTGAGCCGTAGGCTCATGGTGAGCTATAAGAATCGATCAATGTCCGTCGTCTGTCGTTCATCGTCTGTTCACACTTAGTTTATTAACACTTTAGTGGTTACACGTTTGCCTCGATTGTCATGAAACTTGGTCAGGATGTTTGTCACAGTAATTACTCGGACGCGTTCGAATATGGGTTATCTGGGATCAAAAACTAGGTCACAGAGCCCAAATATAAAAAAAAAAACTTGTTTACACTCTAGAGGTAACATTGTAAACAATCTGGAGGCTACTTTTTCGGTCTAAATATCCTAGAAATTTGTCAGAAAGGTTGTTTCAGTGAGTTCTGGCTTAAGTTTGAATATGGGTTATCTGGGTTAAAAACTAGGTCACAGAGCCCAGGTATAAAAAAATTGTTTTCACTCTACAGGTAACATTTTCAGTCCAAAATAACTTGGAAATTTGTCAGAAAGATTGTTTCGATGATTGCTAGCTCAAGTTTGAATATGGATTATCTGGGATCAAAAACTAGGACACAAGGCCCAAATATGGAAAAAACCTTATGAACACTCTAGAGGTAACATTTTAAATATCCTGGAAATTTGTAAGAAAGGTTTTTCGATAATTTCTAGGTCATGTTCGAATATGGGTCATCTGGGGTCAAATAATCAGGTCTGTAACAACTTTGTTAAAAGCAGTCAAACTCAGGAGAGCGATATAGGGCCATTATGGCCCACTTGTATAAAAAGATGGACTCACTTTTCAACTAGAGTGTCAATAACTTTGGTTTTATCATATGAAAGTTCAAAGAAAAATGCAATCGATATAGATACCGAAAGAATGCATCACACACCAGGCACAAAGACCATGAGATTGACAAAGTTTATATTACTGGGGGACAGATGTTTTCCTGTATTTCCATTACGTTAAAGTCACGTGCTTATGCGAAATTAAACCAGAAAAGAAGTAACAGATATTTGAAAAGTAAATTTAGCAAGAAAATTTTAGACAAATAGTTGGTGTATTACACCGTTTTGCTTCGTAAAATGAATCAAGTGTGTTTAATATATGCTTATAGATGCACAGCATGCAATGTGTCGGCATGTTCGAGAGCGTGGGGTGCCAACACAGGTACCAATTTCAAACAAAGATGGTCGGGAATGGAGTCTGGAAACGTGTCAAGGAACTGCAGACAGTATGTTATATTTCTTTACAAGAAATTATCTTTTTTAACAATTCAATAAAACATAACCTTGACATCATAATTGATCTGATTCAAATGGCATTTTGTGGAAAATTGCCATAATATAGTGTTATCTCATAAAATGACGCAAGTGGTATTCTAAGCCTTCATAGGGACTTTTTTATTCACAGAACAAAGGTATGAAAGTAAAGTAGTGCTTTTTTATTATAGTGTCACTCTTAGTGAAAGGGCCGCCTTCCGGACTTGCAATACACCTCTACTATTGTACACATTTACTCCCCGATTCCTTATCCTATATGCAAGGCGGGAGACAACCATTTTAGCTAGCTGGTGGCTCACCATCTGGCCTTGTCAGAACAAGTCCCTGACTCGAACAATTAACCTGTCGCTCGGTAGGCGGATGCCTTAACAACTAAGCCACAGAGGGTATCATGTTAAATAAGGTTTCCACAAAAACATATATATATATGAAGGAAGAGGTTAATTACACCAAAAAAAATCTTTTCAGACAAGGATGTGAAAAATGGACCCTATTTAGTTAGATTAGCGACGTTTGTTCCCGGAAAAATATTTCACCAGACTCCATACATACCAGGATCTTTCTACAATGTCGGCAAATTTCTCGGAAGGTTACATAAAGCCCTTGAAGTGAGTATTCTTTCTAATATGTAAGGAGTCATTTACTTTTGTCAAAGAAGTCGAAGTGACCGAAGTCATTTTTAGAATTTGAAAACTGTGGTTTTGAAACTGGTCGGGTTATCTCTGAATTAGGAAAACTATGCTATTATATGCATGTCTTAGCTGAAAGGTGTATTTATTAAGTAAGTAATAACTCTAAAAATGACGCCATTCTGTTATTTCCATAAGGTCCAAGCGCCATCTCTTCATTTGACTCGAATAATTTATATTCTATTCTCTGGTGCATCAAGACAATAAACCTTGGTGAATATGCTTGAATCATGCTTAAACACATACTGCATGCCTAGCCTAAATATTTCACACGTATGCAGTAAACGTCGTATGACATGTTTCCGAAGTACCTCAGGCATTATATTTCGTATAAATGTTGTTTCAAGTTGAATAAACACAATTATCTAACAGATGCTTACAACAATTATATTTTTAACATATTCATGTATAACCTCTACAACATTAAAATGGAGCCTTTGTCCTTTTAGGGATTCCATCATAGTTTCTATGATAGGTACACGATGATTTGGAGTCTCAGCCAAACCCCAGTTGTTAGAGACTTTGTTCACGCTGTTACTAACAAAGAAGACGTCAGAGTTGTTGAAGATGTGATCACTGCATTTGAGAAATACATAGTTCCTAAATGCGAAAAGTTCAGAAAAGGTTTGCCAGTTTTATTTCGCTTAGTTAGGTTAATACATTTAAGCATGGATCAAGCCATAAGTCCATTCAACTCGACTTATTATCAGGATATTTACTCATCGAAAATAGGCCAAAGTCACAAATGACTCAAATCAAAGAAAAACATTGAAATATTTTTTATGCAAGAAGTAGGAGCTTCAACTTCGCTGATTTTAAAAATAGTTGAAAGTTTGAAAGTACTTCTTCCCTCTACTGGAGTATGGAAAAATATCGATGGTTTGCTCACAGCGTTGTTAGTCGCTCGTAGCGCTGCTGGTTTATGGGCGTGAGATAGATTGCGTACGCTTTTCTTATTGCAGTTTATTTTATTTCATTTAGTT
Source organism: Cyclina sinensis (assembly GCA_012932295.1). NCBI lineage: Eukaryota > Metazoa > Mollusca > Bivalvia > Venerida > Veneridae > Cyclina > Cyclina sinensis. The sequence goes on along the minus strand of JAAONU010000016.1, from coordinate 42,811,259 downwards.
ACTGATATATTTTTCTTTTATTTCTGTTTTTATTTTTATTGTTCAAGCAATTTACTTTGATTATTAACACAAGCGGCAGGTAACAGCAAATGACTTAATATATGCACTCTGTAATCTGTTATTTTTTATTGTAGGTATAATTCATGGAGATGTAAATTATCAAAATTCTATAATGTACGAAATGCCAGGACAAGACAATACACCGTGTGATCAGCGTGTTCATGACGTCAGTGCCCTGTTGGATTTCAATGACGCCACGAGTTCATACGTAGTTTTTGACGTCGCTATATGCATCACGTACATGAGTATTGACTGCCCGGAAAAAGGTCAGATTGACGTTGGTGGTCATATTCTAGCGGGATATAATTGTTTTCGCTCTTTGAATGCAGACGAGTTTGAAGCTCTGAAAATACTGATTTGTGCCCGGCTTTGCCAGACTTTAGTATACGGTGCTCATTCATACGCACAGCAACCGGAAAACACATATGTGTTGACTACCGCGAAGCACGGATGGGCATTGTTGCACAAATTATGGAAAGTCCCAAGAAGTGAATTATATGCTAGATGGAAAGAAATAATGGGAACGTACAAATAAATCAGGGTTTTAAAACTACGTGACACTTGTATCTTTATCTACGTTTACTTGTTTTTTACTTCGACCACACGTGAGGTCATCTGGGGCAAAGGCATATCATAAAAAAATAATATTTCCAAAACTTTTTTTCCAGAACATTAAAGAGAAACCCCCATACAAACAGAAACTAAAATTAAGCATGAAAAGCTAAGGATTTATATTTCACTATGAAATTATAATAATCTAAACCTGGCATAAAGTTTTCATAAAGTTTTCATTTTATTCAATTTGGCTTTTAAATAGGCGACTCGGAATAACGTCCGTCTTTCCCGTTCAGTATGTTTTTCTTACTAGATGAACTCACATTTGAACCAAATCAAGCGATACCACTAATATTTCTCGAAGTAATCCGATTTTTATTACCTTTCCTCTTTCCGTTCAGTTATAGCCAATAGCTGAAGAAAACTTCTTTCCTAAAACATCATTCCTTTTTCCCCATTCCCTTTTTTCAAAGGGAAAAGTCAATAAAATATTTCCTTCATTCTTTCTTTCAGGTTATAAGAATTTGTTTCCTGATTATCGTTTTTCACAGGAAACATAATCAGTTATCAAAAGCTATAACAGATCTATTTATGGTATGTCATTCGTACAGACATAAAAATAAAAGTCACTTCAACTCAACATTGAATGGTTCTTTTCCTTTACTTATTATATACACACATTTCATAGATCAGCCAGTGTGAGAACATTTGTTACAAGAGTGTGGACATAGTAAGACCGAAGCCACTGGATCATTGCACACGTTGTAACCAATAGAAAGTAATGTCGCACACCTTGGTTGGTCTTGGCAGGTTGATGCTTAAATATAATTGCGAAAAATTACTTATCTACTGAATGAATCTACCAACCAATTTATGCAATGAAAGCCTTGATTCTCATATAACGTATTCACGAAACCTCGTAATTTATTTGTTCTTCTTGACGTGAAGGTAAATACAAGCTAAAGACGAGAATACAACGGCCCTTCTATATTTAAGATACATAAATTTAAATAACAATCTATTCAAGTATTTTGTTCTCATTTAGTTTTCCCGAGAGATTTATGCACAGTAGCTCTTTGATTTTAAATAATTTGGGGTCAACAATTGCATTATGAGTTAATACAGCGGTAATACCTTTGTAACTACATGTAACAACACTGGCTGCACGTGTTAAAGAAGATATGGACTTACTTGTTACACATTTGTCGTTACACAAGTTGCTTGTACAGCAATTCCAACATCCCTTTGCTGTCTTTTTATTCGACTCGCATAGCTGAAATATAAAGGTCAGTATAAACTGAGACTAAATGAATTCCCAGGAACAGCTGTCAGACAATACATATCAATTCATTCTAATGCAAGGTTCGACAAAATTACTTCTAAGCAATGAAATAGAAATAATGATGGTCTTTTCAATTGGCTGTACAAATGAAGAGCCAACCACTTCCTTCAATAAAAAAAGCAACAGACAACATGTAGCATCAATAGAAAGTACAGCTTGAATGATGTTGTAGTTTGCCTCAAAGTATGAAGTACAGTGACGGCTTGTAGAGTAAGTTTGCTTCAAAGTATGAAGTACAATGACGGCTTGTAGAGTAAGTTTGCTTCGAAGTATGAAGTGCAGTGACGGCTTGTAGAGTAAGTTTGCTTAAAAGTATGAAGTACAGTGACGGCTTGTAGAGTAAGTTTGCTTAAAAGTATGAAGTACAGTGACGGCTTGTAGAGTAAGTTTGCTTCGAAGTATGAAGTGCAGTGACGGCTTGTAGAGTAAGTTTGCTTAAAAGTATGAAGTACAGTGACAGCTTGTAGAGTAAGTTTGCTTAAAAGTATGAAGTACAATGACGGCTTGTAGTGTAAGTTTGCTTAAAAGTATGAAGTACAATGACGGCTTGTAGAGTAAGTTTGCTTCAAAGTATGAAGTACAATGACGGCTTGTAGAGTAAGTTTGCTTCGAAGTATGAAGTGCAGTGACGGCTTGTAGAGTAAGTTTGCTTAAAAGTATGAAGTACAGTGACGGCTTGTAGAGTAAGTTTGCTTCAAAGTATGAAGTACAATGACGGCTTGTAGAGTAAGTTTTTTTCGAAGTATGAAGTGCAGTGACGGCTTGTAGAGTAAGTTTGCTTCAAAGTATGAAGTACAATGACGGCTTTAGAGTAAGTTTGCATGTTCTTACGCTCTTGTTTCTTACATTTAAGTGTGTACTAGCGGAAAAAAAAATCAATGTATGAACGAACAAAGTGGTCACTGACTGAACACGAATACAGCAAGGCAATGTGTATACTTTGTCGGACAAAACAAAGAAATGGGCGAAAGAAAATAAACCGACATATTTACCGTTATGTTGATTTCTTTCAGTTATTTGAACATTTGTTTTAAAATGTATACTGACTGATTGAGCATTGGATACTGTGTAAGTTTTCTACCTGTTTTGACATACATCGGTGAGTATAGCCCAGGTTTCCGCTATACACTGTACAAACCTGTAAGATAACAAAGGTCAGATACTATCACAACAAGAGAACATAATATTATAGAGCTTATCAAATATACACGCAAAAATGAAGTTAACTGTACATTATATATCCTGTACTACTGAAAATTAGTTGGGTAACAAATTTATATATCCATTTATAATAATAACAGGTCATATTAATGCCCCTTATTCTTTAGACATTACACTACACTAAATGTCGTTGGCTTGTTTAAGTTTATAGCTCTTCAAGACAACAGAAAATTTAAAGCAATACATTAAGAGTTCATTGTTTTTCAAAAAAAAATATTATGAAAATATTCATACCTCTCCCGAGTAACACTGAGATGTGGTCGAACAGGTACCTATCATATTCAAGTTTGCGCATGCGTAGCATACCGGTCCTTGTGGATAAGTTGTGGTAATAGTTGTTGTTGTTGTTGGAATCCTAGCTGCGTATAGAGAAACGTACTGTATAAGTAATTATTATCAGCAGGTTGACGTTGAACTTAAAGCAATAGGTAAGCATAGCGATAACTTCACACACCAGTTGTTGTTGTTGCTGCTGTTGTTTATTCAACACTACTATAAACAAGAGGGTCATGATGGCACTAGATCGCCCACCTGAATACTTTGCTTTTGCGTCTGCTTTTTAGCAAACATCAGAAGCTGTTTAAGGTTCATCCTATATAAATCTATATGAATTCAAGTGACCCCCAGGGTAGAGTCAATTTTCACACAAGGAGCATATTTTGAACAAACTTGGTAGATGACCTCTAGCTGATGTTCTATGCAAAATATCAAAATTCTAGGTCTAGTGGTCTCATACAAGAAGATTTCCTAAGTGTTTTTCTAAAAAGCCTATGTAAAATAAAGTGAACCCGGGGCCAGGCAATTAATGACCACAGAGGCTTAATATGAACAATCTTGGTAGAGGACCTTTAGCTGGGGTTTCATTAAAAAAAACCTTAGCTCTTGGCTTTGTGGTTTCAAACAAGAAGATTTTTAAAGTTTTTCCTATATAAAGATAAGAAGATTTTTTTGACCCTTGAGGTATGATTTGAACGAAATTGGTAGAGGTCCACTAGACGATGATACATACTAAATCTTAATGCTCAGGGTCTTGTAGTAGTGTTAGACAGGAAGATTTTCAAAGCTTTCCCCTTTCTGTTGCCATGGCAACCAGAGTTCTTGATGGAATTCAATTCTTTGAACAACTTTGTTCAAGGCAAATTGCATTATTGTTCACGACGCACGCCGACGCACGCCGGGCAATCAATGATCCCAAGAGCTCACCCTTGAGCACTTCGTGCTCAGATTAGCTAAAAACCAACTCCATATTGAATGACCAGACGGAGAATGTTATCAGATTAGCGGACAGTAAGCAAACTTATTATTTCCTGCATAAAAATGCGATAAACCCAGAAAAAAAGAAAATTCTCTAAGGAAACCAGAATGTGATATTGCTGTAAGTGGGACCTCACTGCTTCTTATACGTATGTTATTGTTCTAAACGTCTACACTATTGCTGTAATATACAAAGAATAAATATTGCTCCTGAATAGTTATATATGTAAGTATAATATACGCATAAATCAACTTTGCTTTAGGAACTCTATAAAGGAGCTCAAATCTTAAAATATCAATTAAAACTACTTGCGAAAACGGCATGTGAACTAAATGAGAGTGTCTAGTAGAATGACTCAAACACATTATTACACATTATTACACATGCACAAACTAAACAGACTCAAAACTCAATCTACCAATACCCAGACTACTGTAAATACCGCCCTGGCTAACCAGATACGCTTTCGCGAACGGCATACGTCATAAGCAACGCTCGTGAGCGGCATAAACTGTGTAAAGGTAAAAAAATTTAGAGGGTCAGGTAAGAAAACTCAGACTTTTAACTAGATCGTAAAAAATAACCTTACTCTTAGGCCCGTTTGGCTGCCCAGTCCCGAAACAATTTCTCGTATACTCAGTGTCCAGGACTTAGAAATTCAAAGCCTAAATATAATGAAGAACTTTGATTGGATAGAAATTGTCTGCATCAGATAGAAACGCAATGTGGACTTATAGTGTTTTTATTCTGTAGTTTTTATGCTTTCAAAAAATGTGAAGCCACGCACCGTACTTCGGCACTAACATTTTGCTACGCTGTGTATCACGGCATTTTATGCGATGCTGGAATTAAAAATAGTGTTACTGCAAGGACTCCTACACAAAAATGCATAATTACAAAACAAGAAAAGTATTGTGAAAACACAGACACGTATCCAAACAGTCAAACATATGACAGACCTGGAAACCCTAAGAAACAAATGTCAAAAGTTGCAACAACAAAACTTTACACTTAAGTGCCAAATTATTTCAAAATCACTTGATAAAGTTACAGATTGGACTCAAAATCTGGACGACCTCTAAGACTGACCTTAACTTTTGAGATATGCAGCTGAGAGTTATACGCGATACATGGTCTCAATGTGTTTAACATTTGTGTCAACTTATTTCAGAATCCCTTCAAGCATGACAAAGTTTCAGCCGACGTTCGTTTGTGAGGGTATAAAAAAGGCAGACAATTAACATTGCCAAGTAGTGTTGTGATTCTTAAACATTGCACTTTCTATCATTTCATTTTATCTATTGTTTTGAATATCAAGCATATATGTTGAACAGTTTTTTCAAGTAACTCTCAGAATAAGCATCATTAAAAATAATAAAGAAAGGTGTTGAAAAAAATCGGGCAAGATAGAGTTATACTTCTTTGATAATGCACTGCCTCTAGTTGTCCTCTATCAACAGGTATAATATCAACTTAAACCCTTGAATACTTTTGTAGTTATGATCCTGACAAGAATTAAACTAGAGGGTCATGATAGCCTTATATCCCTCACCTGAGTACCGCCATTTAAAACAGCACGGCCAATGAAGGAAACAAGGTAAGTTCACCAAATGTTGAAGTTGAAGTCTTCATGCGAAATTATACATCTGGTCCAAACTTCATGGACATAGCTTCATTAACAGTAAGTAGATATAAAGTACAAAGTCATTGTCAGCTAAGATCAAAGATGATATCCACATGCAAAATTAGAAGTAAGGTTCAAATTCCCATACTGTAACAAGTACCTACTTATAAAAATGTAAACAAAAACAATGAAGGTGGGAATGTACATACGCGAAAGTACCTTCCCATCCCATGTAAGAAAAGTTAAGTTCTAGGTTTTGTGCTTTCCCATTAATAGTTTTTTTGCTATGTATGTCTACACATAACCAAGTAATCCCTGGGACATAATATGAACAATCTTGGCAGAGGTCTACTAGAGGATGCCTCACATCAAATTAAAAAGCTCTGTTGCAAGCGGTTTTAGAGAAGAAGATTTTCAAAGTTTTTCTTATATAACTATATATAAGCCCCAGGGCGGGGCCAATACTGACCATGGGTTCATGGTTTAAAGCAACATGGTAGAGGTCCACTAGAAATATACACCAAATATAAAAACTTTCAAGCCTTATGGTTTATGAATAATCGGCTACATTAGAGGTTTTGCACGACGACGCCCATGACGACGCCCGCTGAATCAGCAACGATAATAGATCGACTTTTTTCCTTCGAAAACAGACAATGGGGGCAGCTAATGTTATTGTTCTTGAACACTGCAATTCCTGCCATTCCCCTCTATCAATGTGCCCAATATTAACTAAATGCCTTTAACAGTTTTAGAGTTGTGCCCCAGAAAAGCAAAACGTAGTAAGGAAAGATAAAGAGAAAACTAGTCAAATTGAGTTATGGTTCTTCCGCACTTCAATTACTCTCAATGTCCTTTATTATGAAATAAGTAAATGCGTTCATTGGTTTCAAAATCATACTCCGGAAGAAATCCGACAAGCATTTAAAAAATGTAATAAAGGGAGATAACTGAAAAAATTGGGAAAGGCAGAGTTACAGTTATTAAGCATTGGACTTTATGTATACATTCTTTATCAATATCTTAAATATCAACTAAATCCCATTAATAATTTTAGAGTTATGCTCTAGACAATCATAACAAAACTTATAAAGGGAAATAACTAAAAAATGGGGCAGCTAAAGTTATGGTTCTAGGATACTGCACTCCCTGTCTTTCCCCTCTATCAATGTGCCAAATATCAACTAAATGCCTTTCATGGTTTAAGAGATTTGATCCGGACAAGCGAATTGTACTAAGTGGAGGTAATGAGAAAACTAGAGCTGCCACTGGAAATTGACATATGCCCCCGAAATGTAGCTTTGAATTGAAACTGGTGTAAATATATGATTGAATATTCCTGTGGAAAAAGATCAGACAAAAAATAGAGCATGAACTGAAGATATATGGTAAAATAAAGCTTTTCTGCTTCAAATTCTTATATGAAGGTTGAAGACATAATTATTCAATGAAATAGAAAGCTGTGAGTTTGGTCTTGAATATGAACAATATTGTTTTATTCCCAACCCCAACTAGTGTGTTTTATATATAACAAGGCTTGGTGACAAACATACTGGTTTCAACAAAACCCCCCAAGCAGTTTTGGAGATGAAGCTTGGACAACATTTTAATACAGAGGTTATAGTAAACAAGACCTGTCCGCAGACAGCATGCTCCACTTTTCTCAGTGCTGGATAATAAATTATAAGCCAAGTCAAGCAAGAGGCACAAGTGAAAAAAATATTTGAGTGGGGGAGGGCAAGTACCTAGTCATATAAGATGAAAAAAAATTGGTGTTACGTGGTGGGGAGGTAAGAGAGGGGGTCCCCATGCATTTGGGAGACAAGTACCTATGTATTTAAAAAAAAATAATGGAAAAAAATGCTTTATAAAAAAAGTTTATTTCAAAATTTAAGAAGGTCTTTTCAAATATAGGAGAGAAAAGATTTTTTTTGCTGGGGTGGGGAGGGGGGACAGGTAAAGTAACTTCATACCTACATATTAAATTTTTTTTGGAGGGGGGAGGGTAATGCCCCAGGGGGGGGGGAGTAAAGTCACTTCATACCTACATATTTAAAAAAAAAAAAAAATGGGGTCGGGGAGGGGGTCCCATACATGGTGCGGGCGGGGGGGGGAGTCAAGTACCTACATATTTTATAAAAAAAGATAATTATAATGAAAAACGATTATTGGGTGGGGGCGTAAATGCCAGGGCTGGGGGGTCCCCAAGCAGAGGGGAGGTTGGAGGAGGGGGGAGGGGAAGTACTTACCCATCCTATGTAAGTTAAAATTTATTTCTAGGCTTAAGAAGTTTTTTCCTTATATATAAGTATAACCAAAATCAAGTGACCCCTGGGATGGGGCTAATTTTGACCCCCAGGGACATGGATACCATCAATCTTTGCAGGGTTCTTGCTGGTGATCAAGTATTCCAAGTTTGAATGGAATATCTTTGACACTTTGTTGAGAAATGGACATTAACAAAAAGGTTAACCGAGAAATTGTAAGTTGAGAAAAGGGGCATAACTTTGCAAAAATAAATTTGAGGGTTATCTGCCCTTGAGAAATAGTGTGGCATTTTGATAGTGAACATGTATTCCTAATTTGAAGTAAATAGCTTTGATAGTTTCTGAGAAATGAACCTTAACAAAAAGGTTAACTGACGCCAACGAGGGGGACATGACAATAGCTCCACTTTTTTTCTTCGAAATGTTGAGCTAAAAATGACTAATGGCCCTTAACACTGCAAAACAAAATCCGACTAGAAACTCCTGATGATATGCACAGCTCAGTTTGGTGACAAACATTTCTGTGTAGTTTCAATGAAATCCTCCAAGCGGTTCTGGAGATGAGGCATGGACAAGATTTTAATATAGAAGTAAGAGTAAAAAATGACTAAGGTCCCATAACTCTGCCAAAATAATCCGAGCAAAAACTCCTGACAATATGCACAACTAGGCTTGGTGACATACATTCCTGTGAAGTTTCAATGAAATACTCCATGCGGTTTTGCAGATGAAGTGTGGACAAGACTTTAATATTAAAGTTAGAGTAAAAAAACTAACAAAGCGCCAATAACTCTGCCAAAAACAATCCGAGCGGAATTTCCTGACAACATGCACAACTAGGCTTGGTGATAAACACTCCTGTTAAGTTCGAATGAAATCCCTCAAGCGGTTTTGGAGATGAAGCGAGGACAAGATTTTAGAGTAAAAAATGACTAAGTGCCAATAACTCTGCCAAAAATAAATCGAGCGGAATATATATGAAATCCCTCAAGCGGTTTTGGAGATGAAGCGGGATCAAGATTTTAGAGTAAAAAATGACTAAGTGCCCATAACTCTGCCAAAAATAATCCGAGCAGAAACTCCTGCCAATATGCACAACTAGGCTTAGTGACATACATTCCTGTGAAGTTTCAATGAAATCCCTCAAGCGGTTTTGGAGATGAAGTGTGGACAAGACTTTAATATAAAAGTTAGAGTAAAATATGACAAAGTGCCAATAACTCTGCCAAAAGCAATCCGAGCAGAAACTCCTGACAATAAGCACAACTAGGCTTGGTGACATACATTCCTGTGAAGTTTCAATGAAATACTCCATGCGGTTTTGCAGATGAAGTGTGAACAAGACTTTAATATAAAAGTGAGAGTAAAAAATGACAAAGTGCCAATAACTCTGCCAAAAACAATCCAAGCGGAATCTCCTGACTACATGCACAACTAGGCTTGGTGACAAACACTCCTGTTAAGTTCGAATGAAATCCCTCAAGCGGTTTTGGAGATGAAGCGAGGACAAGATTTAACAGGACAGACGGACGGACGGACGGATGGACGGACAGACAGTGCGATTACTATATGCCTCCCTTCGGGGGCATAATTAGTTCTTGTGCACTGCACTTACTCTCAAAGTCCTCTATCATCTTATGAAGGTTCATGGCGTTTGAGTTATGCTCTGGAGAAACCGGACAGACGGACAGACGCACTGACATACGGACAAGTCGCAGACTATATGCTCTCCGGGGAGCATAAAAATCATTCATGCGCGAATTTCACGATCAACTGCTTATCCGGTGTTATTCCATGGCACTTCATGTACATTCAATGAGTCATACTATTCGTGAAATAAAGCTGCGTTAGGAACTTTTCAACAAAACAAAACAAAGCATTCTCATATAGAATTATTTCTCTGGGATAACTGAGAAATGAATAACTACAGAAACGATATTTGCCGAATACAACACGGTTCGAAAAAACCATACCTTGTATTAAGTGCAGTAGTTCTATAAATCTGACAAACCAATTTCTATTGAATATAGTGCAGCTTCACATAAAACCCGTCTTGTTACTTTGACCCCGTTATTGTAAATTTTTACACAGATAAATACCTGATGTGGCCGTTGCCGGTGGGAGCGTTGTTGTAGGTGCCGGTGTAAAACGTCCACCAGAGGCTACTGTTGTTTTTGTCGCCAAAACCGTTGATGACAGTAGATGTGAGCCAGCCGTTGTGTGATGTGACGCCCCTAACAAATTCAGCATTGGCAATCCTAAGGCGTAAGAAAAATGATGAAAAGAAGGGTGTTTATTATCGCGCAACAATTCCGGTAAATGCGAAAAAAGTATTATACTTTGACCGAGTCATTCTCGTTACATTGCTCAACAAATCAACTTTAAAACAGTCCACTGTAACTGAGAAAGAAAGAAGAAAGAAATGGCAGGGTCGCATTCATATTCAGCTGCAAGTTAAACAGTTAACTTACATAATGTCTTTTTTTCTTTGATTGGCTCAAGAACTTAGTGTCAAAAGAACTGCAAACACACACACGTGTTACAAATTAATGGAGTACTTGTCGTTCAGTATGCTCAATACCACATCAACAGTTATAATAGCGAATCTTGCGCTTAGTAACATCCTTCTCTGAGTCTATTTTATTAAAATACAGCGATTATATATCTATATATTTAAAGCATACTATCTTGCATACATTTCAGGTTTTAAAAAAGTACCTAGGAGTCCAACGAGTGAGTTTGCTGCCAGAGTTGCCACACTAGCTCCTGCCGCAGCAATATTCCCTATGAATAAATTACTCGGGCCAGCCGCATGATGGGCTCCACACAGTCCAATACATAGCGGTCGAGGTATTCCGAAGTGATTCTGTGCGCTATGTATAATATTTGGTACTGTCAATGAGCACAACTTATGCCCATTTACGAAAAGACTGACACCAAAGTGTGGACTGAAATATATGTTTGAATTAGAAATTAGTTTTACTATTTACTTCATCAAAGATAATAAATTTTAAATAATTTCTTATGTAATGGATCGTGTGCAACACTGTTCACTGTCAATCGTTCTTTTTTTGTTCTTTTGTCGTTGTTGTTGTTGTTGTTGTTGTTGTTGTTGCGGTAGTTGTAAATGCTACACGTACTCTCAATGAGATAAACATCTGAGCAAAGTTTTTTGAAAGGAGATTTAGGAGATATGGAGCGGACAGGATTTTTTTGGCTGAACACTTTGACCTTGAACTGTGACCTCGACCTTAACGTAGTGAGCCTGAAGTTGTTTTCTGCACGTCACCCAATGAGATAAACATTCGTCTAAAGTTTCATGAATATTCACCAAGCTGTTCAAAAGAAAGAGCGCGGACTAAACAAAACAAAATCCGAAACAAATATTATCCGATATTTTGCAACTGCAGCGCGCTCTGGAATGTTGGTTCTGCACGCTAAATTGATAAGATAAACAAATGTCTAAACTTTCATGAATATCCTGTAAGAGGTTTTGGAGATATGGAACGGATAGGAATTCTTTAGCTCAAATCTTTGACTTCGAACTGTGACCTTAACCTTAAATTGGTTGACCTGAAATATGAGTTGTGCACGTCATCTCATGAGATAAAAATTGAAACAAGTTTCATGAATACCATTATGAGGTTCAAGAGATAAACAGCAAACATGAAACTGCTAACGGACGGACAGACGGACAGGTGGACGGACAACCTGGGTCATAATATAACTCGTCCCTTCGGTCATACAAATATGAGAGTAAATATTAAATTACGAACCCCTTCTTTGAATCTTTGTATAAAATTGTGTCCCTGACAAAAAAAAAACGTGTCGAGTAACTAGAAATGTGGGCTTTTGAATTAATCGTAGCTTGATAACTATAATAATAATAATACATATATAATAATAATAATTATGATAATAATAACAGAAAAACTCACCTGTAGGAACTAACTATTGTGTATTTCACCCCTGGCGTTGTCTTAAAGGGACACCATAAATGGAAATGATTTTGGTGTCCATGTGTGTTCACGAAATGCACGTGCATGTGTAAGTGGTGGTTTGAATAATGGAGTGAAGAACCGTGTGAAAAATGATTCGTTCCGTGCGTGGTGTAGAAGTAATGTCTATTTCCATGATGATGCCCGTGTCCAAATATTGCTTGAACTGTATGCGAAAATCCATGTGCAAAGTTGTGCAGTGCCGAGTAAACCCCGTGTGAAGCAAAATGTCCAAACGTATTGTGGTGACTCTGCTGGAAACCGGCCATCAGTGAGGAAACTAAATTTAGACTTCCACTATGTCCAAAGAAGTTCGCGAATGAACGAGACTGACCGAGACTTCGTGAGTTACGACGAGAATGTAACACGTCGCCATCACTATCATTGTACGAAAATGAGACATCTCCGGTAACATTAAATGCAGCTGCTTTTGTGTAAAGAATACCCAGCATGTCGGTGACAAGTTCAAAATCGTCGAATGTCATTTCTTTCACTGATAATTAGACAGAAGTATTATAACTAACTTATATATACCATATTTAAGATTGTGAAAACTGAATAATCATTTTTAACGCATTTTGATTTTAACAGAATACCATGCATGACAACGATGGTGTTTCAAGTTGAAATCGGTTAAGTTTTCAACAACAACAACAAAAAAGATAACTGATTACGTTTGAGTTATGTTTCTTTGTTTTCAGGAAAAAATGTATATTGTATGCATGCGGTGGCTCGTCGACTTACCAGGGATGTCGCATGTCGGTCCCATATATCCGCTTACACATGCGCACTGACCATTTCCGACACATGTACCTCCATTCTGACAGAAGTTTGAGTCACATACACCTGAAATATTGACAATTAGAATTTTCTCATACGTGGTCTAAGGTATGAATGTCAGTGTTGCAAAACATCCATACCATTTTACAAGATATATAAGAACATACGGTTAACAGAAATTTTCAATCAGCTATGATTCTTTTTTTCTGAAAACTTTGTTATTAACAAATGTACTTTGCTAGCTAAGAACAGCTATTAAGATTGAAACAAATGATGTCCATTTAATTGCAAGAAGTGTATTCAGGTTAAAAATTCTATAAATGATCTTACTATGTTGTCCACACCCGATCACAAATATTTCAGAGCACAGTATGGCATGATGGTGAGAGAACGTTAAACTTGTCGCATATATATGAGGGTCAAGTTTTATTGAAAAATGTCTGCCATTGTCCAAGAATGCACCCTGAATTTCCTGCAAATGAGAAATATATCGAATGATAATAGAAATATCAAGACTATAGGAAAATGAAACTTGTTTGCTAAGCTTACGGTGTTAAACGCAAGGTGTGATTGAACAGAGAAGTTGTCTTTTTTATAATTCTGTGGACTTTTCTTTCAACCCACTGACATTTTGCAACATTTCAGATTAACGCTGACATTCAACATTTGAATCAGTTAAATTACTTTTTTTTCCTTTTTGCTTTTTTTTCAAACGTCTTTTTGATACAAAGAAAAAACAAAAACATATGGCAGTTTTCATAAAATCTGCTAAAATAGCTTTACTCATCAGGGCTGGAGATTTTTAATGAGTGCTCATTAATTTCTGGACAGTAAAGCAGGTTTTGTGTAACCTACATTCGAATAAACTCGATCCTGGCCCGTGATGTCAGTTGGATCGACGTATGTAACATTGAATATTCCGTCGGCAAGTGCTTTGTCGTCTGCACATGTTAGAACATTGATGTTGCTGACGAACGCGGGCCGTTTGAGATTTAGTGTCACTGTCCGACTATTATTGGAGGTTGTTTGTACAAAATGTAGTTCTTTCAGTGAGGAACAGCCATGGTTGTTGGCCGCTGCAAAATAGTATAAATGTAGAAATAGAGGAAACGTTAAAATCATGTACACGGCATTTTGGATTTCTTTCTTCAGCTTCAAGAAATGTTACTTAGCCGGAAAACTATTTCTAAATCTCAAAATCTTGGAAGTAGGGAGTCCCTTAATTGGTATTGCATTTTCTTTTGGTAAAATATTTCGATATTATTTTCATATAAAAGGAAATTATTTGAAATTCTAAATGTAATTCAAACTATTCTATTATAACGAAAGATCTGCTTGTTTAGTATTATTTGTCTTTCAGTCTATTCTGGTCTCTAACCAACTTATGTAATATCCATTTGTAAAGAAAATTTCTTATTGGTAGAAGCATCGATCACCTGCCATCAAACAATTCTACTAGGTACTTATATCTTTTTATATTTCTCAGATTTAGAAGTTTTGTACTTAACTGAGGAGGCAAGCTTAAAACTTCTTCTGAAACCGATCAGAGATGGTTTAATTATCTTACGTTTACAAAGGAATAAATATCTTTTCATTTCTAAACAAAGTATATTAAAATGTTCAAGGCCCTAAATCCTAAAATAAAAGATCCTTAAATAAAAATTTTACTATGTAGCAATTTTCATCAAATGTTCGTTTCATGTCATCATTACAAAATATTATTAAGATAAACTAATTTAAGACCTTACAATCAGTATCTCGTTATTTCAAAATATATTTCGTGTAAACAGAATATTTGTTCGTCTTGATGAAATAATGATTCGTAAATTGAAATAATGATTCGTAAATGAAATAATGATTCGTAAATTGAAAATAATGATTCGTAAAAACGGAATTATATGTCGTAATAACGAATAAAGCAATGACAATACGATATAAGACGCTATCTTTTTGCGTTTAAACGAAATAATATTTCAAAATAAGATAACCGTGTCAAGTAATCAAAGCACTGAAAGCGCTGGTATAACAGGGTTGTCGAGGAATACAAGTCAAAACTTCTTTTAAAGCGACTGACTCAAAGAATTTTGCTGAAATTTTTTTTTTTTAAATTTAAGAGAATTGAATATAATATAGAAAAACATAATATTATGCTTCTATACACCATGAAACTGAAAAAAAAAGTTTCGACTTAACCAGGATTCGAACCCACGACCTTTCGGTCAGTAAAATATAGGGCGACGATCTAGACCACTGAGCCACAGCACCTACTTGTACGGATGCGTCAAAATTAATCTTTAACCTAAAGTATCTACCCCGTGACTAAAGGGGTAAATTTTTTACCGATAAAAGTGTTTAAAACTTTATATTTTGATGTGTTTCTGTATCATAAAATGAATCAGTAACTTAGTTTAAATATGTTCTTCACAATCGCAGCAAACAATTTCCTTGTGTGCCTTATATATGGTTTTGGGTGGTTTTGGGTGTTTTGTTGGACCAGTAAAAACGTGTATTGTTTTCATAATTACATGGAATATCGCTAATACCACGACTGACTTAGTATCGATCGTTTTCATTTTAAACTTTTCGACAGTAATTGGTAAAGAAAACAACACTCATTATATTCGGTTTCTAGTACAGACAACATGACTGAAATCAACATATTCAAATGCTGCCATATTATGCGGCGACAAGTGCCAACAAAGATTTTGTTAATTTCTTCAGAACAAAGAAGTACAGGTATTTTCTTGTTACTAGAATCAAACAAAAATGCGATAGATATTACATGAGTGCTGAATAATGGAAGGTTGAAAGTCCGCTCCACTCCATGGAAAATAAAATATTTTTCGGAAAAAATCCTATTTGGGGGATAGAAGGTGCCTCTCAAACACTTTTTCTCTTCCATACGCCTGCGAATTCCACCGCTAACAGCAATAAAGAGCAAGTATGTTTCAACAAAAAAATATTGTTATGGGCATTTGGTCAAAGTGACACGAGTAACCACTCTCACAATTTGTTTACATTCCGATGTTTCAGGAAAAAAATAAGTTCCTTACCGTTGGCATCTGAAATAAGCAAGAACAGAAAGAACCAAATCCCTGCTTGCCTTGGACACATTTTGATCTAAATGGAGTGTTAAGGACAATACCGTGGTCTTATATTGCATAACCTTTACCTTATCTTACGGTCGAAGGTCTTGAACTAAAACTTTATAAATGACTTGCTTCACTATAATACATGGTTTCATTCAATGTTTCCCCTGTCTTGACAGTGAACACAGAAAGGATACAAAGACAAGTCAAACTGTACACATTAAAGCAATCTTCGTTGATCTGAGATTCTGCTAAGGACGTCTCCCCATCGACAGTCACTCTCAGGACCAAACCGTCACAGGCCATATGAGGAGTGTCCCGACATATGTCACATGTATCGAAGGGACTACAGTTTTATATGAATAACAGAAAACTGAAATATCGGCTATTGCTACAAATTTGACAATAGTGAAGTCAAGTATTTTTTCCTTTTCATTGATGGATTTGAATATACTCGCTAAGTATATTAATGTATGCAACCTGTGTTAGTTTCTTACTGAATATATTATTGCGTTGGTGAAGACAATCATTTATATCTTAAACACTAAAGAACGCCGGCTCAATTGGACAAACACATATCACTTATTCTAAAGAGTTTATACATGAATAATAAACTAAGCCTAGCAACGTCATGACGCCCTAAAATCAAACTTAGGTCCAGAATTGAGTTTAATGTCATTAAAAGGTTCAATTGGAAGTCTGAACACTTCTTATCTCAGTTAAGATTGAAACAGAAGGGTGATATTAGGACAATGTTGTAATTATGTCTCTCTTATCTCGCTCTCGGAGGAGATTTTCCTTGTCAAAGACATTTTCACATAAACGTCTGTGAAGGCACTGAATATTCCTGGGAAAAAAAACGTAAAGTTTCAACGATCAATAAAGAAATATTAGTATTTAAATTTGTAATAGAACTATTTGTCAATACGTGCCTGGATCTTATATCTAAGGAAAATGAATAAACAAATAAGGAATATCTCATGACTGCAAAAAGCTTTATTAACAACGATCTGTTCAGTTTCATAAATAAATGTAATTTTATTACGGGCATTTGCCACATTTCTTTTTACATATTGTAGAGGAGTAGACTGGGTCAGCACACACGTTATAATAAGCTGCCAGTTTTTGGAATGACGAACATTTGACGTCATCTTTGCACGTGCTAATTGTTACGGTGGTCACTGAAACGGAAACTTGTGTTTTAAACAAACAATTCAGCACAAAAAAATAAATAAATGCGTGTAGATGAATCGAGGTGATGAAAAATGGGTCGGACAAAAATATAAGTAGAAATCATATGTAACCCATCGGTTACACCTTTTATAATTCGCTATGAATATTTATTTTTATCTGTTTATTGTTTTTACACAGTTACACAGTAACACAGTAACTAGCAGTTACTCAACACAGTAGTAACACAGTAGTTAATTTCAGTCCTTTCCCCCCTTTTAAAATATCGTTACATTGTAAACTGTGCAAATAAAACACAAAAATAATAACTAGACAGCATCGAGCCGTACCGAATTATAAACATGTCATGCTTCTGAAGTATAAAGAGAATAACTTCTCAATGAATGTAAACGTCACTACATCATACATATATAGTTTCTTTTCTGCATATTTTAATATCTAAACTGTACTTTCTTGTGCTGACTTTTTAAATAATATTGGACGTTTTCAGTTTCGTAGCTTAAACAAGTATATGAAAACTTTTTTGAATATCAATAAAGTACGGAATCCTGTTGGGGCCAATTAAAATGCCGCCGTCGTGCTTAGAGGTAGACGCTCGACAATGCGACGCGACATAGCAAAAATGCGATACGACGCTCGACCACGTGAAGCGAAATTGCAACAATGTCAAACGAAATATCGCGATGTCATATCGTATTGTCGCGCTATAAAAGCGCGAAATATCGCAGTGTCGCTTCGAATTGTCGTGCGTCGTGTCGCGGTGTTGCGATGTCACATCGCGTTGTCGTCCGTCGCGTTCTGCACTTGTGAAGGCCTCGAAGCACGACAACGCGACGCGACATTTTCACAATGTCGTATCGCATTGTCTCCTGTCGTGTCTGTGCCTGTACCACGACGCACGTAAATGCCAAACGACACTAGACAATGTGACGCGACATTTATTGGAATATCGCGATGTCGGGTCGCGTTGTCGAGCGTCTACCTCTAAGCGCGACGGCGACATTTTAGTTGGCCCCAAAAAGGATTCCGTAATAAAGAGGCATGTCTGAAAATTTCGAGATCATTTAAAATCATGTATCTGTGAATTGTTTTGAATGATTAATTACTTAATGTCAAGGATGTCAGTGAAAAGTTCTAAGTACAAGTGGAAAACCGAATACACAAATATTAGTATTTAAACAGAGAGCTACTGTTGTACCATTTTTTATTGGAAAGCCATTGATTACAAATGTACACTTATTTGGCTGCTACCAGTATATGCTTTGAGGAAACATTTTTGAACATATGTTCTTATCAATTATTCTTCTTCTTATTATTTCAAAGAAAATGGGTCCATTAAATAATCTGTAGTATAACATAAGTGTTAGTGTTTGTCTCTTTAAAATCTTGAATATTAGTGTGTTTACCGACAGGACAGTTTATATTACAAAGATCGGTGTCACAGCAGTTCCAGCAGTCAGCCGTAGAGGTAGATAACCCATTTTGACAATTCTGAAAATATAACGTTGATTTTTCAAAATGTTAGTCTATGGTATTCATTCAGGCATGTATATATTGTTATACTTTTAATCATGTAAAGATGCGTATTCATGCAGTTAAATGATGTACACATGAAATGTTTCCATAAAAAGTTTACGCACCTATTTAACATTGTGATTTAAACAGACAAATGGAACAACAAAAATCACATTATCAAAGTTTGAAAACTCAAAGCGCCGTTATCTTATATTCGTCTATCAGATTACAAACATTCTGTGCTCACGTTTGGCGTAAAAGCTTAATTGTTAAGACTAAATCTCGTCCTTCCAATAAAAGCACCGTACCTGTTTGCTCATACATCTTTGGGTTAAGCCATACTGATCACGGAACACAAGACATACCTGTGAATCAATATTTCAAAGATGTGAATTTTGCCAAATATCTTTTAACACTGTCTCGCATTGAATTAACGTGTAGAACAAATAGGGATGATATTAATGTCTTATTTGGCTTAAGAAGTGACAACAGTACACGAAGCAGGCCTACATTTTGGTTTTCGGCCACGTTTTGTTAGGATCCCAGGCAAAACAATGCTATACGCTTATTGCAACAAACCTCGAGTCTCGCGTGTGCCTTTCAACTTTCAAGCTGTTCTAAAAATAAGTTGAAAGCAAAAGAAAAGTTAATCGTCGAATGACAGACGACGCTACATGCAAAAGAGTTTTTACCTGTACTTGAGCTACAAATAATGTTAATATCAAATGCTTAATCAATCGGAACATCTTGGGCGACTTCAATAAATCATCTCGGAAATAATATGGTAGGCGCCATATTGGACTATTTTATTATACAAATGGTGTCTGCTAAATTTAAAACATTTCCTAAAGCCTTTGCCTGTTCATGCTTTAAATTAAAATTTATTTTCATTTTTTTTAATGCATAAAACAAACACTGCTTGAAATCTGCCATGTTTGTTTATATTTTTTAGTAAAGCCGGGGGCGAATTACCATTTGGTGTATTCATACAGTTACATACGAGGTCTTTATACGAAGTTGTCGGAAAAGGCCGAGTTGTTACGATTGATGCTTAATATGTAACTTACGTCGCCTTGATAACACCGCATCTTAGTTGTACAACTTCCGCTGTTGTTACCATGTAAACAGTCGTAACATATCGGACCATAGTTACTCGTCACACTATTGCTAGGCACTAAAACAAATATATAGATTTTCTGTATATATTATTTATTCATAGCTGCAGAAAATTTGTACCGTTAAATATCAGGACTCCGGCATTTTTTTCTACTCACTTGTGTTTCATTATTCTTACTTCTATAGTTCTTTTTTGTTGTTTTTATACGTTATAAATGTTTTCTTATTTCGCGTACGGTCTTCATATTTTTACTAAAAAATGCCTAAACTTTTAATAATGCAAGGAACGCATAATACTATTTAATATTTCTGGAATACTTTTGGGGGTTAATAAAGCCATATCAGAAATAATAGGCGCTCAGCCTATCAGATATCCTCCCTTAGAAACCATTCAAATGATCCGTATAAGTAACGAAGGACTTACATCTCGAAAAAAATAATACTTTATCTATGTAATGCCCTTCCTTTAACGAACATTCAGAACTTATCATAATAAAACAAACAAAAAATAAATATCTGCCAGTGGTAGCTGATACTGGAAGCGAAGTTGTTGGGGCCGGCGTGAATCTACCGTTCGCAAGAGCTTTCGTGTGCGCAGGAGACGTCGCAGTAGCATCAGCTGTTGTTGTTGTTTGCGCCGATGTGAATCTCCCGGGCGTATAAGAAGTATGTGCAGGAGGCAAAGTGGTAGTTGTTGTTGTAGCAGCGGTTGTACTCGGGTGTAGCAACAGGTTTAACATGTTCCCACCTGCATCCAAAAGTAATTGTGTCCGTAAATGCAAAAAGTCCTACTTATACAATCCAAAACATAAATGTCCATTTCATACACTAGTACCACATGGGGCAATTTTCGCATATATTTACAACACACTTATTCAAGCCAGCTAGTATTTACAGTCGCCTGCAAATAAAAACATAAGGCCGAACTAATTTCACTGAAATCTACCCAACGCAAGCTCATTTACTTTTGATATTAAAGTTGACTGTTTCTACCTAGAAGTCCGAGGAGCCAGTTTTTTGCCAGGAATGGTACACAACCTCCCGCCATACCAATATTTGACATAGTGTAATTATGTGAACCTCCACCGGTGTTTGTTGCCCCGCATGTCCCAAAGCACAGTGGTTTCTGGTTTACCGGAAGCAAATGTGGTGTTGTTATTGTTGGTTTTGACTGCGTGGCCGCCGGATTTCCGTTTATGTAGATACCAGCTCCGTAGTGTGGGCTGTAGGAAAAAAAAGCCTATTTCTTATACTTATTAATTTGAATTTCTCTTTTCACCGTTCTAAAATATAGCCTTATAAGCACAAAAGACATCCTTTTTCTAGGAAAGGAATCAAAATCGAGGGCTTTTCATAATAGTCTAGACCTAAGGCAAATAAATAGCATAGCACTATCTTTGTTGATTGTTTTGTTTTTTGTTTAAAATGCAGAATAGTCATTTTTACTGCATTTAGTTATAATGTAAAAACATGTTCTCGTTATGTTTACCAGACAGTACTAAGTTAATATATTGCTACATCGGGTAACAAATGGGACAAGGTGTAGCTCGTACTGGCGAGTAATAAAAGTGAATGTTAATACTGCATTATTTTTGCATTTTCTGTGCTTATTCATATCACCTTGACAGCGACGAAAGTTATTTACATCATTCGCTAACAAGACCTTCCAAAAAAATGAAATCCTTTCACTTAAAGAGAAGTTATAATTTATTAAATAAATTCTACTTACCTGTAAGTACTACATATTGTATAAGGTTTCCCAGGCTCTGGATGGAAAGGTGCGACCACATGATGGAAGTGATGATAATTTGAATCGTAAACATGCATACTTAGCTGGTTATTGCCGTACTGCAGAGAGGCCCCGTGGGAGTTATGTGAGGTACCGTGTGTTGTGTACAAGTAGTGAGTGGATCCATGGTGGTGGTTGTAGCCGTAGCTAACTTGCGCCGTGTGAGTGTATCCGGAGCTTTGACTGAAAACACACCCGTGCGGGCTGTAGGACGGTTGGTGGCCGTAAGTTGTGTGTCCGTTGTTCATATAACCCCCGCTGTGTGCTGAGGAATAATGACAGCTCCCTCCGTAACCGTGAAAATGAGCAAAACTGCCAAAAAAATGACGTTTCTTACGAGTCTGTACTTCTGGAGATGACTGAATGTTAAATGTGACGTCTCCGCTTACGTCAAAGACAGCGTCCTTTGTGAACAAGAGATTGGGTAAAGCGTGAAGAAAATCATAGTCATCGTATCTCATTTCTGAAACTGAAGCAATTAAACGAAGATAAGCATTTCCAACAATCAAGTATTGCGGAAGTCTAGACTTTACACAGATATGTTCGAAAACAAGCACTTTCATTCGAAGAGCGCTATTCTAAGTAAGTCTATAATAGAATCGAATAGGATTTGTTTTATTTTAAAATTACAGCATCTAAATTAAGATTTAACAGAGTTCAGCGTACCACAATTAAATAAAAGTTTACCTGGAAGCTCGCATGTACTGCCCATGAACCCCTCCTGACAGACACATTGGTCGTTTCCTACACATAAACCGTCATTTTTGCATTTTTTCCATGGGCAAATCTCTGTCAAAATAGAGAAGAAAAAAACTTGCATTGATATTAAATTTTGATTATCTTCGGTCGGAATTGCTATTTGATATATTTACTTTTCTTTCTAGATATCAAGCGAAATAGACCTAAACTTCTATAGCTCCATCTGGTTTTATCTTTAATAATTCTAACATTAAAACTTATGACAAAAATCCTCTTCAGCTTAGCAGATATAAAACACACATATGCAAATTTGAATTTGGAAATACAAGAGACAGTTGTTTTAACTTGTTAGACTTCGAAAGTGCAGAGACAATAACAAACAGGACTCGAAATCAGGAGTTCGATCCCACTTTCCTCCACTTATCACTTATCACTGTCCCATTTATCAGCGCTATACACTGAACATGAAAAAGAAATAGAATGAATTTGTATGAAACGTGATACTTCCTGTAATTTATATTATCGCACACAGCCTCAAATAAACGCTGCTGAGCGCGTCGGTCATATGGGCAACCAGTACCGACGAAAAATAGAATCAAACAGAGAGAGAAAGAGAGAGACAGACAGACAGACAGACAGAGAAGAGAGAGAGAGAGAGAGAGAGAGAGAGCCCTGATACCTTCTGGTGTACATCCGTAGACAGATATACTTGAGCACTGTACTGGTTCTGTGGTGAGCAGAGTAAGATGATCTGTGTACAACACTGGATCCAGTCTGATTTCAATGTTTGATCCAAAGAAATCCCATTGTCCAAACAGATTCTGATACAAGAGGTAACAGTACATACAAAAATAAAGAAAAATGTCTACTTTACTTCTGTACACGTTGCGCAATTGTTAAGTCATCAAAACTAAAAAAAAATGTTTTAACTTAAAGAAAAAAAACACAGTATAATTTTTAAAATTGACGTTTTCGATGACAGTATGATTAAAGTTATTTATTTTCTTTAATAAAAACGAACTATTTGGGAGGTCAATGTATTTAATATTTACATCTGAGTATAATATTTCCTGTCTCAAGATGTCCGAGGCATCCAGATAATGTACTGTGAAATTTCCTTCGATCAACGCCCTGTCACCATAACAACGTGTTGTATCTAAGACAATATTCTGCACAAGGGCAGCTTGTGGAAGATGGAGCCTACTTTTTGCTGTTTCCTCAAACGACAATGTAGATTGTAGTCTTTTCAGATTTGTACAGAGTTTATTACCTCTATTTCCTCCTCCTACTGTTAGAATGAGAATTTATTTCGCCATGAATTATTTCATTCAAACATTGTATATGCGAAGTATCATATGTTTTACGCGTGATAAACATTGTCAAAATCGAAAAGACACAAACTATTGATTGGTTATCATTATCGTTCAAATAATAATTAGTATTTATACTTAAAATATTTTTGATAAGTATTATACTGTTTGTTATCGAATGGTTGCAAGGAGGAGGCTGTTCTCTCGTAATGCTCAGTAAACATTTGTTTTTGTTATTGCTGATGAAGAATCTATATTTAGATACCTGTACTTTCGTGAGAAGATTACGAGCTCCACCCAGTAGTTGTATTCTACTACCAATGTGCTTATAATTGGAAATGCCTGCATTTATTCTTATGATGAATTCCTATTTACTTTAATATTTCAAACACTAAATTCCCCCTACCAAGAGTATCCAAGACAAATCTGCGTTGTCCTCCGTCAGAGTCCGCGCATGTGGCTAGTAAGAGACTCAGCAAAACTAACAGAATCATTGCACTTACAAGCCTGAAAAGCGAAATGCCGTATGATGATGTTTATACCTTGGGCAACATTTCACTCGTCTTATCTAATAATCGTCTTGTAAACCATGACTTGAATATAACCCTGTGTCGACAAAGCATAGAATGCACTTGCTCCCACTTCAACGCGATACAAAACGCACACCACCTTTAACATTGTTTGAAATAATTACAAGATGTGCAATCTAAAACTTTTGTACTCGTCCAGGTCATTTAAGCAGACTATATTAGTATCCTGTTATCTCAAGACAGATACTGCATATAGGATAAAAGAATCAGTTTTCTACATTTACCATACATATGCCACCAAGCTATAACAGGTATAGAAAACAGCCGAGAACAAACTTAGTTCAAGCTTTTGGGTAAAGCAAGGGTCTAGTGGAAACCAGAGTTCGATTCATCGCTCCTCTATTTAAACAACTAACTAAACGTGAAACAGAAGTCTCGTGTATCGGTACTATACGCTTTCTACAACTTTATCTGTCCCCAAAACCTAAAGGGTCTTAACTATTTAGTGGGCAATTACAAGGACAACCGGTACCGACCGTAAACAAATCAAAATAGAAGATTTGAAGTTAAATATTCAAAATATAGAGAGTTCCTACAAAGTATAACATTAAGCATAAAATGGAATATATTGTAGATCAGATATGAGAAAAAAGTTGTTCCGAAATCTGACAGTTTCAGACGTTTTGGAGGACTGGATGTGACACAACAATGAAACACCTTAATTAAAATAAAGAGCTACCAAAACAAAGGCACCTATAACTTAATGGATGCCGTGTTCTTTAAGTGGATTGAGAATGATAACCAGAGCGGTGAAAAATAATTCTTGAGACTGATGAACAAAAGAAAAATAGTCTCAAGTAAAAACGTTACATTTATGTAAAAAGTCTGAATATGCTGTATTGTACAAGAGCTATTTATGATAGCGCTGTCTCTCCAAACCACTCCAGTAGTTAATTTTAAACATGATTTCTGTGAAATAGAAGAGTGATGTGAACGTTGTGATACTTTTAACATAATAAAAGGAAAACATTTGCGGCTAGTTTCAAGTTTATTTAGCATTTTCGCAATATGTATATAATACATAAACATCATTGGTTGCCTAAACCCGATTTTCGGTTGAAGTTAAATTCTGTTATGACAGTGATTACTGAGATGTATGTATGTTTTCCTAATGTGACAAGTGTATGAAGTCCGATAAAGGTGCAAAAACTGTAAAAACGTAGAAGTATAACTTTGCATGAATTACAGTCCTTACAGTCCTTAATCTTAATGATTTAAGTAATAGTTTGTACAAAGTGTCACGCAAGCAAAGATTTTTAATCTGAAAACAAGAGCTGTCGTTGTAAACAGACATATGCACTCTTCGAGGCCCTGTGACGTTGACCTTTGACCTACTGACTCCAAAATCAATGGGATTTTTTTACTCAATAAGGGCAATCACCGTATGAAGATTGAAGGCTCTGGGTGGAATAGAACTCAAGTTTTTGTGCGGAAACGGTTTACACTCTTCGGGCCCCTGTGACCTTGACCTTTGACCTACTGACCCCAATATCAATAGGGTTCTTTTACTCAATAAGGGCAATTACTGTATGAAGATTGAAGGCTCTGGGTAAAATAAAACTCCAGTCATTGAGCGGAAACGGTTTACACTCTGCGGGCCCCTGTGACCTTGACCTTTGACCTACTGACCCCAAAATCAAAAGGTTTCTTTTAATAAGGGCAATCAACCTATGAAATTTGAAGGCTCTGAGTCAAACAGTAGTCCAGTTATTGATTGGAAACGAAGTGTGACAGACGGAAAGAAGGAAAGACGGACAGACGGACAAGGCAAAAACAAAATGTCTCCCCCAGTGGGGAGACATAATTATCAAATATTTAATCAGTAAACTTTTAAATAAGGTGCGATATTATTAGAGAAAACCATTACTGCATGCTGCATTATAATGAGAATGAGGTTTTGAAGCCCAACTGTGACCTTGACCTTTAAGGTACAGACCTTGGTCTTGTGCAAGACACGTCGTCATAATGTGCAATAAATCTATGCCAAATTATTTTAAAATCTATCCATAAATGACAAAGAAACAGACCGGACACGACCATCACTGCATTATCATGAAAAAATGATATTTGAGGCCTAAGTGTGACCCTGACCTTTGAATTACAGACCCAGGTCTTGCGCAAGACACGTCGTCATAATGTGACACACATTTATGCCAAGTTATTTTAAAATCCAATCGTGAATGACAAAGATGCAGACCGGACACGACCATCAATGCATTTTCCCAAAAATGACATTTGAAGCCTAAGTGTGACCTTGACCTTTGAGCTACAAACCGAGGTCTTGCACATGACACGTCGTCTAATTGTGCCACACATTTATGCCAAGTTATTTAAAATCCAATCGTGAATGACAAAGATACAGACCGGACACGACCATCACTACATTATCTCAAAAATGACCTTTGAAGCCTAAGTGTGACCTTGATCTTTAAGCTAGAGACCCAGGTCTTGCGCATGACATGTCGTCTAATTGTGCCACACATTTATGCCAAGTTATTTAAAATCCAATCGTGAATGACAAAGATACAGACCGGACACGACCATCACTACATTATCTCAAAAATGACCTTTGAAGCCTAAGTGTGACCTTGACCTTTGAGCTAGAGACCCAGGTCTTGCGCATGACACGTCGTCTAATTGTGCCACACATTAATGCAAAGTTATTTTAAAATCCACCTTATAATAACAAAGTTATTGACCGGACAAGAAAAATGCGGACGTACAGACGGACAGAAGGACAGACGGTTCAAAAACTATATGCCTACTTTCGGGGGCATAAAAAACAATAAACTAAGAGTTAGCTAACTTGATAACATTGAAACTCACCTACAGCGAGCTCTGTTACAGCGAACTCTCGTTTAAAAGAAACTTATTTTTTTACAATTGTTTAGTCCTATATTCAGGATAATATTCATTTATAGCGAACTCGGTTATAAGGAAATCGTGACTATAAAAAACTTATTTAACCTAAACGTCCACTTCGTTTGTTTACAGCAAACTCAGAACTGTACCAATCGTAACAACTCGGCTTTCTCCGACAACTCCGTAGAAAAACCTTCTAGTGTAAGTGGGTGACGCCCGAGGTGTCCCGAATGAAACTGTACATTATAACATTAGTCTAGCTGGAAATGCTGTTTTGTAATTATATAATAATAATTTCTGCGCAAATATTAATAATTTAGAAAAACGGTTACCGTTTATTGTATCTTATGTGTCCAAATACGTTATATCATTTACGATTATTAACATTGTAGATTTTATGAGCGCAGATGGGTGTCTAATGACAATATCAATGAGAACCTCCTAACGAATTCATCCGACGACTGCCGACGACGACAATTACGACAACACTAGACGATGGACGGAGTCAGTTGACAAAAAAGTCTTATTAAAGAAACGATGGGATTCATAGAAAACGTTACAGAACACGTTTTCAGCGGTTTATGTAATGTTGACTTGTGTGAAAATAGAAACATCAAAGCAAACACAAAAATCACATTTAAACATCTTAAAAAAAAGTTCCTAGTCAGAATGAATACATGCATATGTGTTACATGTATTAATACAGTTTGTTACTCGACCGGATCCTGGTACATTTATTGTAAGATGATATATTTACGTTGCTAGATACATTAGCGAGATGTCTAGAGATTTTGTATTTCTTAAAATGAACAAATATAAAATTTACTAAAATTAGAGGATTAACATATATACTCAACCAAAAAAAAAGGATTAACATATATACTCAACCAAAAAAAAAAAAGAAGAAAAAAAAGAACCGCAGGGTTCAATAGTGTGCAACTATGATTAAATGCTTTGGCCTAAAATGATGAAACTCGGTCGTACAACTTTCAAGGTCACTGTGTAGTTATCGTGGTATCTATACCTCCAGAAATGAAGTCTGTCATGCAAATTTGCTCAGCTGCGAGACGTACTGTGCCCTAGGAAAGTGTAAATAAAATTAACACTGCAATCCCGGTAATAGATTGAGAGAGAGAGAGAGAGAAAGAGAGAGAGAGGAGCGTAATCTTTATTACAAAATGGTTTAGGAAAACGAACTAATTTATGGACCTCTACCAATTTTCTTCAAATTATACCTCAAGGGTCAAAATTGGCCCTGCCCAAGGGGGTAAATTGATTTTGCATAGGCTTATATAGGGAAAATCTTAAAAATCTTCTTGTCTGTAACCACAAAGTCTAGAACTTAGATATATTTAATGGAGCATCAGCTAGAAGTCCTCTACCAAGTTTGTTCAAATTATGCCCCTTGGGTCAAAGTTTGCTTTTCACCAGGGGTCACTTGATTTTAATAGACTTATATAGTGAAAACCTTAAAAAGTCTTCTGGTCTGAAACCACAAAGCCAAGGGCTAAGATTTTTTTACAAATTGTTCAAATTATGCCCCTGGGGTCATTAATTGCCCGGGCCCCGGGTCACTTGATTTTACACAGACTTAAAAAAAATCTTCTTATCTTTATATAGAGAAAACTTTAAAAATCTTCTTGTTTGAAACCACAAAGCCAAGAGCTAAGATTTTTGCATGAAACCTCAGCTAAAGGTCCTCTACCAAGATTGTTCATATTAAGCCTCTGTGGTCATTAATTGCCCGGCCCCGGGTTCACTTTATTTTACATACGCTTATTAGAAAAACACTTAAGAAATTTTCTTGTATGAAACCACTAGACCTAGAATTTTGATATTTTGCATAGAACATCAGCTAGAGGTTCTCTACCAAGTTTGTTCAAAATGTGCTACTTGTGGGAAAATTGACTCTACCCTGGGGGTCACTTGAATTCACATAGATTTATATAGGATGAACCTTAAAAAAGCTTCTGATGTTGGCTCAAAAGCAGACCGAAAGCAAAGTATTCAGGTGGGCGATCTAGTGCCATCATGACCCTCTTGTTTATCGTAGTGTTGAAAAAACAACAGCAGCAACAACAACAACTAGTGTGTGAAATTATCGCTATGCTTACCCATTGCTTTAAGTTCAACGTCAACCAGCTGATAATAATTACTTATACAGGACGTTTCTCTATACGCAGCTAGGATTCCAACAACAACTATTACCACAACTAATCCACAAGGACCGGTATGCTACGCATGCGCAAACTTGAATATGATAGGTACCTGTTCGACCACATCTCAGTGTTACTCGGGAGAGGTATGAATATTTTCATTTTTTTTTTGGACAAACAATGAACTCTTAATGTATTGCATTAAAACTTGTGTTGTCTTGAATAGTTATAAACTTAAACAAGCCAACGACATTTAGTGTAGTGTAATGTCTAAAGAATAAGGGGCATTAATATGACCTGTTATTATTATAAATGGATCTATAAATTTGTTACCCAACTAATTTTCAGTAGTACAGGATATATAATGTACAGTTAACTTCATTTTTTGCGTGTATATTTGATAAGCTCTATAATATTATGTTCTCTTGTTGTGATAGTAACTGACCTTTGTTATCTTACAGGTTTGTACAGTATATAGCGGAAACCTGGGCTATACTCACCGATGTATGTCAAAACAGGTAGAAAACTTACACAGTATCCAATGCTCAATCAGTATACATTTAAAAATAATGTTCAAGTAACTGAAAGAAATCAGCATAACGGTAAATATGTCGGTTTATTTTCTTTCGCCCATTTCTTTGTTTTGTCCGACAAAGTATACACATTGCCTTGCTGTATTCGTGTTCAGTCAGTGACCACTTTGTTCGTTCATACATTGACTTTTTTCCGCTAGTACACACTTAAATGTAAGAAACAAGAGCGTAAGAACATGCAAACTTACTCTACAAGCCGTCATTGTACTTCATACTTTGAAGCAAACTTACTCTACAAGCCGTCACTGTACTTCATACTTCGAAGCAAACTTACTCTACAAGCCGTCATTGTACTTCATACTTTGAAGCAAACTTACTCTACAAGCCGTCACTGCACTTCATACTTCGAAGCAAACTTACTCTACAAGCCGTCATTGTACTTCATACTTCGAAGCAAACTTACTCTACAAGCCGTCACTGCACTTCATACTTCGAAGCAATCTTACTCTACAAGCCGTCACTGCACTTCATACTTTGAAGCAAACTTACTCTACAAGCGGTCACTGCACTTCATACTTTGAAGCAAACTTACTCTACAAGCCGTCACTGCACTTCATACTTCGAAGCAAACTTACTCTACAAGCCGCCACTGTACATCATACTTTGAAGCAAACTTACTCTACAAGCCATCACTGTACTTCATACTTTGAAGCAAACTTACTCTACAAGCCGCCACTGTACTTCATACTTTGAAGCAAACTTACTCTACAAGCCGCCACTGTACTTCATACTTTGAAGCAAACTTATTCTACAAGCCGCCACTGTACTTCATACTTTTAAGCAAACTTACTCTACAAGCCGTCACTGTACTTCATACTTTAAAGCAAACTTACTCTACAAACCGCCACTGCACTTCATACTTCGAAGCAAACTTATTCTACAAGCCGTCACTGCACTTCATACTTCGAAGCAAACTTGCCCTACAAGCCGCCACTGTACTTCATACTTCGAAGCAAACTTACTCTACAAGCCGCCACTGTACTTCATACTTTGAAGCAAACTTACTCTACAAGCCATCACTGTACTTCATACTTTGAAGCAAACTTACTCTACAAGCCGCCACTGCACTTCATATTTCGAAGCAAACTTACTCTACAAGCCGCCACTGTACTTCATACTTTGAAGCAAACTTACTCTACAAGCCGCCACTGTACTTCATACTTTGAAGCAAACTTACTCTACAAGCCGCCACTGTACTTCATACTTTTAAGCAAACTTACTCTACAAGCCGTCACTGTACTTCATACTTTAAAGCAAACTGACTCTACAAGCCGCCACTGCACTTCATACTTCGAAGCAAACTTATTCTACAAGCCGTCACTGCACTTCATACTTCGAAGCAAACTTATTCTACAAGCCGTCACTGCACTTCATACTTCGAAGCAAACTTGCCCTACAAGCCGCCACTGTACTTCATACTTCGAAGCAAACTGACTCTACAAGCCGCCACTGTACTTCATACTTTTAAGCAAACTTACTCTACAAGCCGTCACTGTACTTCATACTTTGATGCAAACTACAACATCATTCAAGCTGTACTTTCTATTGATGCTACTTGTTGTCTGTTGCTTTTTTTATTCAAGGAAGTGGCTGGCTCTTCATTTGTAGAGCCAGTTGAAAAGACCATCATTATTTCTATTTCATTGCTTAGAAGTAATTTTGTCGAACCTTGCATTAGAATGAATTGATATGTATTGTCTAACAGCTGTACCTGGGAATTCATTTAGTCTCAGTTTATCCTGACCTTTATATTTCAGCTATGTGAGTCGAATAGAAAGACAGCAAAGGGATGTTGGAATTGCTGTACAAGCAACTTGTGTAACGACAAATGTGTAACAAGTAAGTCCATATCTTCTTTAACACGTGCAGCCAGTGTTGTTACATGTAGTTACAAAGGTATTACCGCTGTATTAACTCATAATGCAATTGTTGATCCCAAATTATTCAAAATCAAAGAGCTACTGTGCATAAATCTCTCGGGAAAACTAAATGAGAACAAAATACTTGAACATATTGTTATTTAAATTTATGTATCTTAAATATAGAAGGACCGTTGTATTCTCGTCTTTAGCTTGTATTTACCTTCACGTCAAGAAGAACAAATAAATTACGATGTTTCGTGAATACGTTATATGAGAATCAAAGCTTTCATTGCATAAATTGGTTGGTAGATTCATTCAGTAGATAAGTAATTTTTCGCAATTATATTTAAGCATCAACCTGCCAAGACCAACCAAGGTGTGCGACATTACTTTCTATTGGTTACAACGTGTGCAATGACCCAGTGGCTTCGGTCTTACTATGTCCACACTCTTGTAACAAATGTTCTCACACTGGCTGATCTATGAAATGTGTGTATATAATAAGTAAAGAAAAAGAACCATTCATTGTTGAGTTGAAGTGACTTTTATTTGTATGTCTGTACGAATGACATACCATAAATAGATCTGTTATAGCTTTTGATAACTGATTATGTTTCCTGTGAAAAACGATAATCAGGAAACAAATTCTTATAACCTGAAAGAAAGAATGAAGGAATTATTTTATTGACTTTTCCCTTTGAAAAAAAAGGGAATGGGGAAAAAGGAATGATGTTTTAGGAAAGAATTTTTCTTCAGCTATTGGCTATAACTGAACGGAAAGAGGAAAGGTAATAAAAATCGGATTACTTCGAGAAATATTAGTGGTATCGCTTAATTTGGTTTAAATGTGAGTTCATCTAGTAAGAAAAATATACTGAACGGGAAAGACGGACGTTATTCAGAGTCGTCTATTTAAAAGCCAAATTGAATAAAATGAAAACTTTATGAAAACTTTATGCCAGGTTAAGGTTATTATAATTTCATAGTGAAATATAAATCCTTAGCTTTTCATGCTTAATTTTAGTTTCTGTCTGTATGGGGGTTTCTCTTAAATGTTCTGGAAAAAAGTTTTGGAAATATTATTTTTTTATGATATGCCTTTGCCCCAGATGACCTCACGTACGGTCGAAGTAAACAAGTAAACGTAGATAAAGATACAAGTGTCATGTAGTTTTAAAACCCTGATTCATTTGTACGTTCCCATTATTTCTTTCCATCTAGCATATAATTCACTTGTTGGGACTTTCCATAATTTGTGCAACAATGCCCATCCATGCTTCGCGGTAGTCAACACATATGTGTTTTCCGGTTGCTGTGCGTATGAATGAGCACCGTATACTAAAGACTGGCAAAGCCGGGCACAAATCAGTATTTTCAGAGCTTCAAACTCGTCTGCATTCAAAGAGCAAAAACAATTATATCCCGCTAGAACATGACCACCAACGTCAATCTGACCTTCGACCGGGCAGTCAATACTCATGTACGTGATGCATATAGCGACGTCAAAAACTATGTATGAACTCGTGGCGTCATTGAAATCCAACAGGGCACTGACGTCATGAACACGCTGATCACACGGTGTATTGTCTTGTCCTGGCATTTCGTACATTATAGAATTTTGTTCATTTACATCTCCATGAATTATACCTACATTAAAAAATAACAGATTACAGAGTACATATATTAAGTCATTTGCTGTTACCTGCCGTTTGAGTTGAAAATCAAAGTAAATTGCTTGAACAATAAAAATAAATACAGAAATAAAAGAAAAATATATCAGTAACTAAATAAAATAAAATAAACTTCAATAAGACAAGCCTACCCAATCTATCTCACGCCCATAAACCAGCAGCGCTACGAGCGACTAACAACGCTGTGGGCAAACCATCGATATTTTTCCATACTCCAGTAGAGGAAAGAAGTACTTTCAAACTTTCAACCATTTTTAAAATCAGCGAAATTAAAGCTCCTACTTCTTGCAAAAAAAATATTTCAATGTTTTTCTTTGATTTGAGTCATTTGTGACTTTGGCCTGTTTTTGATGTGTAATTATCCTGATAATAAGTCGAGTTGAATGGACTAAAGGCTTGATCCATGCCTAAATGTATTAACCTAACTACGCGAAAAATAACTGGCAAACCTTTTCTGAACTTTTCGCATTTAGGAACTATGTATTTCTCAAATGCAGTGATCACATCTTCAACAACCCTGACGTCTTCTTTGTTAGTAACAGCATGAACAAAGTCTCTAACAACTGGGGTTTGGCTGAGACTCCAAATCATCGTGTACGTATCATAGAAACTATGATGGAATCCCTGAAAGAACAAAGGCTCCATTTCAATGTTGCAGACGTTATACATGAATATGATAATAATATAATTGTTGTAAGCATTCTGTTAGATAATTGTGTTTATTCAACTTGAAACAACATTTATACGAAATATAATGCCTGAGGTAGTTTGGAAACATGTCATACGACGTTTACTGCATTAGTGTGAAATATTTAGGCTAGGCATGCAGTATGTGTTTAAGCATGATTCAAGCATATTCACCAAGGTTTATTGTCTTGATGCACCAGAGAATAGAATATAAATTATTCGAGCCAAATGAAGAGATGGCGCTTTGACCTTATAGAAATAACAGAATGGCGTCATTTTAGGGTTATTACTTATAAATACGCGTTTCACCTAAGACATGCATATAATTGCATAGTTTTCCTAATTCAGAGATAACCCGACCGGTTCAAATTCTAAATATGACTTCGGTGACTTCGACTCTTTTGACAAAAGTAAATGATTCCTTACATATTAGAATGAATACTCACTTCAAGGGCTTTATGTAACCTTCCAAGATATTTGCCGACATTGTAGAAAGATCCTGGTATGTATGGAGTCTGGTGAAATATTTTCCCGGGAACAAACGTCAGTAATCTAACTAAATAGGGTCCATTTTTCACATCCTTGTCTGAAAAGATTTGTTTTGGTGAAATTAACCTCTTTCATATATATATATATATATATATATATATATATATATATATATGTGTGTGTGTGTGTGTGTGTGTGTGTGTGGAAACCTTATTTAACATTGTACTCTCCGTGGCTTAGTTGTTAAGGCATCCGCCTACCGAGCGACAGGTTAATGGTTCGAGTCAGGGACTTGTTCTGACAAGGCCAGATAGTGAGCCACCAGCTAGCTAAAATGGTTGTCTGTCCGCCTTGCATATAGGATAAGGAATTTGGGGAGTAAATGTGTACAATAGTAGAGGTGTATTGCAAGTCCGGGAGGCGGCCCTTTCACTAAGAGTGACACTATAATAAACAAAAAAGGCCATGATGGTTCTGTATCGCTCACATGAGTATGAATGCTTTTTACAAAAGTGGCTATGGACCTGGTTAACTGACCCAAGATGACCCATTTTCGAACTTGACCTAGAAATTATTGAAACAATCTTTCTGATAAATTTTCAGGTTGTTTGGACTGAAAATGTATCCTCTAGAGTGTTAACAAGGTTTTTCCATATTTGGACTCTGTGACCTAGTTTTTGACCATGGATAACCCATATTCGAACGTGAGCTAGAAATCATAGAAGCAACTTTTCTAACAAATTTCCAAGTTATTTGGAATAAAAATCTTACCTCTAGAGTGTTAACAAGGTTTTTTCCATATTTTGGCTCTGAGACCTTGTTTTTGACCCAAAATGACCCAAACTCGAACTTGAACTAGAAATCATCAAACCCATCTGTCTGAGAAATTTCAAGGATATTTGGACTGAAAATGTTACCTCTGCAGTGTTAAAAAGGTTTTTACATATTTGGGCTCTGTGACCTAGTTTTTGAACCCAGATGACACATATCCAAATCAGAGCTAGAAATCATCGAAACAACCTTTCTGACAAATTTCAAGGACATTTGGACTGAAAATGTAACCTGTAGAGCATTAACAAGGTTTTTCTACTTTTGGGCTTTGTTACCTAGATTTTGACCCCAGATAACCTATATTCAAAACTGAGCTAACAATCTTTTTGATAAATTTCCAGGTTATTTGAACTGAAAATGTTGGCTCTAGAGTGTTAACAAGACTTTCCATATTTGGGCTCTGTGACCATTTTTTGAATCCAGATGACCCATATTCAAACTTGACTTAAAAATCATCAAAGCAACCTTTCTGACAAATTTCCAAGATAATTGGACTGAAAATGTAACCTCTGGGGTGTTAATAAGATTTTTCTATTTTTGGGCTCTATGACCTAGTTTTTTAACCCAGAAGACCCATATTCAAACTTGAGCTAGAAATCACAGAAGCAACCTTTCTGACAAATTTCCAGATTATTTGTGCTGAAAATGTTACCTCTAGAGTGTTAACAAGGTCTTTCAATATTTGGGCTCTGTGGCCTAGTTTTTGACCCTAGATGACCCATATTCGAACTTGAGCTAGAAATCATTGATACAACTTTTCTGACAAATTTTCAGGATATTTGGACTGAAAATGGAGCCTCTAGAGTGTTAACAAGGTTTTTCTATATTTGGGCTCTGTGACCTAAATTTTCAACAAAGATAACCCATGTTCGAACTCGTCCCAGAAATCATTGGGACAAACATCCTGACCAAGAAAATTGAGGCAAAAATGTGACCGCTAGAGCGTTGACGAACTAAGTGTGGACAGACGACGGACGACGGACATTGATCGATCCTAATAGCTCACCATGAGCCTACGGCTCAGGTGAGCTAAAAAGCACTACTTTACTTTCATACCTTTGCTCTGTGAATAAAAAAGTCTCTATGAAGGCTTAGAATACCACTTGCGTCATTTTATCAGATAACACTATATTATGGTAATTTTCCACAAAATGCCATTTGAATCAGATCAATTATGATGTCAAGGTTATGTTTTATTGAATTGTGAATTAAGATAATTTCTTGTAAAGAAATATAACATACTATCTGCTGTTCCTTGACAGGTTTCCAGACTCCATTCCCGACCATCTTTGTTTGAAATTGGTACCTGTGTTGGCACCCCACGCTCTCGAACATGCCGACACATTGCATGCTGTGCATCTATAAGTATATATTAAACACACTTGATTCATTACACGAAGCAAAACGGTGTAATACACCAACTATTTGTCTAAAATTTTCTTGCTAAATTTACTTTTCAAATATCTGTTACTTCTTTTCAAGTTCAATTTCGCATAAGCACGTAACTTTAACGTAATGGAAAAACAGGCGAACATCTGTCCCCCCAGTAATATAAACTTTGTTAATCTCATGGTCTTTGTGCCTGGTGTGTGATGCATTCTTTCGGTTTCTATATCGATTGCATTTTTCTTTGAACTTTCATATAATAAAACTAATGTTATTGACACTCTGGTTGAAAAGTGAGTCCATCTTTTAATACAGGTGGGCCATGATGGCCCTATATCGCTCTCCTGAGTTAGACTGCTTTTAACAAAGTTGTTACAGACCTGATTATTTTACCCCAGATGACCCATGTTCGAACTTGACCTAGAAATTATCGAAAAACCTTTCTTACAAATTTCCAGGATATGTAAAATGTTACCTCTAGAGTGTTAATAAGGTGTTTCCATATTTGGGCCTTGTGTCCTAGTTTTTGATCCCAGATAATCCATATTCAAACTTGAGCTAGCAATCATCGAAGCAACCTTTCTGACAAATTTCCAAGTTATTTTGGACTGAAAATGTTACCTGTAGAGTGAAAACAGTTTTTTATACCTGGACTCTGTGACCTAGTTTTTAACCCAGATAACCCATATTCGAACTTGAGCTAGAACTCACTGAAACAACCTTTCTGACAAATTTCTATGATATTTAGACCGAAAAAGTAGCCTCCAGATTGTTTACAATGTTACCTCGAGAGTGTAAACAAGTTTTTTTTATATTTGGGCTCTGTGACCTAGTTTTTGATCCCAGATAACCCATATTCGAACGCGTCCGAGCAATTACTGGGACAAACATCCTGACCAAGTTACATGACAATCGAGGCAAAAATGTAACCAACAGAGTGTTAACAAACTAAGTGTGACCAGACGATGAACTACAGACGACGGACGACGGACATTGATCGATTCTTATAGCTCACCATGAGCCTACGGCTCAGTTGAGCTAATGAAATGCCCGATGCTAGATGTAAATGTTTGATTTAGGTTCCATTTATTATCTTTTGAGGGTTATAATATTATTCTTTGATATTTTATTTGAATCTCTGGTTAAACCGAGAACACAGTTCAAGAGGTCAATGCAAATGG
This sequence comes from Cyclina sinensis, assembly GCA_012932295.1. NCBI lineage: Eukaryota > Metazoa > Mollusca > Bivalvia > Venerida > Veneridae > Cyclina > Cyclina sinensis. Next base: position 42,773,120 of record JAAONU010000016.1, on the reverse strand, counting down.
GCTCTTAATACTTTTATGTTCAAATTTCGTCCTTATTTTGATATTTTTTTCTTAAGATTTAAAATATAAGTTAATGTTCAAAGCAAGTTGCCCCGTATCATGTTCTTGTCTGTTGATATTCTCTATTTACTTACCAATAATTTCGGGATCACGTGACTGTAGAGAATTCAGTACTTTAAAAACGTATCCGTCAGAGTTGATTGCTTTAATGTGGCTGTTGTCGAAGTTCTCCCCAACCCGTACGAAAAAGTTTAGATCATCATAACTAGGTAACTCTTTGATTTCCTCAACCTGGTGTAAAACAAACATAACAAACTGGGTCTGGTTTGTGTTCAACATTTGAAAATTACTCATAAAGCACCATTTAATGCGCTTACGGAGGATCAATACTATATAACTTAATATGTAGATCTATATCTTAAATTACCCCTTCCGATTTTATATAAAAGAAAAGACCCTTTCTGGTGTGTGTTGTTTTAAACTTTTATTGTGACGATAGAATCACACAGTACTAGAACATGTAAAAGTTAATGTCATTAATATTCGTTTTTGCTTTTCCGATTTTTTGTTTAATATAATTTGACTTTGAAAATATTCGTTAATCTAAAGTCACCTAGTTTTAACGTCTCAACCGACAGGCCATTTTTAAATAGGAGTCGAGATTCGACAATTACCACTGAATAGACGAAGGATTCGCTTCTTGACTGCTAGTTTAGTTAACAATTAGTCATGTTAAATGTCTTGTTATACATAGATTGGTACTGCTATGAAAATACTCTTATCAGATTTGTAGAATTACTTTTAAGCCATAAAGTCGGTTGACAAGCTCCGGAACAGCGTCCTTGGTGACTTGTGGTTTAATCTGTTCCTCAGGGTCCTGAAGTTTGATGCCTGTGGATTCTTCGTTGTTGTTTGACACGCTCATGATCTAAGTCTGTTATTTATAACCTGTCGAAATAAAACCTCTCATGTGCATCGACTTCGCGACATGTTTGTACATTTCTGACACAAATAAGTAGAAATTCCTAAATAAATTGACGCATATGCAGATTATCTAATTTGCTAGAATGTGGTTGTACTTTGTACTTATCATATGATTGTGTAAAAAAACTGACCACACAGATCTGGACTTACGTTAAGTCTGCCTTTCAGTCTTAGGAATATCACTTCCACATTAAGTTGTTATAAGGAACGGGTTAGTTAATCAAGTGTATGTATTCAAGACAAATGGCTGGAGTTAATAACAAACATAATTATAAAGTGACAGAAGACACACGGACATAAATAACGCTGGTTTGTGTAGCTATGTTCCTTCATGCCCAATATATTGCAGTCGATGTATCTAATTACAAGAGATGCACAGATATTTCGTTTTACGGACACTTCAAAGCCAATAAAAGATCAATTCGTCCAACAAAAACTCTTCGAATTTGGCTTGTAGTTGAAATTCGGGGATTCTTAACTGCGCTTGAAATTGCATTTCTAGCCTGTAGTTGGGGACTCAAATGTGCGACAATGCACTTCTGGCTTGTTATTTGGGAATCAAATGTGCATTTGATAATTCACTTCTAGCCTGCAGTTCAGGAGTCTAATGTCGTTCGAAAATGCACTTATAGCCTGTAGTTAGTGATGCATGCGCGACTCGAAAATGCACTAATTGCCTGCAGTTAGGGATGCGTGCGTGATTCGAAAATGCACTTATAGCCTGTAGTTAGGGATGCATTCGTGATTCGAAAATGCACTTATAGCCTGCAGTTAGGGATGCTTGCGTGATTCGAAAATGCACTTATAGCCTGTAGTTAGGGATGCTTGCGTGATTCGAAAATGCACTTATAGCCTGTAGTTAGGGATGCTTGCGTGATTCGAAAATGCACTTATAGCCTGTAGTAAGGGATGCATGCGCGACTCGAAAATGCACTTATAGCCTGTAGTTAGGAATGCATGCGTGACTCGAAACTGCACTTATAGCCTGTAGTTAGGAATGCATGCGTGACTCGAAACTGCACTTATAGCCTGTAGTTAGGGATGCGAGCGTGATTCGAAAACGCACTTCAAGCCTGTACTTAGGGATGCATGCGTGATTCGAAAATGCACTTATAGCCTGTACTTGGGGAATCAAATTTGCTTCGAACTTGTAGCCTGTAGTATAGGATTCCAGTGGGTATCGAAAATACAGTTGTTGCCTGAAAGTGGGGATGCAGTTGTACATTCGAAAATGCTTTTCTAGCCTGCAGTTGGGGATTCAAATGTGCATTTGAAAATGCACTTCCGGCTTGCTGCTGGTATTCAAATGTACGTTCTCAAATCCACTTCCGAATTACAGTAGGGATTCATATGAGCACTTGTTACATGAAGTTAGGGAATCAAATGTGTATTCGAAAATGCACCTTTAGTATGCAGTTTGGGATTCAAATATGCATTAAAATGCATTTATGGCTAGCAGTTTGGAATTCAAATGTGCATTCGAAATTTCAGTTAAATAGTTTTTCTTATTAAAAAGTTTTTGTTATTCAAACCTGCATATCTCATGCCCTAGTTTCCTCAGTAACGAAAAACAGTTTGTTTAACCGTTTGTAGGTTTTTTTTTTTAAAATACATGTATGCATACAAGCTCTGTGTGAAGCATGTAAGTATTTATATACAAAATGTTTTCTGATTTATGTTGTAGTATTTTTTATACCGTTGCACAATACATGTCAGGCATATGACGGCCTAGAAGTAATGATCAATAGAAATATTGAAACCACTAGGGATGACAGCTAGCTCTGATTTTGATATTCAAGTACACGGCCATTCGTCTTAAGTTCCGAGCATCCATATTCCTAATGTTTTTTTACACAGAGTGTATGGAAGTCTTACAATTAACGAGTGTGAAAAACAGCGCAACCGAGTCGGATACTGCTCTCTTCAAATATTCATTGGCCTCCTTGTAAACTGACTACCGACGTTAAAAAGTATTGCCGTTGGTCACTATTGAGTACTTTATTGTGGTACCAATAGTTAACGACGACACAACTCCGAATACATGCAACGTTTATCACACCATAAAACCAACATCCATAATATACATTCCTTCTATAAATTTGCTACTATAAATATGCCTGCAAGGGAGGTAACATGAAAATTTAATCATATAAAACAACTTCCAAATTTCTTAAAACAACTTGTAATTCTTCTATGATATCCGCCCTTTGATCAATCGTTTTTTAAAATGATAAAGCAAAGTATATATTTTAAGATTTCTAACACTGTAACCGGAACATATAATTGTTGTTCATTATAAACACATGTTAATCTGTCGAGCCTCGCTTACACTGTAAATTTTGCACTTGAAATAGATTTAGTAGGGTTAAGTATTTCTGTAGAGGATATATATCTCGGAGAAAAAAAGGAGTTTTTTTTCCTGTTTTTACCGAGTACTCCGGTATGATTTTTTGTAATCAATCCTCGGACGTTAAGTCGAGAACACGGTAAAACCGGTTACTCATTGCCATACCTAACCCACGTAGTTTTCAAGGTCTTTGGTTCGAGCCCAAGGTAGTATATTTGTTTTCTTTATTTGAAATCATAAGCTAGACTTGCATTTGAAACACCAACTACAGACAAGATGTGCACATTAAATCGCCAACTAACGTCAGGAGTAAATTGTTTAATGCAAATTTGAATCCCAAAGTGCGGACCAGACGTACATTTTAAATGCACATTTTAACTTCCAACCACAGACCAGAAGTGTTTGTTCGAATGCACGTTAAAATCTTAAACAATCATCTATAAATGAAAGTTCAAATGCACACTGGAATTCAAAACTACAGGCTAGAGGTGCAGTTTGAAAGGCACATTTGAATTCCCAACGGCCAGTAATATGTGCAGTTTCGAAATTGCATTTATAATTATCTCCAGCTACAGGATAGAAGTGCATTTTTGAATGAACATGTGAATCCCAGTCTACTAGCCAAAAGTGCATGTCAGAATGCACATTTAACCTCCTAACTACAGGCGACAACTGCTTTTTGAATGCTCCAATGAACCCAAAACTAAAGGGCAGAAGTGCATGTTCGAATGAACATTTCAATCCCCAAGGTCAGGGCAGAAGTGCATGTTCGAATGAACATTTCAATCCCCTTGGTCAGGGCAGAAGTGCATGTTCGAATGAACATTTGAATCCCAAACTAGAAGCTAGAAGTGCATTTTCAAATTCATACTTGAATGTCCAAACTTCAGGATAGAAGGGAAGTTTCGAATGCAGATTTGAATCACAATTATAAGCAATAAGTGAATTTCAGAAAGCACATTTTATTAAGAACTACAAGTTAGGAGTGAATTATCGCCAGATTATTCTAGCCAGACGTGACTTTTCGAATGCAAATTTGAATACCAAACTGCAGGCTAGAAACGCTTTTCGAATGCACAATCTAATCCCAAACTACCAACCAGACAAACGTGTTTGAATGCACATTGGATTCCCGAATAATCCATTATAAGTGCAATTTCGAATGCTGACTTGTATCCCTAACAACATGCTGGAAGCGCATTTTCGAATTTCCATCACTTCTAGCCAGGAGAACATGTTCGAATGTACATTAAAAACCTCAACTACAGGAATTTTTGAAATTGAAACTGCCTGACGTAAGAGTATTTTTGCTTTACAGGCTAGAAGAGTATTTTCGAATGCACATGTAAATTCAGAACTTGATGCTGTTTTCCAGAAAAAAAAAAAAACGTATGTCTCCCCCTCCAACTAAGGCCACTGAACTCATGCAAAAAATAAATCAAGTGGAAAAACTGTGACAGTATGCACGACTACACTTGGTATTGAACATTTCTATAAATTTCATCAATGACAACAGATAAAATCTATAAAGTTTTATTCAGTCAAGCGGAAAATCATGTCCTTATGCACAACTACACAAGGTATCGTCGAACCTCTCATTTTCGTTACGGAGGTAATTTCGTGATGTTACTAAACTTACTCGCGCATCGAAACTGATTTGCGTTTGACGTCATCGCTTTGTGCGTAAACAAAGAGCTGTCAAATCCTACTCCTGCAGCAGTCAATCTGTAAAATGCGCTTCATGCAAGTATTTAATAAAGTGCTTTTCTGTGAACTATTAGAAATCCCTACCATTTTGCTATTCCTTTTTTGTCCACTTATTTAGATTCCTATAAATCTGATTGTGATAAGAGTAGAAATATGGAAGTGACAATGAGGATTCTGCAGCGTCTGCTGCACTGAGACATATGACTGTCATGTGACAGGATGTGTACTTCAGTTAAATACAGACAAGTTCCTGTAGTCTATTCCTTATGACAAAACAAGTGTTCTCCTACTGTATTTATTAGATGAGTACTGTTATATAATGGTTTGTAAAATAATGAATATATTCTTAATATAGTTAAATATTTTTTCAGCCTGTTATATAATATTTCTAATATTCAGAAAAAGAATATTAGATTTATAAAATCTATATACTATAGCAATGACAGATTTTTTTACTGAAAATCTTGTTAAAGCTGTTTTAAAGATTACAAAAAGGCAATAATTCCAAATAAAATATGGATTCCATACCTGAATACTGTTAAAAAGGTTTACTAAAATCTTATTTTTTCTCGTGCAGTACTTTTTTCTGTTTTGGAGAAGGAATTTTGAATCTACTTGTATTTTATATTGACACAAGGTGAAGGTCACGAAAATAGATTGCATTACCAATATGGCGGAGAGTCCACGCATTATCTATTTTCTCAATCATTCTTATAGATTATTGAGTATATTTTAATTCTTATGCAAGATAACGTATTGATATTGAATGATTAAAGTGTACCTAGAGAATTTCTTTGTTTTATTGTGTTTTATATATGTAATGACGAGGCTTGTGCCAGTAGTACTAGTACTGCAGTACTACTTAAGTACTTTTGGCAAGTACTGCTACTGTTACTGCATTACTCAGTCAAAATTTATCGACTACTGGTACTCGGAATGCAAAATTACTGTCACAAAAAGTGGTACTGGTGCTGCAGTACTTTAGCAGTACTTTCTTACTTTTGTTACCATTTTAGGCACAGTTACACAATGTTAATTTTAAAACTGAGCTTATTAAAAATAGTACATATACCCTAGGGTGTTTCAATCACTATCATTTGTATCATAATTAGTTTTAATGTTGTGCCAGTAAGCAAAATACTATAACTGTAAATATTAAAAGGAATTAAGGGATGAATATTTAAATCTGATAATTGACATAAAATTATGTTGTTAAATGCAAGCACACAAAAACATGCTCTGGTGGTGAGCTGTTATCAATAACTATGAACCTTTTACTATAGCATGGGCTGACATCATTTGAAACATTATAAAGGAACAGAAGTAGTTGGTAATAGTAGAAGGATACTTGATTTGAAATATTAAAAAATGAGTTGGAATATTTTTTACAAACTCCCTGAAAATACAGAAGGTAGCTTCAAAGCTCAGTGCCTAAACTGTCCAACACTGATATCCGGGTCTCTGAAAGTGTCGTCGAATTTTATAAAGCATCTAAAAGTAAGTAAAACATTTTGTCTTAGTAACTTTTAATCTGTCTGCTGCTATCATTTTTATTTTCTCTTTTAATGAGATTTATTTATACTAAATAACTTGGATAAAAGTTAACAATGAATTGATATATTATCAATAGCCCTTTATACTTGCAATTTAGTGTTAATGTTTGTACAGTTATACTTGTCGCTGTCTGGCTTTGAGATAAAGTGTTACAAAAAGATTAGGGAAGTGTTAAGATGAACAAAAGGTTGTTATCATTAGCATTGTGTTTAACAAAAGTCTATGAAAGGATTCTATTGTTTATTTATTTAGAGTAAATATAACTGGTAGCAAAGTAAAATAGTTGTTTTAACTTTTAATTTATTTCATAGTGTAAACACGGAGAAGAGTATATGGAAGTATGTCAGAAGGTCCCTTGTAGTCCTGGGAGTTCTAAACTAAAGTCTCAAACAACTATAGTAAATAACACTAAAAGCGACACTTCAAAGTCCAGATATGGAGAAAACCACACAGAATGCGTAATGCAACCTTTAAAACCTTTATTATGATAAAATGCAACTCAAAAGATGAAAAGTGTTGACTATCTTTTAATATAGAGATTATATGACTATAGTTGAGATGACATCTGCAATACTTCAGACAATGTGTATGCACAGTATAGTAAATAAATGTGTATCAGTAATGTATAATGTTTTACCTTTGGTATATTTACAAAGTCTTTCACTTTTAAATATCATTAATTCTCATGAAAGTACTGGTACTGCAATACTGAGTCAAAACCTGGTACTGGTACTGGTTCTGCATAAACTTGCAAATACTGGTACTGGTACTTCAGTGCTACACTCTAGTACTGGGCACAAGCCTGGTAATGACACAAAGTCGGTTACTATTACGAAAACTGGTAGATCAACGCTACTGAACACTGAACATTTCTATAAGGTTTAATTAAAATCTGATGATGGATGTAGAAGTTGCGCTGGCAAAGGATAAAAATTAGAATCCAATCATGCATTTAAGAGGAGTTGCGTAGAAAAACTGTGACATTTATCTAGCCATCCGCCCATCCAGACAGCCATTCCAAAATCAAAAGATCTCCCTCCCATTACGTTAGAGGAGGTGAAGAAAAACATTAATACCAGCCAGAAGTGCATTTTCTAATGTGCATTTGAAACCCTTAATTACAGGCTTGAAGAAGAGTATTTTCAAATGCACACTTGAATTCTCAACTTCCAACTAAAAGCCAATTTCAATGACAAGAGAGAAGCGTTATATGTATATCTCTATTTTATACTCATACACAGTTGACTAGCCGGCTACATGTGTATATGCTCTTCTTTATGTTTGCTGAGAGAATGTAACGAATAGGCATTATACGCGTGTACTGAACAGAGAAAAGATACATAGGAAAAAAAAGTATCAGTTATTTGCGATATCAAAGAAAGTTCACGACTGCATAAAAATACTATTCTCATTGTGCACTGAAAGCAAATAATACACAGTTTGTGTAAATATAATCAATTTTCTGTCTTTATCAAAATATAACGTACCTTGTCTATTAATGACTACTCCAGTGAAACGGTGTGTGCTGAACTTGAAATTTTATCAGCCGACCTAAATAGTTTAGAACAAATAACGCTGTACGATTTCGATCACATGTTAAAAACCACGCGTTTTGCTGTATACTTAACCCTACTGAAAAGGTCAAAATGTATTCTTGCGTTTAATACTTTTCAGTTTATAAACCGGACTTGAGTCCATTTGAGTGCACGGTTTTTTACTGTATTTTAAGGAACCTTAAGCTTCAGCGCTCTATTTTGTTTGCAGATGCTAATAAAAAGAAATTTAATATATATCTTTAAATTGAAGACCTGTCTGTTCAGACAAATTATAACTAAGGTAATGCACATTTTTGAAGAACAACAACAACATATTTGTTCAAACTTTTATTTCCATATATCTCTTGATGTTAATGGTGATAATTATGATACTGAAACATTGTTTGTTTTGTTAAGTAACAAAATAACACGAATTTCATGGAATAACATGCTTGAACAGAATAACAAACATGCTTGAGTAGAATAACAAATATACTTGTAATATCAATTATGATAATAAACTATGACCATGCTTTGATTACTTTGATACAATTCAACATATGAAAGACTAGGTGAGATACAGTCACTATTAAGTACGACCGGTAACCAGCAGAATTTTTAACTTTAGATATCTTTTTTCTTTTTGAGCCGAATTTAATTATTTGAAAACATTAAACATAAGCATTGTATCATTTTAGATCATTTGAAAGCTCTTTAAATTCATATTTTGAAAATATAAACAGAATTTGAATTTTGCTTTAAAAAAAAAGACTAAACCAATTTATACCTGTCGTTTCAGCACTTTTTCAGCATTTTTCTAGCAGCTTAGATGCACTAAGTTTAACAATTTACAAACAAGAAAGTGAACAGTTTTGACAATTATTTTTTAAATATGTAAAATATGAGTTTACAGACCTTTTAAATGATATAAAATATTGAATTGGTTGATGAAAAATGACTTTGTAACTGTAATTACAAAATAACTATGTTTTGCATTTTTATCAACCGCCATATTTTTGCCTTCCTGTATCTCTGATCAGTTACTTGTTACTATTAATAGATTTCAAAACAATAACATTTAATGTTCCTACACAATATTATCAGACAGTCACGGCCGAGAATTTGCGGAATAACACAACTTTGCAAATTGATTCAACAGGCAGTACATCGTAAAAATACGTAATGCTTCGGCAATAATCGGATCTTCTAACAGCCAATCAAAGCATAGAATTACATAATATTGGATAACACTAACCCCGCTCCAATTGTACATATAGGAATATAATACTGGCAGTTTTCCGTACAGAAAAGCAAAAGTCACGTGCAGTTTAATGATAACATGTTGCTCAACACATTTTGTGATACTGCTCAATACTCTTGAGACAGACACAACACTTCCCACTGTTTCAAGTTAAATCTAACCATTTGCTATCATGGTATGACTGACCCAAGTACAGAGGGGTCATGCTATTGCATTGTTATAGGAAGGTCAACAGCAACAACAGGTTGCTAGGCAATTTGGTGTGAACATTTACTCCATCGAACTGTAAGTCGCCCGAGAAAAACTGGAACCATTGCCGACCGCATTGATCGGGACGTCCCCGTGTGACGACGCCACGTCAAGACAGGTCTATAAGTCTTGCCAACCTTCGCAATCGCCACCTTACTGCAACCGAAATGACTGTTAATATCACAGGCAGTCATAATCGCCAGATTCATGCACTAACTGTAAGAAACCGACTCTGCGATCACGTCGTCCTTACGTTGGTTTGCCTGTTACTTTTGCACGTCGCGCATGTCGTTTAGCTTGGTTGACGACTCATGCTCCAAGATTGTTCCCAAATGCATCGATAGAGACGAATGTTTCCACATATGAGTCTCGGTTCACTCTGTTTCGTTCAGATGGTCGACGTCGTGTATATCGACGTCATGGTGAACGTTTTGCTGACGCTAACGTTCTTGAGAGGGATAGGTTTGGGGGCGGCTCGGTTATGGTCTGGGAGGGATATCTCACGGGGTAAAGTCACCGTTATTTGTGCTACTCTTGAGTACTATTTTGTTGGAGGAGTGGAATAATATTCCCATCAGAAGGATAAATGCACTTATAAACTCCATGCATGAAAGAATCAGGGTCGCGACAAATGCGCGAGGGGTATACGAGACATTGAAGAAAGAGTCGATTTCATTATTTGATTTAGGGGGTACCATCAAATATGCTTCAATTACTAGCTCGAATCTAATACAATTTTGAAAATTTGTAGATTAAAGATTAGTTGTTAAACTGATCAAAACTGTTCATTAGAGCATTCAAATATGAAAATTTATAGACCCAGGAACTTCACCCTGCGTTTCTATTTTGGTTGAGTACATATTACAAATATTCTGACAAGCAACACTGGAAATTCGTTTTTTTTTTCTGTAAACTTACATTCTGTCTAGTGGCTTGTATCGTACTAGCATTTATCTGATGTACCATTCAGTTACTAAAACCATAGGTGTTTTCTGCAGGTTTGTCGAAATGGGGTTGTATTAGGCTGTTTGGATGATGGGCATGTTTATAAGAAGCAGAGTTATAACAAATCATCATATTTTAGTTTATCTCATCTGTGTTAGTGAAACTGAATCTTTCAATATTTTGTATTTACTCTAGGCGACCACGAAATGCAAATGAATCAGGTAATTGAACACGTTAATATGCTAATATTACCTTGGTTATTCGATATATGAAATAAATAAGCAATAAATTTTATTTTAAGAAACCAAGTTCATTATACAGATAAAGCGAACTTAAGATATAAAGTACTGATTATGATCGACCCGAGATATTGCTACCTTCATATCAGTTTCATAAGCCGCTAGTAAGATACGTACATGAATTCACCTAAGTTTAATCATGAAACAGGCAACAACTGTAACAAGACTTTTACCATATTTAGACTGAAAGTCCAACTGCAACTGTCCTGGCACCAATACCCCCCCCCCCACCCCCCCCCTCACCCCATGCATCCCGCTTTGTCAGTATGGTATTCATATATGGGAACATGTTACTTTATGGCCCGGACTAAAATTATGAAAAATTACAAAAGGGCAATAACTCCAAAATTGTGCAAAAGAGTATTGTTCTTGGGCACTGCACTTCTCCTTAATTACATCTATTTACCTATGAAGTTTCAAGTTGATTCCTCCAATTCTTGTTGAGTTATTCCCCGAAAAAAATGAGTATGAATTATTATTTTCAAAGGGCGAAATTTAAGGATGTAAAATTATAAAGGGCAATAAACCCAAACTTGTGCAAAAAGAGAGTTATGGTTCTTCGGCAATGCACTTCTTCTCAATAAGATCTATCCATGTATGAAGTTTCAAATTGATCCCTCTAATACTTGTTGAGTTAGGCTCCAGATAAAAAATAAGTTTGAAAAATTTCAAAGGGCAGTAATTCCAAAATTACGGGAAAAATATCTATGGTTGCACTGCACTTCTCCTCAATGGGATCAATTGATATTTGAAGATTCAAGTTGAGACCTCCAATAGATTTTGAGTTATGCTCCGGACAAAAAACTAAGTATGAAAAATAACACAGGGCAATAACTCCAAAAATATGCAAAACAAAAAATTACGGTTCTTATGCACTGCACTTTTTCTTAATGAGATCTATCCATCTATGAAGTTTCAAGTTGATACCTTTAATACTTTTTTGAGTAATGCGCCGGACAAAAATCAAGTTTGAAAAATTTCAAAGGGCAATCAATCCAAAATTATGGAAAAAAGAGTTTGATTCTTTGGCACTGCACTTGTCCTCAATGAGATGTTTTGATCTTTGAAGTTTCAAGCTGATATCTCCAATAGGTTTTTAGTTTGGCTCCGGATAACCAAAACCTGACGGCCGGCCAGTTGGACGGAAGGCCGGACGGACAAGCTGATTCCAGTATACCACATTACAACTTCTTTGTGCTGGGGATATAAATATATCTAAAAGACCCAAGACAATTATCATCCGCAGAGTCGTCCTGGGTTGACAAACTTGTAGAAGTGTAACCATCACACCTACGTAAGACTCTAACCTATCATTTATATGTAAGTTTCTAGTTCTGGCTTCCATAACTTTATATGTCGCTTTTATGATTTTTGACGTTGCGCGACAGTAAAGTTATGGGTCAACCCCATTTGGATGATGAATGTAGTTCAGCGACCCGTGGGTTCCGACGATGCATTTGCAGAGGCTACCAGAATTATGACAGTTTATGAACAGTAAATAAATAACTATTAAAATCACCCTTATTAATTAAATTTGGGTCAAATAAATTATACCAATTGATAAACAAATAAATTTTGTATCTATTTATTGTTCTCTCCAGAAATAAAGGTACATGAACGTAAAGTCTCGCAATCACACGATAGAACAGCAATGGCGGCGAATTTCACAAAAATTTAACCGAGCTGATAAACTTTGAGGTTTTATTCCATCGATCAAACCTTTTTTATTCACAAACATAGACTGAAGTGTGCAAAATATATTGAATTACCCGTATGTGTAGAATGTGCTCTATTGATATCAACGCGAGTGTGATTTAAAGGAAGACATATTATTTTATGTTTATTTTTATCTGCACTTCAAAGCCTTGCCAAGAAACATTTCTCGACCGTCACCTTTAGTTTAGAGTAGAATATTTTGTTCCTGTTGTCATTCATTTCGTTGACCTTAATGTCAAACACGTGTTCAAATATTTTTTAAACATCTCCTTTGGACCTAATAGAAAAACATGACACGATGATAATTACTGAAACATTAAATAAAACAGGCTAACTAGTTACGTCTTTGCACTTCTCCGAGTAATGTCTCTGAAGATGATTGTGTATGAAATATACGAAATGTTCTTTTTGTACATAAGATTTACACGCTGTGAATATGACATTTTAACTATAGGTTACACACAACTAAATCAAATCCTACAGTATTTCAATGTGACATCAAGTCCTGATCTAACTTTATTAGCTTCTGAAGATGGTACCTATTCCGATTTCTGCAAAGAATCAATCATGAGAAACAATTTCATTCAGATTTTTTTATAGCATGACCAATCAACTTTTCCGGTACCTCGTCTCGAAGGAGATCACCCGAGTCACTTCGATATTTTTATTACAATCTGTCGAAATTTCCTGTTTTTCTTAAAACGACAAAAAATAGCCAAGAATTGTCCGTCACACTTATGCCCAATCTCAATTTGTTCTTCAATATATGTTTCGTTTTCAAGTAAAATGATTTTTAGAACAACTTTTCCATTTTTGACCAATCAGACAGCTTTGTCATCTTATAGCTCCGCACAAACCGTGCGCAAAATTGACTGGTTCTCGACAACACTGATTTGGTGGTGTGTAACCTAAACTTCACTGGCAACATAAAACATTGGACTTCTTATAAAGGCAGCGGTGTGAAGTAACGGTAGTGTATTCATTTAGCTGCTGACGGAGCGTAAGTAAAAGTCTGTTCCCTCACGACAGGAAAGTATCGAAACATTCCGGGCGACAGGTCGGTAAAGGGCTAAAATGATACACTTAAACCAAGAGAGCGAACTGAAAATAATGAAATCAAAGTAAACAGTTAATAACTGCTTTTGATGAAAGTAATTTTCTCTTCGTTTTATGTATTCCAGTCCCAGTGGAAAAAAACGTATCACTGATGAACTTTACCGCAACAAAACATAGCCTTGCCTTAAAGTAATTAATCAAAAGGCTAGCAGTGTATTCCATTTTAATGTTTTTATCTGTAACTGTTTAACTGCAATAAAAGATAAAATCACTGTTATTAAAGAGTAGAAAATTTGTTAATATAAATTCATTTAAAATCTTTGCACGTTACTAAACTAGTAAGAAGTCCGCTTAATTTGTGTTTATAAATTCAGTAAGGTTTTATCAGTAGTCAATCTGTATTAACTGTTAAACGTTAATTCATGTGCATTTTGCTATGTTACTTTTAACATTCAAACTGTATAACATGTCAAATGTATATTGCGTACGATGTCTTAATAGATCACATTATCTATATGCCTTGTTCCTTTTAACACTTATGACCAAAATGACGAGTACTATCTATCGGTCTGGATAAAATTTCGGTTCACTCTGTTCTATTCTGTTGTGTTCTTCAATGGTATATATAAAAAAATATTTTCTCATTTGATACATAACTATCATGTATAAACGTTTGCGCCGATTTTTTTTTCTTGAAATTTATAAATATCTCTCCTTTTCCAAGTACAATCAATTGTTTCGTATTGCCCATGTTAGGTAAGTTTGTCATGTTAGTTGTACTCAGTCACTCCTCTCCTGTTCTTGTGGAAAAGAGCACATCAACACAGCGTGACGTAATTTTTCTGGAGCAATTTCCGAGTTTTTGACCAATGAAATAATTGAAAATATTCATTAGGGATTTTCGCCTCGTTTTTGATAGGATTGGTTTATTGAGTAGGTTCAAAGTTGAGTGAGACAGCCTGTTCCTTATTATTGCTTGTAGTTCAAAATGTTTTCACTTTGAAAGTGATAATAAGAAATAAGAAAATAATTTTAAAGATACACAAATTTGTAAAATGTTTAGCTCGAAGCGCTTAACGCATCAGTTCTATGTTTCTTTTGTCTATCCAAGTTGTTGAAAATGTTATCATTCTGGTGAACAAAGCTAACAGCTTTTGGTATACAACTTTCTTCATTCACTTGGTTCAAGTGATATTAGTTTCATTTTCACATAACATTTTCTCTGCTGCCGAATCTTCTTCTTTCACATCTGCAAGGGCGCTGGCTCCCTGGTTGTGCCCCGAATGTTTGTCTATTTCCTTCACGTCCATCGACATTGTAAGGTGACTGTTCTCCTGATGTTGCTCACGAAAGAGGTATGGAATAAATCCCAGCAGTCCGGATATACCGATAGAAACTCCTGCAAAAACCATCATGTCGTGATAGGAACTTAAATGTATCGCTTTATTTTTCATTTATTACGCAATTTAACAATTTATTCATTTTGAAAATCAAACATACCTCAAATATTCTCGAAAACGAACAGGACACTTACGTTTATTTAATAACATGTGTTATTCTCAATAACATTTCTTAAAATATTGGTATCATATTTGCTCTGTCACTTTTTCATGAAAACTAAATACCAAAGAATGAGATGATAAAAAAAGAAGCATATGAAATCTCGTTCATATATGCAGAGTAAATAAATTCTTTTTACCAGCGAGTATAAACACATGTGTTATTGAACCAAAGGAATCTGCCAGAACACCTGAAACAAATACGTGACATTAAAATCTTAAAGATTTGTTTGTATTGTATTAGTCATTGTTAAAATTATTTTGATTTCAAAATCACATTAGTATCAGGTCAGGTTCTAGAGGTGGGGACATGGGAAACGTGAAAACCCATCTAAAACTGGCCCAGAAATTCCCATAATATTTTTGTTTATAATAAATTTGATACTCAAACCAAGGTGTGCCCCAAACTACCCATAGTTCCCACAGACAGACAGACAGACACACACACACACACACACACACACATTACAACACATTTCGGCATTTAAAGGATGTGTTGGAGATGTATATTAAATGTATTTAAAATATATAAAAAAATGTTAAATAAAACACGACAAACAACTTCCATTTTGGATTCATAGTAAACATTTGTAAAGTATATAAAATCAAACTATGACTTCAGACTGACTTTCAACTGACCTGCTAGGATTGGTCCTAAAATGCCTCCCGCACCGCATCCGCACAGCTCTATACCTAAGGCCGCAGAAATATGCCCAATGCCGACAATTGTGAAATTAATAGGCGTCATTAGCACGAAGGGAGATCCGAAGAAAAGTCCAAATAATACAGCGTAAACTAACTGTCCGAAAAATGTTTTAGTATAAAGTGGACAGAACACTGTTATAATTGCCATAATAACCAAACTCCCAGCATAGAGGAATATTTCATTGATACAGTTGTAGTTTGCAATAAAACCCGTCAATATCCGGCCACATATTGAGGAAACTCCACAAACTGATAAAATGTAAGACGCTTGCATTTCGGTCAAACCATTCTCTATACAATAAACTGGTAAATAAACAAGTACAATATACATTCCAAATCCAAACATAAACATGCTGAACGAATAACAAAAAACGCTCTTCTTCTTAAGCACTTTAAAATATGTCAAGAAAATCCCGTTGGTTCCTCCGGGCTTGTTTTGTCTCTGACGGGTCAAACGAGAGTTTATCTCAAGACTTGAAGGCCACGTGGCAATTCCGCAGACAACAAACTGGGCAGAAACACAAGCAAGTGCGACAAAAAAGCCAGAACTACCATAGTACTTTGCTGACAAGGATGCAATCGGAGGAATTCCGAACATACCCGCTCCTATTCCAGAAATAGAAATTCCCTGAGCAAGATTACGATATTTCTCAAAGTGGAAATTTGGGGCTATCATACTGGCCGTCCAACCTGTTGCACCACCAAGACCTGAAGTTGTAAACAAGTTACACTGAATTAATTGATCTGTAAAATGCTGTCATTTTCAAGTGGGTGGGGTGCATTTAACAACTAAACCTTGTGAAATTGTCCTTGCCCTGGCTGTGACTAGTGGGCATATTTATTACAAGAATAGCATTGATGTAAATAGTTGGTAGGAAGAAATACTATTTTTGGCTCAGAATAACCAGAATAACATAAAAATATCAAATTACAAATATCCGAAGAATATTGATACTTTACTCAAATCTTCGAAGGGAGTACATTTGGACAAAACTGCTTAAATCCAGACGTGCTCTCATCGAAACACAGACACACCTGCCCATACACTAACACATGCACGCACAGAGTCTTTAATGATGTGACATATCATATTTTTTAGGAGATAAATCTAAAGATTATGAATAATATTCTGTTAAATTAATTACGTTCTCTCATAATCAAAGCACTGAAGGTACTAGTGGGGGTTAATTTAAAAGGTATTGTACATTAGTGTCTTTAAATAGTCTTTATTACCCTGAATTCCATTCTAGCATCGAAGACCATGTCTGTCCTCTCATTATGTACAAATGAGTACATAGGGATTTGACGAAAAGTCTCGCAAACATTTTGAACTCGTATAGTTTTACGATTCCGTTAGTCATTATCATTTTGTTGTTTTACTGTGAAGGTTGTTGTACAAGAAAAATTTTTACGCATGCACAAAACTATTTTCCACTAACGATACTGCGCATTACAACAAGTTGTTTACCTTTTTATTTAGATTTTTCAACAGATTAGCCGCAGCTTGCTTATGACACTGAGTTCGTCTAAAAGGTTAGGCAGGTATACGCGCGAATCATGCAGGAGTTTGTTGTTACTTAAAGCACTAACAGTAATCAGTGGGTTTTTTTTCTAATGTTTGTTTCTTTCTTCTGTTCTTACTTCTGTTCTTTCTTTCTTTTTCTTTATTCTTCCATAATTTCACCCTAAAAATAAATCAAATACCCAATTCGTTTATTCACCCATTCATCGATCAAACAAATGAATTAGTGTCAGAAGCTGGCTTCAATTTAACTGGCAAAGGATTCCTTTGGCAGTTTGAATAAAATTATCTGTGTTTCATTTCCAAAATTCTCTATTGTTGCAGTACACAAATAAATCATGATCTCCCAGTACGCATGTCACTTGATGGTGGTTACAAAAATGAGCAAAATTTTAACTTTTTTCATATTTTACCTTTTAAGTTTTGGCTCATATAACCTCAAATAAACTTGGCGGAACTACTGATCTTACAGGCGAAGCTGCGTTGAAATTGCCAGAAACTCAATGCAACTCAATTGCGGGTCAATTATGCAGTTATGGCGTAAGTGCTGTAATATTGAAACGCACTTCCGGATAGTCTCTTAAAATATGGTAAGTGTTGAACAGAAGCTGTATCTTTGCGCATATCAAAAATCTACTTATTTGGTCCAGTCATAAGATTGACTACTTATACTTAAAACTACCTTTTTTGGCTCATGAATAGCAAAACTGTGTAAAGAGTGCTGACTACCGTATGAAACCACTTTTGTCCACACTTTATATTCTTTGTAAAGAACAAGTTCATAATGTAAGATTAACGCTTTTGCTTTCCTTAACCTTGGTTTCCGTTTACATAGTCTGGTTCCTAGCGTAAAACGTAGTGGTTATTATTAGAGTAAAGGTATTCCACAAAGATGAGTTTACTACAAGGAGACAGCCCTGGCATTTATTTCTTCCACATTTACGCTCCCTCAGCAGCTAAATGAATACACTACCGTTACTTCACACCGCTGCTTAAAAACCGGTAGATTTATGATATTGACCTTTACAATGAACTTTTAAACAACCAATGAAAGTGCACAAATATCCCCAAATCCAAAAAATCTTTAAACCATTTTTCATTGGTTTAAACGATCATGTGGTTCCAAAAATTATAAATAGACGGGTGTTTTCTGACATTTTTTTCCAGTGGTTACGCGCTGGACTGGTATACCAAGGGTCCCGAGTTCGATCCCCCGCTCCTCCACTAACATTACTAATAGTCTTTCGGATGAGACGTTAAACCGAGGTCCCATGCATCAGTGCTATACACTGAGCATGTAAAAGAACCAGGGGTGTCTCTGGAATTGGATGGTTTCTGTATCTTGCACTCCCCCCATAACATAAAATAACTAATCTCTTCAGGGGCGTCGGTCATATGGGCAACCGGTACCGAAGGTAAATAAGCTCAAATAGAAATAGACAATTTTGTAATCACATTTCAACTACGCCTTTACGTAAACATCTTTATACAGCAATTAAACGTCTAGAAACAACCATACCATCATGATTTTAACCTTTTTGATAGTTTGATTAGTTTATTTACGTATACATATTAAAAACACTTTCAAAAGTGAAATACGTAAGTAACTTGCAGACATGCATTGTTTGTTTACATTTTGGGTTGTCAATTATGTGTATTGACATTTCGTTGTAAGCTAGTCACTGATTGGCTGAAAAGTAACCGTGGTTTTCCCTGTCTAAAAATAAAAATATCGTTCTGAAAATTGAATTTTAGCAGAGGTAAGAAAGTGAAACATTCGACCGATGCGCAGGAGAGTATTCCACATTATGTTAACGATGATAATCAATAGCCGTTAACATGTTTCAAAAACCGCTTATCAAACATGAAAATCCTCGCACCGGTTACGCCACTGCCACCACTATAACCAACGTGACGATAGGTTATCATGTGACCAAAACAATCTACTTTCGTAATTTTTTACGAAATATTCTTTTTTTACATTTATTTTACCTTTTTGTACATTAAGCATAACAATTAAATGAAAGAAAACTAAAGTGATAGAAAGTATGAACATTTAAAATTAAAAGTGAAAAAATATACTCGGCTCTGTAACGACCGAATGTTTCTGTACTGATCAGGGGAAGTAACCGCTGCGGGGAGTTTGATCAAACATGCTTGGTGAATATTGATACAACAAAAGGCATTAGAAAAAACATATTGATCCGGACAACAGTAACGTGTAAGTTAATGCAAAACTCGCACACCTGTCGCTTTCACTATACATTGATACGCGTAAAACTACATAAGAAATCTACGTATACCATTTACTCGGTCGAAGTCAGCATAATGTAACTAGTACTTTGGAAAAAGGTCAAGATAAGCTCTGCAATAATACCAGAAAAGTCCCTTTATATCTAGAAAGCACAAATAATGAATAATTAACTAACACCGCTGTAAGATGCTTACTCATGTACACTCTATCCTATGGTTATATTCGGGAACAAGCATTGCTCATGTAAGTTAATTTATCGTATGTTTGCGTATAAATATCAACACTTTGATTTAATACCGTCTTCAGGTAACTTCAGGCTGTTCCATTTTGTAACCAGACCTTGTCTACCGATTCATTTTTAATATGCAGCTATTAAAAACACATCTACACATCTAAAAGAAATCTTTTGGACCGTAAAGTAATTCTTCTTTCATTTAAAACCAAAAAAAACCCATAAAAATTAACATTTATGAATTATTAGTTCACTTTTTAAACACTTAACATGTTATCACTTTAAAATTTTAGCCTGAAGCAGTTAAAAAAGAGCAAACGGTTATATTTTACAGGCAGCTGTCGTAACCGGTTCAGTGGGGAATAGACAGCTATCGCTGTGAAAGCCCTGTGCCATACCCACCTGCAATGACCCCGAAAGTGAACACAGACCACTCAATAGATGAGACATATGCTGTACTCAAGAAGCCAACTGTATAAAGTAGACCACCTATCACCATGGCAACTCGAACACTGAACTTGTCAATTAACAAACTGGACAGAGGTGCTGAAATAAATGAGCATACGAAGAGAATTGGAAAACGCCAGCATCGTTTATAACTATTTTATGCCGTTTTATCATATTCTGTTGGATAAAACTTAGCCGATTGGCTTGTTCGGAGTTTTAAAAAATAGCATATGGAAAAATGTATTATGGTGAAAGGTATCATCAATTCAACAATTACAATCATTGTAACGCAACTACAAGTATTAGCATTTCCAAAAATGCTTGAAATCGCCGTTCAGCCATGCATTTCGTCTTATCCATAGATGAATGTATTTCATGTTCTTCATTCATTAATTTGATAATTTTACAACATGCTTTGCACTGAAAAGCGAAGTTATATTTGATAGTTTTCACACAGAAATTATAAAGTAGATGAAATATACATTGTAATTTTTATTGAAGCTGGACTATTTTTGAAAGCGGACGATTTGGCTTCTTAATGAAAAACATCCCAATATCTTTATACATCATGTTAAAATTTGCAGCATTAAAACCTTGTAAATATTGCTTTTTTGAAAACCAGTCTACGCATAATTAATTGACTAGTTGCGTAGTTTTTTAACTTTATTTATAACTAAAAAATGTATACTTAACAAAAGCTAGATACAGTTCTTCAATACCATAAGAATATTAT
This sequence comes from Cyclina sinensis, assembly GCA_012932295.1. Taxonomy (NCBI): domain Eukaryota; kingdom Metazoa; phylum Mollusca; class Bivalvia; order Venerida; family Veneridae; genus Cyclina; species Cyclina sinensis. The sequence goes on along the minus strand of JAAONU010000016.1, from coordinate 42,752,015 downwards.
ATGTACAATTTAAACAGAATAAATTTTAGGTAAAAAATACGATATTGCCCTGACCCTAATCAAGCATATATAAAACACGGAAAAATCCTGATCAAACTCCTCGCACCAGTTAAGCCACGCTTTGCTACTTTTACTGTACTAATCAGGGGAAGTAACCCCTGCGGGGAGTTGGTATCCTGATTAGAATCGCCCGGAAGCAAGCATTTATTTTTTTTCTTTAAGTGCAAGTTTTGGAAAAAACAAACAAACCATACTCTTATTTCGACTACATTCTCTAATAAAAAATGACATGTAGCAAAAAAAAATGCGATTATCCTGTATTTATCCTACAAGAGCCTGAAGACTGGTACTGAGATCGTACATTGATGATGGTATTTTTCAGTTGTAAGAATAAGTAACCCGACAAACATGGCGGTTGGGCGAGTCCATTTACGCATCCCTTGCAGAAGAATTTTGACGTCCATTTTGTTATCATGTGATATGAAATGCTTTGCTTTGATTGGCTAAAGGCAGGCGGTGTACAGGTAAAACTGTTCAAATCTTGTTAATTGTATATATCGCCGTCCAGGAACGGCGATAATTATATATGAAAAAAATTGTTCAAATCTTGTGTTGGTTAATAATTAACCTCCACATGATGCAAAACAATAAAGTTCTTTTTTCATGATGATGCCAGTTATAAATAAAAGAAGATTTAGATTCAGTTAATGTGTTCTCAAGGGGGCGATGGCAATGTTATCTGTAAGTATCCACTTGGTTTTTAGCTGTGCGAGTGTGCGCATGCGTGTGTGTGTATGGATGTTCTTAGTGGAGATGAAAATCTGATAATATGATACTATGATATATAATAGATTCATTACAGAAAAAAATATTTGTTCAGTAGGTTAACAAAAGATATACGATGTTTTGTTTTTATTTTATGCTTACCAATGAAATATAGGGAAATATCAGTAAGATAAAAGTGATAATCCACTGTTTTGAATCAGTGAAATTACCATTTTGATAATCCACTATTTGTGCCGGAACTACTTTTTTATCACGTAAATACAAGAGAATCCGCTGTATTTCAGACAGTGACAGCGAGTGAAATTTATTTACCTTGTTAAATCCAGTTATAATATTGAATTCCTGAGCATAACTAGTTGTGAACAATGATGAAATTCGCCATAAATTATTTAAAATGTCTGATTCGTTTACATAACTCACATGGACAATATCCAATATGGCCGACTTTCAATTCAATTGATTGAATATTACTCGGTATTAATCCGCTTTTATAATTAAAGTATGTATGGCTAAAATTCAATAAATATTGATAAACTGTGTAGAGAAAAATAAATGTTATTTGATGAAAGTGTATTCAGTTTATTTCAGCAGAAGTAAAGTTGTCATATGTATTGGAGATTGTCTGCACTTTTTTTGTGCGGAGTAACGGTTTGGCCAAAGTACGCATTAACTGATTTGGGGCTCACCATGGGGAATTTATTGAAGGCCCTGAGTAAAAATGTCATAAAATACCCATTTTTGACGTGTTGGCATAAAATAAAAAGAAAATTTGTTTTTTAGTGGAAGGTGGGAATTTATTTCATCTCGTGAACACCATATGTTTATATGTTCACTCGTGGCTGCGCCACTCGTGAAAATAACACATAATTATGGTGTTCACTCGATGAAATAAATTCTCATCTTCCACAAAAACAAACAAAAATCCTCTATATAACATACTCTGGGCCTACTTCACTTGTAATACAGCACAGGCTTTCAAGAGGTATTTATAAGTATAAAACATTAGAAAATCTGCTTAAAACTTTTAATGCTTCTAAGGCATCATTCTGACGAAGCGTAAGCAGTAAAAAATAAGAAGAGGGAACAATTACAAACTTACCTGCAAGATTTGACAAGGACGAATGAACGGCACCGACCCACGCTGTAGTGGTCTGACTTTGGTTGTATTTCTCAAGCAGAATGTTGTGAACGAGACCTACACTGTAGTTAGTTCCACCAATCACAGACAGCGAGACAAAACACGCTAACATCACAACCCAAGACCATCCGGTGTCAAGGTCATTGAATTTCGCCATAACTGCAAAGTTTAGTACAATTTCTGAAAAGCAAATGGAACTCTAAATTTAATTAATATTCATTTTAAGAAACTTTCAAATAAAACTTTATCCCGTATAACACATTCCCTAACCGAAGCAAGGGGAGAATATTAACGGTATTTTTTTTATTATTTTATCACGTGGCCACGGGTTAAAACTATAAAAAGTAAAATTTTTAAAGTAAAAAATTATTTCGTGGCCCCGAAATATAACTAATAAAAAAGAGGGTCATGAAGTCCCTTGATCGCTCACCTGAGTACTTTGAGTCTGCTGTTGAGCAAACATCAGAAGCAATATCACAGTACCTGAAAGGGGGATTTTCTTATATTTTATACAAATAGAACCCATGGGAGTATCCAATCTGACCCAAGAGACATAATTTGAGCAAACGGTTTGTGAGGAGATGTCATTTGAATGAAAATAATGACAGAAATCTATTTCAGCTATGGCACCATTTCTTGCAACAAAGAGGAACCATTTGAGCAATTTTAATAGGTGGATATATAACGTACACTCCTGTGAAATTATGTGGGAAAATTTTTATTTTACAAGAGCAGATGTCATTTGTGTATTTTTCACTTTTTAGCTCTAATGGGAGTGGCACCATTTGGATAAATTAAGAAAAGGGAAATAGAAGGAGTATTCTTGGGAAATTTGGTACAAAATGGGTTTTAGTAGAAAAAGTTACTGATTTTTTTTTCTACTTTTAGCTCTTGCTGCCCTTAATTACAACAGAGCGGAACCATTCACAAGGCCATGTCCTGTACACTGGTTTATAGACGTTACATTCACCTTCAGTTGGCTCTTTTTTCAAGCTAAAAAATCAGCAAATTTCTTTTTTGAACATTTTTCATGCCTTCATGCATTCCTCCAATATCTGGTAACTGTCATTTAGTTCTACTTACCACCTTATGTTGCCAGTCCTTTTATGTTTATTTTTTCTTCCACCGGGGGCCAGTGATTTCAAAACACAATTTGTTCTTTCTTCCTGAGAAATTACATACTGCAGTGTCAGTTCATGCATAACTTATTTTCCAACTATACTGCGCCGACTATCTCTTTTAAAATCTCTTGTTCAGCTCTGCCGGCCATTTTGTTCAACGGAGCAAAACCATATGAGCAATTTTAATAGAAGGCTATATATGGAATATTTCTGTGAAATTTGGTCGAAAATGGCCTTAGAGTTTAGGAGAAGATGCTGTTTGGTGTTTCTTTTTCTATTTTTAGTTTTGCTGCCCTAATGTGCGATAGAGCGGAACGGTTTGAGCAATATTAAAAATGGGCAATATAAGTATCAGTTTCTTAAGTTTGTGTGATTAGTAAAATGTTGACGATCGACGTCAGACACTGGGTAATCCCAACAACTCATCCTGAGTATTAGCTCAAGTGAACTAACAAAAAAGTTATTTCGTGACCACGAAATCTAATTAAAATCTAAAACAAAAATCATTTTTGCTTATAAGTGTCAACGAATTATAACTTACAAAAATAAAATGTTTAATTTGTGGCCACGAATGTTTCGCGGTCTTACGGTCACGAGATAAAATAAAAAAAGAAAATTCAAATTTAGTTTCAGTATTCCGTTTTCCCTAGTAGCTTGATGTGTAATTAATGTTTTTAAAAAGCAGCTGTCTGGTTTTTTTGTTTGTTTTGTCTGTTGTTGTTGTGTTTTTGTTTTTGTTGTTGTTGTTGTTTTTAATATGACACCAGTACACTTTAATACTTTTTACCGCCATTTTATACTTTTCACAGTGTACTGATTTTCTAACCGTCTTTTGGAGTTAGCATAACAGGTTTTTAGTACGTAGATGTTTTCTGTTTCTCTCCATTAAGTAGAGAAGAAACGTTTTTTGTGTGTTTCTAATTAGCATTGCTTGAATTGTTTTTAATTACGCTTATAAAAATATATGTTTCGTTGTAACAACGCGCTCATTCGTTTTGCATAAATATTATATACACCTCTAAATTTCATTTAATCTGTTGCAATATGTTGCAAATGAGCAGTTTATATACATCCGTTAGAGTGTTTGAAATGCTCTAGTCGCATATATTATATAAACACATTAATATTGAATAGAGGAGTTGATTACATGTAAACTTGTGGTTGTATAATCTATGTAAATATTTTCGTTAGAATAGCTGTTGAAATACATCAACTCCTTTGGCCTATGATCGCTATATAAACTGAGGGATGAGCATAGCGGAACAGCAGTTCAGTTATAACACTCTGGACTGGTAAATCAGGGGGTCGCAAGTTCGATATTTGGTATGTAGCATCGTCTAGTACTCCTCTACCACGTTTCGTCAAATCATGGTCCCAGCATCAAAATTGGATCCGCACCAGCTGTAACATGAAGGTTATAGGTTTACATCGGCTTACATTGGGACAACTTCAAAATTTTTCTTGTCTGAAATTACTACGACCTATGGTTTGATATTTGGCATACAGGTTCACCTAGAGGTCTTATACAAACATTATTCACATTATGCCCCAAGCGCGAGAAATGAAGCCGCCCTGGGGGTCACTTTATCTAATACGGGCAGTCATACCGCAAATTTTGAAATTCTTCTGCAATGATACCACGTTATCTAGAGGTCCTCTACCAAGGATTTCTCAAATTATTCTCCTGTGGTTAAAGACTTGCATTAAAAATTTTCTTGTCAGAACCCAGAAGGCATAGTGTTAAGATATTTGATGTGTAACATGGCCTAGTGGACCTCTACCAAGTTTGTTCAAAGCTTGGCCCTGCCCCTGGTGTCATTAACGCTAAAATAGACTTTAACTATTCATCATTGAGCCTTTATTCATTGACTGATATCTTAGATATTTTGTACATAGGCACCTTGCATGAACCTTTCAATTGAATGGGGTCAAGCTCAAGGTCACCGAGGCTTTAAATAGATTTTTGTACTTTACAGTAGGTAACTTGAAAGAACCTCTACCTTTGGGTGGGGTCTGATGTCACTTTGGTCAATGTCAATGTCAACAGGGCACAAAATAATAATAGATTTTTCGACATGTCATAGAGCCTTATATTGTTAATTGGTATTTCAGATACGTTGTAAAGACACTTTGCACCACTACCATTAACTGGGGTCAAAGTCACCGAGTCTAAAGATTTTTCTTCTTTACCTCATAGGGCCTTTCACCACCAACTTAGATATATATTTGATAAAATTATGTAGGCCTCTTGCATGGACCTTTACCCTTAATACTAGGCTTAATTTTCCCCATCTGCATGTTAGTGGTTTCACAAATTTGATAATCTTACAAACCACTGGCCTGAGTCTTCATTTTTCAATCGATATCATAGGCATTTGGTATGTTTGTATCATGGACATCTGCCCTTTGGTTGGTTTTTAGATCACTAATGTCAAGGTCACCAAGGCTAAAAACCAAAAAAGGTCATACCCCGGGGGTCTCTTAGTTTCAGATTGACTGACACAGGTAAACAATTTAAAAACCACCTTGTCAGAAACCACAAGGCCTGGAGTTTAGATACTTGGTACATGAATGAGAGTAGTGGCAGGTGTACTCAGACGAGCGATGAAAGGGCCATCATGGCCCTCTTGTTCTAATAAGTGTTCAAGTCTGAGAGGCAATTTACAAGTTTTACTACTCTTACTACTTCTACCACTACTATTTGTTCAAAAATGTTTTACAAAATATCTTGCATGACATGTAAATTACAAAATATCATATAGTGAGAACCAAAAAACAAAAACAAAAATAAATTAGTGTCCATTTTTTATTTTGCCACCATCTAGTAGTAGCGTCAAGCAGTATTAATACCCGAAAAGCAGTATTTTTCGTACGAAGACCTAGAAAATGACTCGAAATAACGAGGGTCGTCTACGACGTAATCTTGACAGGAAGCAGACTTAGTGTAAACTAAAACTGAAGTGTTCTCGCGCCAATACTCCAGCATGCCGTTTTGTCAGTAGGGTATTGATATATGGCAACATGTTACTTTATGCCCCGGACAAAAATTAAGTATGAAAAATTACAAAGGGCAATAACTCCAAAATTATGCAAAAGACATTTATGGTTCTGAGACATTGCACTTCTCTTTAAAGAGATCTATCAATCAAATTATCTTCAATACATTTTGAGTTATGCCCCCGGCAAAAATTAAATATGAAAAGTTCCAAAGGGTGATAACTCCAAAATAATGCAAAAGAGAATTATGGTTCTTAAGCACTGCACTTCTTCTCAATGAGATTTTTGAGATATAATGTATCAACTTGATACCTCCAATACCGTTTGAGTCATGCCTCGGACAAAATTAAGTATGACAAATATCTCGGGAAAATTACTCCAAAATTGTAGAAAAAAGAGTTATGCTTTTTAGGCAATACACTTCTCCTTAATGAGAACTTTCCATCTATGAAGGTTCAATTTGATTCCTCTAATACTTTTTGTGTTATGCCCCATTTTCCTCAATAAGATCTATTTATCTATGTAGCTTCAAGTTTATATATTTAATACTTTTTAGTTAGAACAACAATTAAGAATGAAAAATCACAAAGGGCAATTATTCCAAAAGTTTGCAAAAAGGGTTATTGTTCTTAGGCAGTGCATTTTTTCTCAAAGAGAGCTATTTAACTATAAGGTATCAAGTTGATATCTTTAATACTTTTTGTGTTATGCCCCGGACAAGAATTATGTGACAAACTTCAAAAGGCAATTATTCCAAAATTATGGGAGTGATGAAGGAGTTATGCTTCTTAGGCAGTGCATTTTTCTTTATTAAGGTCAATTTTTTCTATGAAGTTTCAATTGGATATCCACAAAACGTTTTGATTTATGCTCTGGGCAAATCATTAAGTATGAACAATTACAAAAGGCAATAATTCAAAATTATGGGAAAAAAATAATTATGCTTCTTAAGCACTGCACTCTCCCTAATGAGATCTATCCATCTATGAATATGAAGTTGATTTCAAAGGGCAATCATTCCAAATCTGAAGGAAAAAAAGACTTATGCTTCTTAAGCACTTCACTTTTCCTTAAGGAGATCTATCCATCTATGAAGTTTCAAATTGATACCTCCAATATTTTTTGAGTTATGACCCGGACAAACAAAACCCGACGGCGCGAGGGCCGGCCGGACGGACAGACGGACAAGCTGATTCGAGTGTACCCCTCCCCCCTTCTTACAATTTCGTTGTGTGGGGTGTATAAGTATTGCACGTTCTTTACCCAGTACGATACATATGCTATAGAAACTATTTTGTTTTTTGAAACCAAAACAAATGTCTCTCCCCCCCCCCCCCACCCGTCCTCTCCCACCCCCGCATCACCTCCTCCTCCCGCTGAACATATTAGGTCCTTCCCATACATAAACGTGGACATATATAAAGAGCACTGTCAATAGAAACTCATCAGAGTGTTGTTGCTTTAAAAAAGACCCCATTTTAACTTATGAGCTCTAAGTGTGATCTTGACCTTGGAGACCTTTGAGATGCGGGTCTACGTTTTGCACATGGCATATTGTTTGTTAGTGGTCAACATTTCAAAATCAATCATGGAATGACAAAGTTTTGGAGCGGACACGAAAAAAGACCAATGAGGGACATTCCTGATAACAAATTATCTCCCTTATTCAGATAACATCAAAGGTAGACCAAACAGTACATTGGTCCTTTCAGTTGGAATCCTCTGACTTTATTCTTGTTTCTAGTTGTGATGATCTTGACTTTTAGTTGTGAAAACTGTCACTTATATATTAATTAAATGAAAAGTTAGGATTATCAAAACACAAAAATAATGGTGTTATCAAAACATGTTGCTAAAATTAATGTGTAATCTGACTACCGCTGTTGCAAATAAATAGGCTTAATTATCACCATACCAAAAGAGAAAATAGCGATAAAAGCAGAGGAATCCAAATGGAAGAACCAATGTAATATCATAGAATATTCAGGGTAGATAATCCACTAATGTCACCCATTTTTTTGTACATATGAGCACTAAGTGTGACCATGACCTTGGAGGTACGGACTCATTGTCTCACGGTGGTTATTATTTTTGCACCTGAATCTTGCTCATGACACATCGTCTCATGATGGTTAACACTTCTGCCAAGTTCAAGTTATTTCAAAATCCATCAAGAAATGACAAAGTTATGGAGCGGACACGATTTGTCACATCCAGACAAAACGCATTATCAAAATGTCTTCCCTAGCACTACGTTGGCGAGCGTTTTTGTGAGTGTAGGTAGCTTTTTGGCAAACGAACAAAAAATGCCCACTTTTAAAGCAAGCGATAGTCATATTTTACAGCAGGCAACGATTCATATTCAAAAACAAAGTGTAAAAAACATACCTTTTATAATTCTGTCAACAATTTGCAGAGTATTTCTATTAATATCCTTGCCTGTAACAACCATAAAGCAAACACAATCACTTACGCAAAATATATATATATTAAAGTATTACTTTTCCTTCAGGGTAATGCGCGTTTGAATGAGGCCAAATGAATTAACGATTGTGCTGCCTACGAGGTGGTTTTATCCTAAGAACATAACTTTGCCTTTTAATACGTGCTTTACATTTATGAACGACGGAAGTTATTGTTCAGATATCATTTATTAGACACATGAGCTAACTAATGTGATGGCGCAACTTTCTGTGAGTTTTAACAACCTAGTGAACAGGAAACATAATAACTTTCCGGATAATAATTGAGATGTATTTTCCACTAACAGGTGAACTTTGTAACACAGACTGTATATATTGTATATAGCACCTACTAAGAGGTTAAAGGTCAACTCCATGTAACAGGTATATGCTAAAATAAACCGGTTAGAAAGAGGAATTGATGAAAAGAAAATTAGACACAGCATTCGAACGTAGCACGCAAAGAAAAAAAAGTAAAACATGCTGTAAAACATAGGTCTTCACATTATTTTGTAGTGTAAACTAAGATAAAGATAATATTACCAAATATTTTAAACGGTTTCCCAGCTCTTACATAACAGTATCATTATATACCCAGTTTCAATTTCATCGCGTTCCATGTCAATTCACACGCACTATTGCAGACTGCACACTGCACAAACTAACATTTAATTCGGTTCTAACCTGCCTCATGCGATGCAAATATCCACGCAATGCCTTCCCCACTTACGCTTCTTTCAAAAAAATGAGATCGATTAGGCGGCACATTAGTGAAAATGAACGGCTGCTCTGGTTGCAAATGTGCTCTAAAATAACTTTATGTTCATTTAATGACATATATATGTTTTATGAAGTGTAAAGCTAATGTTATGGACCCGAATACTAAAGAACCACAAAATTTGTCATCCTGTAAGCAATGTAAAGCTTTCAGTCTTGGACAGAATAGTTTATTAACCGTATATATTCGTTAAATGATTCTTTTCTACCAACATTTTGTACCACGGATAAAAAATGATTCAATATTTTTTTTTTACTCTGATTTTCCAGTTGGAAATATATGTTTTCATGTCAATGCACTTAAATATATTTTAAGTATTAGATCTACTTGAGGTTTCATTAAATGACGTCACTTACACGGACAGGCAGTGAGTCTGACGTCATCCTATAGAGATGTAATGTAGACCGATGGATGTTTGAACCGCCTATATCAATAAATTTTAATTCTTTTTCTAAATGGATTCAACATAAGATCGACTGACTTTATATGCTGTGTCAAGCATTGCAATATTCGCTAAATTTCATTTGTATTCTATACATTTAATTATATTCCATATTTTCTTATTCATATGCAATAAATGTCCATTTATATTCTATATTTTCTTTTTTAAATGCGGTATTTTTCATTTATATTCCATATTTACTCATTTATATGAGATATTCTTTCATTTGTATTCTATTTTTTTTCTTATTTAATTATATGCAATAATTTTTCTTATTTATATTCAATATTATTGTTTTATTTATATGCAATATTTTCTCATTTATATTCATGAAATGTTTCATTTATATTCGATATTTTCGTATTCATATGTAATATTTTTTCATTCATATTCAATAATTTCTTATTTATATGCAATAAATTTTCATTTACATACAATATTTTTTCCCCATTTATATTCAATATTTTTTTTATTTATATGCTATAATATTTCATTTATATGCAATAAAAAGCCGATTCATATGCTATAATTGCATTGTGGGATACAGAATTTTTCGTCAGAGGTCAAATTTTGTACCGATGTCTCTCATCGGATGTATGGAATAAAATGGCGGTGCCCATGGAGATGAAAAAAATAGACAGGTGAGCATCAAGTTTTAATGCGTTACGCTGAATTTCATTTTATACCACATAAATATTTTTACCATATACATATTTGCGTTTCAAAAATAAAAAAAGATAGAGAACATAAATAATTTTATGCAATATAAATGCTGAATTTTACCATATTAGACTAATATTTATTTTTGACATCATAAATGAAAAATTTTAGAATATAATTCTATAAAATTATATCACATAAAAATATTTTTTACAACATAAATGAAAAATTTAAAATATAAATATGAAATTGTATCACATAAAAATATTTTTCGATTTTTGCAACGTTCCACACGCCATAACTTTATCTAGTTTTATTTATTATTTTTTGTTTATTAATGTTAATGTAGTCTTTGTCTATAAAGAACAGTTTGTTTTATAGATATTTGCAGCAAGTATAGGTCTGACATAGGAAAATCTAGGAAGCAAAAGGCGGCCAGTGCATCTGCTCAGAACCAGAAGTTGGCTGAAGCTGTGGGTATGAAGCGTAGGAGGTTGTCTGCATCTGTCACGGCAGGAACTCAAACGGAGCAAAGGTCTGAAACTTAGTGTTCCTCTCCAGGTTGCGGAAGGAAATGTGGAGACTGCAGTAGGGGGAAGCACTGACAGAAATCTTGATAACATTTTAAATTTTCAATTCAATCAATCTGGTCTTCCCCTTTGTGACACCCCAGCAGTCATTTCAAGTGTTCATTCTGAAATGGGGGCACATGTTTCTAATGCACTCAAGAGCAAGATTGTGTTGGGTCGCTACATAGATCTGGCACTTTTGCTGTTGACCAGTCAGGTCATTTTGTTTTGAAATCTGTTCAGCCTACGAGGTCTATTCAGACTATTGAGGCTTGGACGGATGCATTTTTGGTTTATGCCTCAATTATGAAGCAATATGATCAACAGTTCCGTCTTAGATTAGAGGCTGATCCCTCTGGCATGTCTTTTAATAAGATTGACTATGAGCTTTGGTTATAGTATGTAGGTTTCTATTGCAGGGCTGTTGTATAATTAACAGTGAACAGATTGTTACTGTTTGGAGGGCGGTGGAAAAACCAGAATGGTTCCCGAAGATTAATGATGAAGGCATTTGTATCTACGAATCCTTATGACTGGAAGACAGCGATATCCAAACATAACGTAATTATATTACTTAGGTTCAAATTCACGGTAGAATTCATGTTTCATAGTGGGAGTTGTGTCTTGGTCTCTGATTCCCAGGGCCATTCACGATTCAATGCGCTGCGAAATTTGAATTTTATTGGGGCACATTTGTAAAGTTGTTTAGCCTTTTGGGGCAAATTTGGAAAGTTGTTTAGCCTTTTGGGGCATATTTGTGAAGTTGTTTAGCCTTTTGGGGCTTGTATTTTGACTAAGCCTTTTGGGCTTCATATGAATTTGTGTTGTTGTTTTAAGCCTTGTGGGGCTTGCCTTTTGGGGCTTAAACGGATTGCTGTTCAAGGTCGCCCTTTTACGACAAGTTGTCAGGTGTCCTGTTAACCTAGTGGGGTTAGCAAGATGGGCGCGGGAACCATTGCCCAGAATCTCCAAATCAAGGAAAGAACTATGCCATTCTTTGTACATTTAATTGAATAAAATATGATTTGAAACCTATCAAAATTTGCTGTTTTCTTAGGTCTATTGGATGTGGAGCATTTGACGTTCATGGATGAAAGCAGATTCTTTATCTTACATTTAAATGTTTGCTTGTATGATAAAATTAAATTAAACGATAAGCATCAGTTTGATGGACTTTCATCCATGTGTCTTTTGTTTGAAAACAGATCGTCCTGATATCTCCTAATAATATATTTTACTAAGATTATGACAAAAGATCTTTTGTATACCATGTCAATAATCTCACGAAATCTATAACTGTATATCTCATGAAACGTATGTCAACAGATTCCATGAAAATGATGTCAGCATATATCATGAAAATGATATCAGCATACCGGTATATCATGAAAAGGATGTCAACATATATCATGAAAATGATGTCAGCATATATCCTGAAAATGATGTCAGTATATCACACACACACACACACACACACACACACAAAATCCCATGAAAATTATGTATACAGATCTCTTGAAAACCATGTTAATAGATGTCATGAAAAGTATGTCAACAGATGTCGTGAAAATTATGTAAATATAAATTTCATGAAAATATATCAGCACGTGGAGCAGTGGTCAAGGGGTAAGAGCGCCGAACTCCCGATCCGGAAGTTGCTGGTTCAATGCCCACAAGGTGTGAGAGTCTCCAGTGACATTCCATATTCTTCACTTTGGGCGCGAGTACTGGCTGGAACCCAGAAAGCAATCGTCAAGAGGGATTCATGTAAGTTGCAAGAACTTGCTTTCCAATCGAAGTAAAATAAATAATTTTAAAGTAAATGAAGCGTATCAACAAATCTCATGGAGCTTATCTCAGCATATCTCACGAAACTAATTTCATAAGATTTCATGAATTGATGTCAATTGATCTCGTGAACAGTATGTCAATAGCCTCACGGAAATTATGTCAACAGTTCTCACAGAAAATATCTCAGCATATCTTACGAAACCTTTGTCAAAAGATATCATGAAAATTATGTCAATAGATCTCATTAAAATTATGTCAATAAATCTTATGAAAATTATGTCAACAGATCTTATGAAAATTATGTCAATAGATGTCATGAAAATTATGTCAATAGATGTCATGAAAATTATGTCAATATATCTTATGAAAATTATGTCAATAGATCTCATGAAAATTATGTCAAAAGATATCATTGAAATTATGTCAATAGATCTCATGAAAATTATGTCAATATATCTCATGAAACAAGAGGACCATGATGGCCCTATATCGCTCACCTGAATATGACTGCTTTTAACAAAGTTGCTATGGACCTGGTTAATTGACCCCAGATGACCCATATTCAAACTTGGCCTAGAAATTATTGAAACAATCTTTCTGACAAATTTCAAGGTTATTTGAACTGAAAGCGTAGCCTCTAGAGTGTTAACAAGGTTTTTCCATATTTGGGCTCTGTGACCTAGTTTTTGATCCCAGATGATCCATATCCAAACCTGAGCTAGAAACCATCAAAACAACCTTTCTGACAAATTTCCAGGACATTTGGACTAAAAATGTAGCCTCTAGAGTGTTTACAAAGTTTTTCGATATTTAGGCTCTGTGACCTAGTTTTTTAATCCAGATGACCCATATTCAAAGTTGAGCTGGAAATCATAGAAGCAACTTTTCTGACAAATTTTCAGGTTATTTGGAATTAAAATCTTTACTCTAGATTGTTAACAAGGTTTTTCCATATTTGGTCTCTGTGACGTAGTTTTTGACCAAAGATGACCCATATTAGTACTTAAGCTAGAAATTATCAAAACAACCTGTCTGACAAATTTCCAGGATATTTGAACTGAAAATGTAACCTCTGGAGTGTTAAAATGGTTTTTACATTTTAGGGCTCTGTGACCTTGTTTTTGATCCCAGATGACCCATATCCTAATCTGGGCTAGAAAACATTGAAACAACCTTTCTGACAAATTTCAAGGACATTTGGACTGAAAATGTAACCTCTAGAGCATTAACAAGGATTTTCTACTTTTTGGCCCTGTGTCCTAGTTTTTGACCCCACATAACCCATATTCAAAACTGAGCTAGAAATCATTAAAACAATCTTTCTGACAAATTTCAAGGTTATTTGAACTGAAAATGTTAACTCGATGCGTGTTAACACCCTTTTTCCATATTTGGGGTCTGTGACTTAGTTTTTGACCCCAGATGACCTTTGTTTGAATCTGAGCTAGAAATCATTAAAACATTTTTTCTAACAAATTTCGAGAATATTTGGACTGAAAAGTAGCTTCTAGAGTGTTAACAAGTTTTTTTTCTATTTTTGGGCTCTGTGACCTAGTTTTTGATTTCAGATGACACATATTCAAATTTAACCTAGAAATCATTGAAACAACCTTTCTGACAAATTTCCAGGATATTTGGACTGAAAATGTTACCTCTAGAGTGTTAACAAGGTTTTTCCATATTTGAGCTCTGTGACATAGTTTTTGACCCTAGATGACCCAATTTTGAACTTGAGCTAAAAATCATCAAAACAACCTTTTTGACTAATTTCCAGGATATTTGGACTGAAAATGTAACCTCTAGAGTGTTAACAAGGTTTTTCTATTTTTGGGCTCTGTGACCTAGTTTTTGAACCCAGATGACCCATATTCGAACTTGAGCTAGAAACAACCTGTCTGACAAATTTCCAGATTATTTGGACTGAAAATGTTACTTCTCCTTCTACAAGAAGATTTTCAAAGTTTTCACTATATAAGCCTATGTAAAACCAATGACCCCGGGTTGGGGCCAAATTTGATCCCAGGGGTATAATTGGAACAAACTTGGTAGAGGTCCACTAGACAATGCTACATACCAAATCTTAAGGCTCAGGGCCTTGTGGTTTCAGACAAGAAGATTTTTTAAGATTTTCCTATATAAGCCTATGTAAAACCAATGACCCCAGGGTGGAGCAAAATTTGACCCCAGAGGTATAATTTGAACAAACTTGGTAGAAGTCCACTAGACAATGCTACATACCAAATATCTAAGCTCTATTCCTTACGGTTTCTGACAAGAAGATTTTTAAAGTTTTTCCTATATAACTCTATGTAAAACAAGTTACCCCTGGGGCGGGGCCATTTTTGACCCAGAGGCCATGATTTGAACAAACTTGGTAGAGGTCCACTATATGATGCTTTATACCAAATATCTTAGCTCTATGCCTTACAGTTTCTGACAAGAAGATTTTTAAAGTTTTTCCTATATAACTCTATGTAAAACAAGTTACCCCTGGGGCGGGGCCATTTTTGACCCAGAGGCCATGATTTGAACAAACTTGGTAGAGGTCCATTAGATGATGCTTTATACCAAATATCTAAGCTCTATGCCTTACAGTTTCTGACAAGAAGATTTTTAAAGTTTTTCTTATATAACTCTATGTAAAACAAGTTACCCCTGGGGCGGGGCCATTTTTGACCCCAGGATCATAATTTGAACAAACTTGGTAGAGATCCACTAGATAATGCTTTATACCAAATATCAAAGCTCCAGGCCTTGTGGTTTCTGATAAGAAGATTTTTAAAGATCCAACTTGTAAAATCTGTTTTTAGCTCCTGTGACCCAGAAATGCAATGAACCGGAACCATTTGAACAAACTTGGTAGAGCTTCACGCAAGGAACATTCTAGGCAAGTTTCATTAAATTTTGCCCAGTGGTTTCAGAGGAGATGTTGTTTGAATGAATTGTGGACGACGGACGGACGGACGGACGGACGCCGGACAATCAAGGATCCTAAAAGCTCACATGAGCATGCTCAGGTGAGCTAAAAATCATGTCAATTGATCTCATGAAAATTATGTCAATAGATCTTATGAAAATTATGTCAATAGATATCATGAAAATTATGTCAATAGATGTCATGAAAATTATGTCAATATATATCATAAAAATTATGTCAATAGATCTCATGAAAATTATGTCAAAAGATATCATGAAGGTTATGTCATTTTATGTTATGTCAATAGATGTCATGAAAATTATGTCAGATCAAGAGATCTCGTGAACATTGTGTCAATAAATCTGATGAAAATTATGTCAATAGATCTAATAAAAGTTACAATGTATGTCAATAGTTAAGTCAAAACCCAAAACAAAAACTGTCAGATCAGCTTTGACTAATGCATGACCCGTTACAGTTTAGATATTTTAGCAAAACAATTAGTTAAACAATGCAATCTGTCAATTCAATCCTCATAGAAGGAAAGGGTTGATTTGAATATAAGTTCGCTCGTATTTGAAAAACTGCATTTTAACTAAAGGACAGGCGTGTGTGTATTGAAACATGTATACATGTTTCTTTTTTCTAAATTTTCTCTAATGTAGGTGTTGAACACTTCTATACTAGAGAGCAGGTAAACACGAGCAGGTATAATCTAACTGGTAGTGAAAAGGCCATTGAAGCGTGCTTACGCGTGCAGATATTATTATTATTTTACGTCGCAGAAAGTTGCTGTTAACGTTATATACTTTACATTTCATTGTTACCATCTCAACCCCCAAAAGACGCAAGGGAGATACTAATTTCCGGATCGGTCTATACATGTACATTCTCCCTGAATATAAGTATGTCATCCATCCTCAAAATAAAGTCAGTGAATTAAGATGGTTTTTGTCGTTTTTCAATGCGATTAAGGTAAGGTTGCCTCCATTCCTTATCCACCAATAGGCATACGCACACGTTCCCTTTCCGTTTAATGAGTCACGTATCTTTGAACTGGGCCCGCAGATACGCTATTCTCAAATTCTAGAACACGTAGTATTATTGATTCGTTTTCAGTTATACAGTAAAACAGTATTCGTGTGTTCAGTATATTAAGTCTTTCAAAACAGAACAAATCAATATTATGAAGTAAAGAGAATAATTATTTATTCGTAATCAAAACAGCTTACCTCGAATGGAAGAGTTTGTCGACATAAACAATCCATGACAGTAATAATATCAGTTGCAAGTAACTCGTTTCCCGTAGAATTATACACGTATTGACTGACAGCAAAAATCTCATTTAACATACATGTACGCGTGTGGTTGACAACGATTTACATACTACTCATTCAACCTTTATTTTTAAATACTGCCGTTTTCCTACAGTCAAAAACGGATCAAGATTGGTGCAACATGCGCCAAGCCGTTTTTAGTCCCTACAACTGAAATTAATAAGCGTTGTCAAAGCCCAAGACTAGCTAATCATACAGAACAGAACAAAATTTTATTCACGTAAACTTTACAGTTTCTTGTGATTTACAATAAAACAATCTATACTTTAGTATAACACATCTGAAGAAAAGACAATAGCAAATAATAATAATAATAGCAACCAACACTTTACTACTTATTAAACAGGAAAAGGTCAACGTTTGAAACATATTTCGGATGAACTTTTACATTTAAACAATACTTAACAAGATTTATATCATATCGACAAAGTTTGCATAAATGATTAAGAATAGCAAAATATACCACCTTAAACCGAGACTACTTTAATAATTCATCAAATTGAACGTGTTGAGACTACATGTATAAAAATGTTAAATATATACTACTCTTTACATAATGGATTTAATGGTTTACACATTAAAAACAAAACAAAACTCATTTTTAAGTTCATTTGTCTCACATACTTGACAATACCTGTGTATCCTTTCAATTCTGTTTCAAGTATTCTTAAACTATGCAATGATATGCGTACTTTAGTTAATACTGTTCTAAGATTTTTAGACATTATGGTTTCTTAATACGGTTCCATTGTAATTGTCTTCTTTAAAAATTTATAAAGAATTATAACTTCACTTCTGTCTGTGCTACTTCTCCATTCTTGAACAACTTTGTCTAAAAGTCCTTGTTTAAACAAAACTATAAACTAACATGTACAATCAACGCTAATTATACTAAGCATCGATGTATCTGTACCTTGCAAGAAGATTTTTTTACATCACTTACAGAGGTTGCTTGTTTTCTACGTCTACGGGAGCTATATTTTTTTTATAATTATTAAGATTTTTTCACTCTTACATACCTTAAACAAGAAATGTGTCACAGAAACGAATGCCCCTGAAGAATTGCAATGGTCACAGCCATGGTAGCTTACAACTTGATGATACCTTAATCATTTATGAAAAATATGTGAAGTCTGTGAACTGAATAAACTACTTATATGTCCAGGTGTAAATCTATTATATGCCCTTTACTATTTTACATGGCTGGTAAAATTCATAAGTAACAAATGTGTGTTTCAAAAGATACTGATCTAGTGTTTTGTACCTATAGGTCACCACATGTCTTTTACAGGAGAAGTGTGTCAAAACAGTTTCTTCGATTTAAACGTTTTGACCTTTATGCTCCAGTTGAAAACCGTAGGCTAAAATAAAGTTCGATTATAAAATTGTAGGAGTTGTGCACGGAAGCAATATTAAGTAAAACAAGAACTGTCACTGTAAGATGACAATGCCCCCGAAGAGGTGCTTTGACTTTGGGCTGAGGACCAGTCATTCAAGGGTCAAGGTCAAATAAATATAGGTCAGTGGGAAAGTCTTGTCCACTGGGGTGATGTGTCAAATTGGGCTATAATTTCACCAAAAATGATCGAATCGCAAAAGCCTGTGTATACTGGCTGAGGCACTTGATAATGATCATTCTGTGAAAGATTGTTGAAAACTGAAATAGAAATGTAGTTGAGCACAGAAGCAACAAGAAATTGTTAAAACCAAATAATGCTCCCCGAAGTATTTTTTTGTTCAGAAAGACAGAAAAGTAAGAAATGTACTATCGATGGTATTTCAGTGACATGTGAAATTAAATTCTTTTTAAGTTATAGTAAGGATAATTATGATGAAAAATATTTGTTTCATCTGTGAATGTTTGTCAGAATTATTATAATCACAACAAGAGGTGCTTGGCTGGCAGGTGTAAAAAGTTGACCTGTACTTCAAATAATCAGTGTTGTTCTCCAGAATTCCAGCTGATAATTCATTGGATTTATCTATCAATCGAGGTTGCTATATTAAGTTTTATAAAGGGAGATAATTAAAAAAAACTAACTGACGTAAAGTGATGGTTCCTTAACACTGCACTTCCTCTCATTGGTTTTATAACTGTGTGAAGTTTTATTCAATTTTTAATACTTTTCAAGTTATTTTCCTAACAAGTATTATTAGATATTATAAAGGGAGATAATTAAAAAACTAAGTAATGTAGACTATTTTTCTCACACTGCATTTTTCCTCTCACAAGTCTCTATAACTGTTTGAAGATATAATGGGATATCATTGATAATTTAGAAGTTATACTCAAGACCAATATTATTTAACTTTTGTAATTATCATAAAGGGAGATAATTCAAGAATTAAGGTTCAAAAACACTACATTTCCTCTGACTGTTCTCTATCACTGTGTGAAGTTTTAGTAAAATTCCTTGAATAGTTTTGAAGTTATTCTCCGGACAAGCATAATTAAGTACCATAAAGGGAGATAATCAATAAACACTGCATTTTCTCTCACTGTTCTCTATCACCATGTGAAGTTATGATAAAATCCCCTAAATAATTTTGAAGTTATTCTCCGGACAAGCATAATTAAGTACCATAAAGGGAGATAATTCATAAACTAGGTAATGTAGAGTTATGGTTCTTTGACACTGCACTTTCCCCCACTAGTCTCTATAACTGTGTGGAGTTTCAATGAGATATCTTTGATAGTTATGAAGTTGTACTCCGGACAAGCATCATTAAACATTTTAAGTATCATTAAGGGAGATGATTCAAAAACAAAGCAAGGTAGAGATATGGTTAGTAAACAATGCACTTTCACTCACAATTATGTATGACTGTGTGAAGTTTCAATCAAATTCCTTCAATACTTTTCAAATTAATATCCGTACAAGCATTATTAAGTATTAAAAAGAGAGATAATTCAAAAACTAAGTAAATTAGAGTTATGATTCTTTGACACTGCACATTTTCTGATTAGTCTCTATAACTGTGTAAAGTTTCAATGTGTTATCATGGACAGTTTAGGAGTTATATTCCGGACAAGTATTATTATTTTAAGGGAGTTAATTCAAAAATTATGCAAGGTAAAATTATGGTTCTTGGACACTGCACTTTCTCTCACTGGCCTCTTTCAATGCTTTAAGTTTTAATCAAATTCCTTCATCACTTTTCAAGTTATTCTCCGGAAATGAGTGTGACATTTTAAGTATCATTAAGGGAGTAATTAAAAACCTTATCAAGGTAAAGATATGGTTATTAAACAGTGCACTTTCATTCACTAGTATGTATGACTGTGTGAAGTTTTAATCAAATTCCTTCAATACTTTTCAAATCAATATCCGGACAAGCATTATTATTATAAAGGGAGATAATTAAAAAAACTAAGTAAATTGGAGTATTTTCCCAGGACCCAATGCACAGCAACATACATGAAAATTGTCTTATTCTTAACACTGTTTTACAAAATTTCAAATGATAGTTTTCAACTTGTTTAGACTTTCTAAATCCCCAAATTTTACACTTTCAGGTAAGTATAGATGTAACAAAAGAATCAAACAAGTTGGCTTCCTTTGAAAAGTAAGCCAAAGGAAGGTCAGCAGCTGTCGTCACTGAAAAAATGAATCTACTTGTTTCCAAGATCATTTTGAATTTTTTAAACGTTCTGTGACTTAAATAATAATAAAAACTAGCAACCTAACTATTATTAATAGTTAATACCTTATAAGGCGAAATGACCGAAACTTTAGTTATTTCAAATGTTTTAATAGTGGCGTATCTATCATTTAAATAAATGAAACAAATTAAGATAACCTCATGTATTTCATACCTTGTAGAATCTTGGGGATCTTCTTATAAGCCCCTAAGGCTTTACTCCCCCCCTCCCCCCCCCCCCCCCCCTCTTTTACAACAATGCATGTAGTTGTTGAAGCAAGAACTCCTATGTTAAGCTGCTGCTTTTTTAGGCTCATTAAGTTTTGTTTTCCTTTACACCTTTCTTAATCCAAATGTTTTACAAAATAATCAGCAATAGAATCTGTTAAGCTGGACTAAATATTAAAAGGGCGTAAATTTGATCCAACTCCAGGAAATGGACTTGTCAAAAATGCTCTGAAATTCGTAAAAAATATTTACCATTTTTTCATGACCATGGCTACATATTAATTTGTTCAACAGGCTGATGAGTTTCTCAGAAAAAAATGCATTTTAGAATTTGTAGTTTTCAAAAAGTAGCATGCATTATAAGAAATGCATCCCTATAATTGTATTTTTTTGTGTTTGGTTAAGGGAATACAAAATTATTCTGTAAGTTCTGTTCATAATGGGCCGTTTTAACCATGGGCCGTTTTGACCCGTAGTTAAATTTTGGTTTCGTTTAAATCAATTCGTATTTTGATTCGGAGCATGCGGATAACTATCTTTGTAGACTGGTTTTCATGATTTTAGGCTTAATATGAGATCATTAACTAAAATTTGATACGTAAAAATGGATGCCGCCAGCAATTTAAGCCAACACTGTGGAGATGTCTGATGACCTCTCCAACATCTGTAGAGTTACTTTGGCT
This sequence comes from Cyclina sinensis, assembly GCA_012932295.1. Lineage (NCBI taxonomy): Eukaryota > Metazoa > Mollusca > Bivalvia > Venerida > Veneridae > Cyclina > Cyclina sinensis. Next base: position 42,730,464 of record JAAONU010000016.1, on the reverse strand, counting down.
TCGTCTAGTAACGTTTTAGGTCATGTCACGCGGTCAAAACCATGAATCAGTAGGTGTTTTTTTTATTTATATATGTTTATGTTTCAATATATGTATGTACGTCTGTCACTGTCCTAAATTGTTCGCAAATAAACTTTCTAAATTAACTCTTACACCGGGGCGTGTGTACAGTAGTAAGATGGCAGACTACTGTACCTACTTTAGAGGGCACAGATGCTAAAAAGAAACACGATACACTTCCTAAGCCACCTCCTCCTGATGATAATCCTTCTATATAAGATTAGTAAAAATTGAAAGAGATTTGTCCACAGAAAAATATCGAATCGCAAAAGCTTGAAAATATGCACGTTGGCACTTGATAATGATCATTCTATGACAGTTAGGTAAACATCATATGAGAATTGTTGGAGCAGTTGTGTATACTAGAAATATTAAGTAAAATTTAACAAGGGGCAATAACTTACACCCTAAGATAAGTATAGATGTAACAAAGAACAATAACTCCTACACCGGTGCGTGAGTACATTAGTAAGATGGCAGACCACCGAGTTTAGAGGGTACAGGTGCTGCAAAGAAACACGATACCCTTCCTATGCCACACCCTCCTTCTACTTGTTCCCTATCCAAATACATGTAGTTCTGTTGTCAACAGACTTCACTATGTCAATCTCCGAGTTACAGAGAATATTGTGAAACAGCCTCGAGATGCTGAAGCAGTAGCCATATAATAACGTAGGTTATTTACGCTTGGCGCCAAATGTAACAGGTGGTGAAAAATCGTGGCTCGACCGGGACTTGAACCTAGGGCTTACACTCTACCAACTGAGCTACCAAACCAGTCTGTTCAGCCTTATCGATTTATCACCTATAAACCTGTACCCTGCTACTGTTATATTTGTCTATCAATCGATTTGAGTTATCTAACGCCATATGACTGACGCCCCCTGCAGAGATTGGTTATTTTATGCTGTGGGGGATAGGGTCAGATACAGAAAGCATCCCATTACAGAGACACCCCTGTTACTTTTGCATGCTCAGTATAAAGCACTGGCATATGGAATCTAAGTTTAACGTCTAATCCGGAAGACAATTTGTAATGTTAGTGGAGGAGCGCGACCACTGGGTTACCAGTCCAGCGCGTTACCTCTGGACCACTGATCCGCTCCATATGGAGTTCACTGCATGTCTAAATACAACTCTGAGTTATAAAACTTGAGAGATGTAATTGCATTGTGACCCCCCATACACATTGTAACTTCCAGGCTAATTGCTTTACTGGTTTCTGAGATATTCAAGAAAAACAATCGGGATGGGACGGGACAAAGTGGTTCATATATAGCACCCCACCCCTACCCCAACCCCCATGTTTTTGGGGGATTAACGAGTCTGTGCAGGGACCGTCAGTCATATATGCAATCGGTACCGACGTTTATTAAATTCGAATAGATAGAGAAAACTGAGTTTAAGTGGACAAATGCAATGTTTCAACAAATGGCTGTATACGAGTACATACCTTATATTAATTTTTACGGAGACATTTTCAAGAACCGTGACATATTTAATTAACTTCTTAAGATGTCTGAGACTCTCCCCTGTATACGATGCTGTTTCTTTTGTCGGGTTTGATAAATGATGAATCATGATGGGAAACAGAACACGTTCAGATAATTTGGGTCAAATTCGCGTTTCTTTATTGGCTTAATGGATGCTACACACGTAAAACAAAATTACGATGCGCCTGTAAGACTCTTCCATGAATTACCCAATGACATTAGAAATATCCCCCATTTGTGATTGGCAGATAAAATTCCTGTCTTCCTCGCAATTGTCATCCCGCCATTGCATGTCACTATTAGCGTCTAGAACCATGCAGTGCTGGTACCCGTTCGCGTTATCCGGCTGCCCTGGTACCCAGTTCGTGTAGCTAGAAACAAGTGTTTGGGACGGAAGCCATATCCATTCATTTTCTGTGACCAGATCTGTGGCTCCCACCCAGAATTTCCCTGGCATATACCTATCTAGAACGACAATAAATTTGTTCATTTAGGACTGTCAGAATTTAGCTAGTAATTATATAGTGCGATACTTGATAAACTATGTTGCTGTACACAGTAAATGACCTCAAAACGCGCCTCAAACTTTGAAGTAACCAAAGCACATAGAATTAATACGAAAATACTATAAAATCGTTGGCTTTAAGGTTCATTGAAATTGGTACCTTCTTATTTCTGTTAAGTAGTAAGGAGTCAACAAACGGTCTTTTTGGATCTAAATCCTTTTAGAGTAAGCATACATAACTTTTAAAGCGTCCCGACGTATTTATAAAGTCATCAACAAGGGTCATCACTGAAAGAGTAATAAAGACATACTGCGAAAGAAAGTCCAGTCTCCGGTAGCTCCCCAGCCGGTTGCTATGGCAACATAGTTGACCGAATGTGGGTCTGTATCATTCCAGGACATAAATTGCTGCTCACCGACGATATACCCCATGCCCACACGGATATTGTTGTTAGACCAACTGATCCAGAATGGGTGTTGCTGTGAGCAACTCAGAGGGTGAGACCTTGACCAATAATTTACTAGATGTATGTTACATTCTGTCAGATTTTATTAAATTACAAGGACTGAAAATTGTTTCTAAGAACGATTTTGAATATTATGTTTAAAAAGAGTTCAATATCTACAAAAGATTTTTCAGGTAATGCGCAAATCCAAGAGGTCTAAGTGATAACATTTTATCTACTTTTTTATCAAAGAGCAGATCAACCTTATCGCTTTTACCTTCTAGTGTGCCCTGCCATATGAGAAAACCGACGGTATGGCAATTTTTTAACACTTACTTTGCTTGAACGTAATCACTTGCATTTCGTGTTCTTGAATAATTCATCTCAGCTGCATGAATATATTCAATAAATAACCTTATGTTGTATGTAGCCTCTTTTTCATTCTAAACAAGAGCCATGTTACACATTGTTAATCCCCCCGCCGGGAAGAAGCTACCTGAAGGTTGTACTTTCAAACACTCAATGTAATAATGTTTGAAGAAAATCCCACAAAAATAGGCAAGGTATAGTTATTGTTCTTGCAAACTGCACTTCCTACCAATGTGCTATGTTAGTGTATTAAGTTTGAAGAAAATCGCTTCAGCACTTTTGGAGTTACGCTTCGGACAAAGTTTTTCAATTAAATCTGATAAAGGGGAATAATTCTAAAAGTAGGCAAGGTAGAGTTATTATTCTTACACAGTGCACCTCCTCCAAATGTGCTCTTTCAGTATATGGAGTTTGAAGAAAATCACTCAAGTACTTTTGGAGTTATGCCCCGGAAAAAACTGGAATGGACGCACGCACAGACGGACAGAGACCATTTCTAATACCCCCTCCGCCTTTGGCGGGGGGATAATAAGTTCAGGAATTCAAGAATTAGATATACATGTATATGCTGGGATTTTTAAAATGTAAACAAGTAAATCTGATAAAGGGGAATAACTCTTAAAAATAGGCAAGGTAGAGTTATTGGACTTCACACTGCACTACCTACCAATGCGCTCTGTCAGTGTATGAAATTTGAATAAAATCCCTCAAGTAGTTTTGGAGTTATGCTCCGGACAAAATTTATCAAGTAATTCTGATAAAGGGGAATAACACTAAAAATAGGCAAGGTAGAGTTATTGTTCTTGTACACTGCACTACCTACTAATGTGCTCTGTCAGTGTGTGAAGTTTGAATAAAATCCCTCAAGTAGTTTTAGAGTTATGCTCTGGTCAAAATTTATCAAGCCATTCTGATAAAGGGGAATAACTTTAAAAATAGGCAAGGTAGAGTTATTGTTCTTGCACATTGCACTACCTACCAATGCGCTCTGTCAGTGTATGAAGTTTAAATAAAATCCCTCAAGTAGTTTTGGAGTTCTGCTCCGGACAAAATTTATCAAGTAATTCTGAAAAAGGGGAATAACTCTAAAAATAGGCAAGGCAGAGTTATTGGACTTGCACATTGCACTACCTACCAATGTGCTCTGTCAGTGTATGAAGTTTGAATAAAATCCCTCTAGCAGTATTGGAGTTATGCTCCGGACAAAATTTATCAAGTAAATTTGATAAAGCGGAATAACTCTAAAAAATGGCAAGGTAGAGTTATTGCACTTGCACACTGCACTACCTACCAATGTGCTCTGTCAGTGTATGAAGTTTGAATATAATCCCTCAAGTAGTTTCGGAGTTATGCTCCGGACAAAATTGTTTCGGACGGACGGACGCGTGGACGCACGGACGCATAGACGGACGGACGGACGAAGGGCATTTCTAATATCCCCTCCGCCTTTGGCGGGGGGATAATAAAAATTTAGTATTCTTACGGGCGAAATAATTTTATAATGGGTTGCGGTAGTTACGTTATATTTTTAAGTTTGATTAAGGATACCAATATATGACAGTGTAAATCTAAACATATCTTTAATACATAATTATAGCGGCTATGTAGGTGTGTATGTCTTCAGAATATCTTACTTATGACGGACCTCGTCCATATGCTGACATTGTTTACAGTCACGGATGACTGACTCGGAATCAGCCCATCCACCAATCACAATCTCGTATGTATCTTTGCTGTCCAACCCCTTCGTCTTTGACAATGCGATGTGAGCATCATTGCACGCCTAAGAAAGGTAACAAATACTTCACACGAAAATCTGAATCAGAAAATTTCCATGCATTCCTAACACCTCCTGATCAAAATAAACACATGAACAACCAACAAAAAATGTTTAGCTGACAGGCAATAGCACTTTAAGCAACTTTAGCTTTTGTTTGCCTAAAAAACCTTTTTACAACTTAAACTAGTTCAACTTTTAACAATATGATTATATGTTTATTAGGTTAAGATTCCATTTACAAGCAATGTATAGCATCATTCTGTAAGTTTGATGACCCGGTGACGTCACAAAAGAATTTGTTACCTTGACAGCAAAAGTGACCGAGGTTGTCTTGGTAACGTCGACTCCAATATCATGTAGGTAATGGTATACGTAGTCGTTTTCAGTGTGATATGTGATGTTCTGTGCTATACAGCAAAATGACACCAAACAAAGTATAGTTTTGAAAAAAAACATTTTTGTGAGGAAACATGTTTACGGGTAGAATTCTATATTACATTTAGGTCATGTGATTTTTACATTAAAACAGCATCATAAATTGACTTGTAAAAGTAGGTCAGAAAAAAATTAATCGAACGTTTTGTTCATTATAGTTACGTAAGAGCAAATGAAGAGAAAGTCCCGTTTTGCGAGACTGCCTAACATGCTTTAAAAACGTGACATTTACATATATGTTAACTACAACCTAATGTTGAACCTTTTTTTCTAAATGCTGAAATTACCCAGGTGCTTAGAAACCAATGACTTGCCAATCCTTTCCTTTTCAGGGTATTGATATAAACTTTTTCAGTCTCTAAAAAAATAAATAAATTATCTCATTATCTCAGCATAATTGAGCGGACTTCCAAACTCAAGAAGGTCTATTATTGTTATCCATGGCTAAGCTACAAAGGTTGTCGAAACTAAGAATACGTAAAGCATATTACCTATATTGTTTGTAGTTGAGATTAAAGGGGAGAGAAAAGCTTGCATATCTTGGTTATCGATGTTCACAAGTTCACCTCCCATAGATTTACAATATTTCTGAAATGTAAGCGAAAGAAATCTGGTTTTCTGTGGTCTGCTGAAAAACATTAGGAGACTGTCTGTAAGTGTCTATTTTCGTGCACAATGTTATTGTAAAGAAAAGTTTGAGATAAAATTTGTAAATTTGATTCAGTATGCTAAAATTATCGTACGAGAATTTCTCATTTTCTTTGAAATACTTGTACATTTTGTTTTAAGGTGCGCTTCTGACGTTCTCAGAACAACATCAAATGAGTAATTACATTACACTTTGATAGCTTTGTGTGTATTTTCTATCCATTACCAAAAACATAGCAGACGATAAATTCCTGAAAGAAAGTAGATCTAAACTAAATAATTTGGCATTAACCTTTTTTCGTGAGTATAGATAAATTTCTAATTTGAAAATACGACTTTAGTCGTAAAGTTTATGTATTCTGTAATTACGGATCGAATGTGTGATAATTTCGTCTGATTCTTGTTGAATACAAATATGGCGACAAAAAACAGCAACAATAACAACAAAATAAATAAGGGCCAAGTGTTTATATATATATATATATATATATATATATATATATATATATATATATATATATATATATGTATATATATTATTACACGCTTTCTTCATGCTCAAATTGGCATTCTGAAATTGTTTGAAAAAGAAAAGTTTTCTGTATCCTATAGAAAAGTACGTATTACAAGTCAAAAAGAGACCAAATGCTGGTATGTTACTACATTTGGTCAAATATCAAATAAATATAGTTTCATTTTTAAAGTTTTGTAAACCCAGGTCAACGTCACATAGACTTATAGTATTTGCTATTATAATGCACAGTGTTTTATAGTATTTCTTCACAATGTTGAACAAACGACGATAGAAATGGCTTTTTAGTTAAACAAAGACCAACATATATATAGACCTACACAACATTTTTGATGTTCCTTATACATTTTATATTGACCTAAATGTACTCAATAGGATGGATCATCAAAATCAGAAGAAAAAGCACACACACACACACACACACACACACGCACACACGCACGCGCGCACACAAAAGAAGTCCATGTTTAAAATTAAAATATAGTATTAAAGCAATTATTTCGAATGGTCGAAAAAATTAAGACATGCTTTTGTACAGACAGACAAATCATTTATTAGCAAAGTATACAGTAAGTTTTAAGTAAAATTAATACGTCATTATTATTAGGACATACCATTCCTTCTGCCCAAGAGCCGATTTGTGCAGAAATGTTTATGCATCTCTCTCCAAACAAAGACCAGTACGCGGGGCATTGTCCTAAACAAAGAAAATGAAACTGTTTTAAATGCTAATGTACCTCTTAACTTATGCATATACCTCTTAACTTATGATATTTGCCTGAAATAAATCTTTTCTTAAACCTTAACTGGAGATTTCGCAAGCAAATATAATACTTATGTATATTAAATACACTCACATTAATACCGTCACTGAAAAATATAACCTAAAAGCTTATTCGAGATTTGTTTATCGTTTTCAATGATTTCCTTTGCCCTTGCTGCCTTAAGGTTTTGCCACCATAAGCTCTTGCTACCTTAAGCTCTTGCTGCCTAAAGCTCTTGCTAACTTCAGCTCTCGCTACTATAAGCTCTTGCAGCCTTAAGCTCTAGCTGCATTAAACTCTAGCTGTCTTAAGCTCTAGCTTCCTTAAACTTTTGCTAATATAAGCTCTTGTTATCAAAAGCTATTGCTACCTTACGCTCTTGCTGCCTTAAGCTCTTTGTGCCTTAATCTCTTGCTACCTTTAGGTCTTGCTGTCTTAAGCTCTCGATGCCTTAAACTCTTGCTAGCTTAAGCTTATGCTACCATAAGCTCTTACTACCTTAAGTTCTTGCTACATTAAAGTCTTGCTGCCTTAGGCTCTCGCTGCCTTAAGCTCTCACTGCTTAAAGCTCTTGCTACCTTAAGTTCTTGCTACCTTTAGCACTTGCTGCCTTAAGCTCTTGGTTCCTTAAGCTCATACTACTATAAACACCTGCTACCTTTACGCCTTGCTGTCTTAAGCTTCCACTGCCTTAAGCTCTCGTTTCCTTAAGCTCTTGCTTCCTTAAGCACTCGCTGCCTTAAGCTCTCGCTCCCTTAAGCTTTGTTTACGTTTATTCATCTTTCACAGAGTGTTGCTTTTTTTTGCTGTACATATGCTTTATTTACCTTCTGCTCTATAAATTTTTGATCTCTTAATCTTAAACTTTTTCACCTTAAACTTTGTTTACAGATCACATCTTTTCGTGTTTTTTTTTCTGTGTACGTTTGACACTATTCACGTTTTGATTCTTTTACATTCTGCTCTGTTTTAACGGGCTGATCTATTTAAGTTCTGCTCTGCTTACCATGTTTCCTTTTCCTTCTTTTTAATATTAATTCTGTTTAACAACTGCTCTGTTTCTTTGACTCTTTTTTATTTTTGTTCACCTTCTGTTCCATTTACATTCAACTACGTTTACTTTTCATTCATTTCGCCTTTTGTTTTATTACCTTCTGCTCTATTCAACTTCCAGTCCGTTTACTTTTTGCTCAATTTACCTTCAACTATATTTACCTTTCATTCTTTTTACCTGTTATTTAATAACTTTCTGCTCTACTCAATTTTCACTCCGTTTACTTTTTGCTCCATTTACCTTTAACTATGTTTACCTTTCATTCTTTTTACCTGTTATTTAATAACTTTCTGCTCTACTCAATTTTTGCTCCGTTTACTTTTTGCTCCATTTACCTTCAACTATATTTACCTTTCATTCTTTTTACCTGTTATTTAATAACTTTCTGCCCTACTCAATTTTCACTCCGTTTACTTTTTGCTCCATTTACCTTTAACTATGTTTAACTTTCATTAATTTTTGTTTCACCATTTATTCAATTTACTGTCTGCTCTGCTGCACAGCTATTAAGATTCCAAAATCACCTTTCTACGAAATGCCAGAACTAGATCTCTCAAGAAAAGCCAGCTTACTAAGTAGTTAGTTTTCATTTCAAATCTGACTCGTCAGTGAGTTCAGGCAATGTCAACAAAGGTCTTATTCTCGTAAAAGTTACTTCCTGTTTATCTCAGTTTAGTATTTCTGTAACTAGTAAAATAGTGTGTAGTTCAGCTGATAGTCGAATTACTTGCATTTATTCTCTATGTTCATACTTCAGATATAATCATTCAATTTTACTAATTAGTTTTAACCTTACCGAAACAAGCTTCCACATTCAGAAAGAGCAAAAACCCTGAAAGAATATTCCAATCCATTTCTTAAACTAATGTTCTATATGTTTTTTTATTTTAAAATAATCACTGAACACCTGTCAGAGATAATGTTCAGTGTTTTGTACTTCTTAAAGGATTATGCGGTCAAGGTTTCAAAATTTCAAAATCTAAAATTAGGCGCTACTGATAAGGAAATATAAAGGGTTATTTAGAGTTTAAATTAGTTAAATGGGACAGAACAGCAACACAAACACTAAAAAACGGAAGAAAGCCATTGTCTAAAATATGGCTGAAAAGACGTTGAACAAAACCTAACAGAGTGAACATGAAAAAAGGCAAATCTTTCATAGAGTTACACTAGTGTAAACGTTGTGTTTGTAAACATTATTAAGTAAAAATGGAAGAAGGCAAAACATTCATAAAGAATCACCAGTGCAAACGTTGTGTTTGTAAATAATATCACGTGACTAAAAAAATGTAACATATTCATAAAGAATTACTAGTGTAAACTTTGTGTTTATAAACGTCATCGGGTAAAGGCAACACCGTTCATAAAAAATCATTAGTGTAAACGTTGTGTTTATAAACGTCATCAGGTAAAGCAACACCGTTTATAAAGAATCACTAGTGTAAATGTTGTGTTAATAAACGTCATCAGGCAAAGGCAACACCATTAATAAAGAATCACTAGTGTAAACGTTGTGTTTATAAACGTCATCAGGCAAAGGCAACATCATTAATAAAGAATCACTAGTGTAAACGTTGTGTTTATAAACGTCATCAGGTAAAGGCAAAACCATTCATAAAAAATCACTAGTGTAAACTTTGTGTTTATAAACGTCATCAGGGAAAGGCAACACCGTTAATAAAGAATCACTAGTGTAAACGTGGTGTTTATAAACGTCATCAGGTAAAGGCAACACCATTAATAAAGAATCACTAGTGTAAACGATGTGTTTATAAACGTTGATCATGTAAAGACAACACCATTAATAAAGAATCACTAGTGTAAACGTTGTGTTTATAAACGTTCATCATGTAAAGGCAACACCATTAATAAAGAATCACTAGTGTAAACTTTGTGTTTATAAACGTCATCAGGTAAAGGCCACACCGTTAATAAAGAATCACTAGTGTAAACGTTGTGTTTATAAACGTCATCAGATAAAGGCAACACCATACATAAAGAATCACTAGTGTAAACGTTGTGTTTATAAACGTCATCAGATAAAGGCACACTATACATAAAGAATCACTATTGTAAACGTTATGTTTATAAACGTTCATCATGTAAAGGCAACACCATTAATAAAGAATCACTAGTGTAAACGTTGTGTTTATAAACGTTCATCATGTAAAGGCAACACCATTAATAAAGAATCACAAGTGTAAACGTTGTGTTTGAAAGCGTTCATCATGTAAAGGCAACACCTTTAATAAAGAATCACTAGTGTAAACGTTGTGTTTATAAACGTTCATCATGTAAAAGCAACACCATTAATAAAGAATCACTAATGTAAACGTTGTGTTTATAAACGTCATCAGGTAAAGGCAACACCATACATAAAGAATCACTAGTGTAAACGTTGTGTTTATAAACGTTCATCATGTAAATGCAACACCATTAATAAAGAGTCACTAGTGTAAACTTTGTATTTATAAACGTCATCAGGTAAAGACAACACCGTTCATAAAGAATCACTAGTGTAAACGTTGTGTTTATAAACGTCAATCATGTAAAGACAACACCATTAATAAAGAATTACTAGTGTAAACGTTGTGTTTATAAACGTTCATCATGTAAAGGCAAAACCATTAATAAAGAATCACTAGTGTAAACTTTGTGTTTATAAACGTTCATCATGTAAAGGTAAAACCATTAATAAAGAATCACTAGTGTAAACATTGTGTTTATAAACGTTCATCATGTAAAGGCGACACCATTAATAAAGAATCACTAGTGTAAACTTTGTGTTTATAAACGTTCATCATGTAAAGGTAAAACCATTAATAAAGAATCACTAGTGTAAACATTGTGTTTATAAACGTCATCAGGTAAAGGCAACACCGATCATAAAGAATCACTAGTGTAAACGTTGCGTTTATAAACGTTCATCATGTAAAGGCAACACCATACATAAAGAATCACTAGTGTAAAACTTGTGTTTTTAAACGTTAATCATATAAAGGCAACACCATTAATAAAGAATTACTAGTGTAAACGGTGTGTTTATAAACGTTCATAATGTAAAAGCAACACCGTTGATAAAGAATCACTAGTGTAAACGTTGCGTTTATAAACGTTCATCATGTAAAGGCGACACCATTAATAAAGAATCACTAGTGTAAACGTTGTGTTTATAAACGTCATCAGGTAAAGGCAACATTGTTCATAAAGAATCACTAGTGTAAATGTTGTGTTTATAAACGTTCATCATGTAAAGGCAACACCATTAATAAAGAATCACTATTGTAAACGTTGTGTTTATAAACGTTCATGATGTAAGGGCAACACCATTAATAAAGAATCACTAGTGTAAACGTTGTGTTTATAAACGTTCATCATGTAAAGGCAAAACCATTAATAAAGAATCACTAGTGTTAACATTTCGTTTATAAACGTTCATCATGTAAAGGCAACACCATTAATAAAGAATCACCAGTGTAAACATTTCGTTTATAAACGTTCATCATGTAAAGGCAAAACCATTAATAAAGAATCACTAGTGTAAACGTTGTGATTATAAACATTCATCATGTAAAGGCAACACCATTAATAAAGAATCACTAGTGTAAACGTTGTGTATATAAACGTCATCAGGTAAAGGCAAAACCATTCATAAAGAAGTTGTGTTTATAAACGTCACCAGGTAAAGGCAACACCATTAATAATAATGAATCACTAGACTAAATAGTGTAAACGTTGTGTTTATAAACGTCATCAGGTAAAGGCAACACCGTTCATAAAGAATCATTAGTGTAAACGTTGTCACAGTGTTTATAAACATTATTAGGTAAAGGCAACACTGTTCATAGAAAAGTACTATCAGGTAAATATGGAAGAAGGCAACCCGTTCATAAAGAATCACTAGTGTAACGCTGTGTTTGTAAACTTCATCAGGTAATTATGGAAGAAGGCAAACAATTCATAAAGAATCACTAGTGTAACGCTGTGTTTGTAAACTTCATCAGGTAATTATGGAAGAAGGCAAACAATTCATAAAGAATCACCAGTGTAACGCTGTGTTTGTAAACTTCATCAGGTAATTATGGAAGAAGGCAAATAATTCATAAAGAATCACCAGTGTTACGCTGTGTTTGTAAACTTCTTCAGGTAATTATGGAAGATGGCAAACAATTCATAAAGAATCACCAGTGTAACGCTGTGTTTGTAAACTTCATCAGGTAATTATGGAAGAAGGCAAACCGTTCATAAAGAACCACTAGAGTAACGTTGTGTTTGTAGAAGGCAAACAATTCATAGAGAATAACTAGTGTAAACGTTGCGTTTGGAGTCAGGCATAAAAATATCTGGTCGTATATAACACACTTAGAAAGCTCTTGGTTCATTCAAACATATGAAGTGTTTGCTCCAATACTTACATCAATACTAACATTGCTGTAATTCACGATTAATGATTTTCACAAATTCTCACGTCAATATGAAATAAATCTGCATTTAGTTTGATTTAGAGATTTAGAGAAAATACTCTTATTTTCTTCAGGAATTTAAAAACTGTACACTTTATTTTCACAATCGAAAACAATTTTCAGCGGAGCAGTGACATCTATATTGCAGAGTAAAATTGATTTTATTTTACAGGATTCGAAATGTTCAGTTCGAGCTATTTTCACATCAAGAAGATACGCAGCACGCGAGGCAAGGGTCAAGGTCTCTTGCGAGCTTGCGATGTCAAAACTAAATGGAAATGCGCAAGTGGCTTCCAAAAACATGGCTCTGTGGAACTTTAAAAAAGAAACAACAAAAACAACACAACAGTCAAAGGATTTTCATAATTAGAACTATCTAGGTGACAATACTGCAAACTCCTCAGGTCACAATACTGCAAACAGCTTCTTCCTTTCTATCTTAACATCTAATTACGGCCGCTGTTCTTTCACATTTTCCTGAAATTATTTATTCTCAGTGGATCGGAAACATTTTATACAGACTAACCATTAAAGCTTTTAAAATTAAAGGTATTCAGCTGCAGATAAATTTTGGTACTTTCAACATTTTCATACAAATTTGCATATGGTTGTATGTTTAGTGAACGATATACATGTAGTATTCATATATACTGAAATACAAGACAAAGCCACAGCAACAACAAAAACAACAACAAAATATCTGAGTACATCATTCTAAATATCCTGGGTCTGAGATCAAAATATAAAAGAATTAAGGTTAATTTCTAAGTTTTCATTAGTTCCAAATGACCTTTACATTTTTTTGTTCTCGGTAAATTTGTAATACAGACAATATAATTTAATCATTTGGAGAACGTATTTGGTTGTTTGTACATAAATATCTTTTTAATGTTTATATAACTTTTATGGATGCAATTTAGTCATGACATTGTCTCAAAAACTAGGTTTTCATTATGATTATATGTAAGAAGTCGTGATGACTTAACATCACGCATATGTTACATGAATCAAAATCGCGGACGGCGATAATAATAAATAAAAAATCAACCAAGTAAATGACCTGTGAATAAAACAATTAAAATATTGATTCTTAATTTTAGTCAAATGAAGAAGTAAATCCCTCTTTAAACTAGAACTGCCACTGTCCCGGCGCCAAAACCCCCGCATGCTGCTTTATCAGTAGGGTATTGATATATGGGAACATGTTACTTTATGCCCCGGACTAAAACTAAGTATGAAAACTTACAAAGGACAATAACTCCAAAAAAGTGCAAAAGAGAGTTATGGTTCTTGGGCACTGCACTTTTTTTTAATGAGATCTATCCATCTATGAAGTTTCAAGTTGATATCTTCAATACTTTATAGTTATGCTGCGGACAAAAATTAAGTATGAAAAATTTCAAAGGGTAATAACTCCAAAATTATGAAAAAAGTTATGGCTCTTGGGCATTCTCAATGAGATCTATTTATCTGTAAAATTTCAAGTTGATACTTCCAATACTTTTTTAGTAATGCCCCGAAGAAAAATTAAGTAGGAAAAAATTCAAAGGGCAATAACTCAAAAATTATGCAAAAAAAAGATTAATGACAAACAAAACCCAACGGCCGGACGGACAGACGGACAAACTGATTCCAGTATACACCGCCCCCACCCCACTTAAAACTTCGTTGTGAGGGGCATGGTATAAAAAGATAGCACATTAAGCACACGTCTTTCATGATACGCTAATATATATTTAATATATTTAGAAAATCAAATGTAGAATCGGCGAGGATTAACAAACAACTATGAAAAAGGGAATGGTCATGCATGGATGGGATTTATCCGACTGAAAGAAAAATAATAATATGCTACGGCTTTGAGGTAGTTGTAAAATACCCAATGGAAAAAAATGGGATGCAGTAGAAATAAAATATATATATTTATAAATATAAAATTGGCGTGAATACTCATATGAACAGATGACCCACGGGTATGTAATTTATTTATCTATCATTTTTTGTATATGTTATTATTTGAAAAATAATACACAATCTTGAGGGCCTTTTGGCCTTACGGTGACCGACCAGTCAGTTCTAAACATAAAGCGGACTGAAGGTCCGAAATGGTGTGTGTGCTATTTGTGATACTACACCGCACATTTTATTTTTTCAGCTTTACTTCTGAAGAAGAACTAAACAATATATAATAAACTTTTCGAACATTTAATCAACATGTGCATGTAAAAATACTGCGTTGTAAAAATGGTTAACAAAAGTTACTGACCAGGCCACTATGCTCAAATAGTGACCGGTCACTATTTGACCATAGTGGCCCCCTGAACCAAAATCCCCCCACATCACACTGATTTATGGACCGCTTTGATCTGTATTTGCAAAGAAAGAACATATTTTTTCTAGAGTATAATATTTATCAAAAAATGATTTTGTTTTTGTAAATGTATACAGTAACAAAACGACTTCTGCAGAATGGGCCAACAATGTTGAAACTAAGTTAATAAATTTGTAATATACATTTTTAGATAGCAAGAGTTTGCCTCCTACTCGGCTAGATAGAAAGATGTTCTTCGAAAAGATTGTTTCGAGTCTTTTTTTTAATCTGAGACAAACGATCGCCATGCAGGTCATTTCATTACTTCGATTCACCACTGCACATTGCACAGGATATAAGTAAAAACTTTCTTTTGTAATAAAGAACAATAATAATATTTTTGTAATTAAAAAATAACAAAACAACAAGAAACTGTCGGAGTTATTGCTTTAATTCTTTTCATTTCAAAATTTTTTTGCATAAATGGAAATCTTCAATATGCAGAGAGCGTTCCGAAAATATACTTGAATATGATTTTCTGAAGTAACTGAGGCCAGATAGAAAGATTTAAATTCGTCACTGTTGTTGTTTTTAAATAAGTATTTATCCATATTCACAAAACTGTAAATAATGTCAATAAAAATAATTGCGTATTTTTCTTTCCACTGTGTTCCATTTCTTTTTTCACATCTACCGTAATGTATCAATCTTCATGAAATATCAATATGCCTACTAAACTTGTCAGAGACACAGGGAATCGCTGCATAGGGGTTAAATGACCCTAAAGTAACTGCTAAACCACACTTCTTCTAAATAATATATAAATACTGTATTTATATATAAACATGTATTCAAAGGATTTGGGAGAAATGTGGTTTATAAGTATTTGTAGGGTCAGTTAACTCCTACGTACCGATTCCCTGTGGTCAGAGATGCATTGCATCTTTCTGTTACGGACTTAATTCCTAGTTCGTTAGAAAATCTTAATCACAAAACAGTAATAACGTGCATCTGTTGCTCCTTGTGTTTTCACTACAGTGCAGTCTGATTGAAATCATCTTCTGAAAACCGCTACGTACGCTATCATTTTTGTTACACCTGACTTTAGTTAGTTACCGTCTTTTTCAGAAATACTGGCGTATATTCTAAGCCGGTGTTCATTGTAATTTTTGTACAGCGTGAAAATGTCATGAAAACAACAACAAAACATAACACAAACTTTTTACTTGCATACTGAGGAGCAGGTATATTATAATTTCAGAAGCGGACAGTGATTGCGTTAGTCTTATATGAGCACCATGTTACTGCTTTCACATCTAACGTTATATTTGTATGATAGTTTACATTTTACTTTTTACATGTAACGTGATGTCTTATTGGCCATAATTAGGCATTATTAATTTTGCGCTGACGGTATGTCTCATTTTATAGACATTTTTTTATTATTATTATTGTCAAAGAAGACATCGCCTATCAAAAATTTTCTCGATGTCTCTTCGACAAGTCTGTTTAGTTGGACTAGGCTGCACCTTCACTTTCATTTAGTTAGAGTAACATTTGGAACATTTACAGTACATTCGTAAACATTGTAAGAAATACTGTAAGTAATATGAATATTATTAAAATGGGATTATTCAACCTTAAAACCTTTTGGTTATTTTAGTAACACAATAATTCATATAATAATTCTTCATGAAAGATGATAAAAAGATACTGCCGCTAAGGATAGACATAGTCTCAATAACTCGCCTTCAAAAGCGGACCCATTTATTAATCTGATATTTTTCGTTTTCCACCTTTAGCGTCTCTGAAGGGGGATATTGACCTAACATAAAATAGCACTATATAAACCTTTTAGAGTACAATTATTTGGACTAAATATAGACATAGGTAATGTCTTATTTCTGTGATTGATGGCTGTTTTACAGCTTGAATTATAATGCCAAGAAATCTGAGCTAGTCTGCTAAAATGAAAGTGTGTGAAGAGGCATAAGACTTCACATTACATGAAGAAAGTAAAGTATTTAATATCATTAAAAAAAAGATGTTAGAGGTGAAGAAAGTACATGTAATGTGATAGCTTATTTATAGGACTTACATTGAGCCCATGCACAGGGATCAAAAGTGCAAATTCATAAAAAAAAATTTAACTTACATAAGATAACTTTTCAGGCTTTCGGATTATTCATACTTGAGTATATTAATCACAGATTTTTAAGATGTTGAAGCACAGAGACATTCATTTGATAAAATTTCATCTTTCATATTTGGGCAATCAGCTAAGAACACTTCCACACTTATCGCCTTCAAAAGACTAACATGTTTCACTTAAACAAACACTGGCTCATTAAATGCCGTCAACACACTAAGATGTTTCACTTACGAGAACACTGCTTTATTTATCAGTGCACTTGAATGTTTCACTTTCAAGCACACTACCTCTCTTAATGCCTTCATTCAACTAACAGCAACACTGCCTCTCTTAATGGTGATGCCTTTATTACACTACACTCTCTTAATGCCTTCATTTTGTTAACCTGCATTATACCCTTCATTATACCCGCATATTTCAGTAACAAGCACACTGCCTCCCTCAATGCCTTCTTTACTCTAATATATTTCACTAACAAGGACACTGCCCCTCCTAATGCCTTCATTATACTAACATGTTTCACTAACAAGCACACTGCCTTTCTTAATGCCTTCATTACACTAACATGTTTCACTAACAAGCACACTGCATGTCTTAATGCCTTCATTACACTAACATGTTTCACTAACAAGCACACTGCATGTCTTAATGCCTTCATTACACAGGTTTCACTTACAAGCACACTGCCTATCGTAATATCTTCATTTCACTTATGTGTTTCAATAACAAGCATACTGCCTCTCTTAATGCCTTCATTTCACTTATGTGTTTCAATAACAAGCACACTGCATGTCTTAATGCCTTCATTACACATGTTTCACTAACAAGCTCACTGCCTATCCTAATATCTTCATTTCACGTATGTGTTTCAGTAACAAGCACACTGCTTCTCTCAATGCCTTCATTATTTTAGCATGTTTCAGTAGCAAGACTGTTCCAGAAATTCTACATTATGCAAATACGCATGTTTTGTGCTCACTGCAACTGTAAAGTTTCTATCATCGAGCTGATTTAACAATTAGAATTTTTTCTTTCATCAGGTTAAAAGTTATCTAGGGGAGAGCTATGGCTGTTGGAGGTGTGCCTGATCTAAGTGAGATTGCCAGTATTGAAGAAAATATCCAGGCCCAGATTGAAGAGGTGTGTTGAATAAAAATATTTGTGAACTTTGGACTGCTATTAACAGTTTCTGTTAGACATAAAACACTCTTTTATTAATGATCAAACAAGTTAATGAGATATTTTATAAATGAATAAGATGTTTAAGAAATACCCAACAGTAATTTATAAACTTAATACAATTATATCGCTATATTTGACAGCTATATATTACAGAAGAATTCTCACATCTTCTTCTATTTTACATTTGCTTTGTTCAATGTATACATTTACACAAGTTTTCTAATACTTGTTGGGGTGTACTTTGTATACGCCTGTTTGAAAAACGGGACGTATTATGTGAACGCCCATGGCAGGCGGGCGGCGTCCAGTTTTGTCCGGAGCATATCTTCAACGTGCATGGATGGATTTTAATGATACTTGGTACCAATGTTCACCATCATGGGGGGTAGTGTCACGTGCATGAACCAGGTCTCCAAATCAAAAGTCAAGGTCACAGAAGTCAGAGACAAATGCTTGTCCGGAGCATAACTTCTACATACATTGAGGGATTTTAATTTTACTTGGCATAAATGTTCACCATTGTGAGGCTGAGTGTCGCATGCAAAATTTAGGTCCCTGTGGCCAAGGTCAAGGTCACACACAAAGGTCAAAAGTCAGATAAAAATATGAAAATGTGAGTGTGGACCATTTAGTCCTCATGAATTGAGGTATTCTATCACAAATGTTCGCCATCATGAGACTGAGCATTACACCCATAATCCTGGTCCATATATGCAAGGTAAAGGTCATTAGAGATGATGAAATGTCCATGTAGTGTTGCAGGCATGAACCAGGTCTCTAGGTCAAAGGTCAAGGTCACAGCTAGAGGTCAGTGGAAACCACTTGTCCAGAGCAAAACTTCTACCTGTATTGAGAGATTTTGATAGAACTTGGCACAAATGTTGACCATTGTAACATGGTGTGTTGCACACAAAATTCAGGTTCCTGTGGCCAAGGTAAGGGCCACACACAGAGGTCAAAGGTCAGATAAAATATGAGAATGTGTTTAATGACCATTTAGTCATCATGAATTGAGGGATTCTAACATAAATTTTCACCATCATGAGACTGAGGGTTACACGCATAATCCTGGTCCATATATGTAAGGTCAAGGTCACTAGAGATGAAGAAATGTCCAGATTTTGTGGGGGAACATATCTTCCACATATCTTCCACATGCATTGAGGGATTTTAGTATTACTTCATACAAAAGTTCACCATCATGAAACATAGTGTTGCGCGCATGAACTTGGTCTCTAGGTCAAAGGTCAGTGTCACACTTAGAGGTCAGTAGTTCATTTCAAATGTTTGTTTCACTATCCAGCAGTAGAGTCAAACTTGCTTCCCTTCTAACACCTCTTCTGCAAAGCTTTTGAGACGGGCGTATTTTGTGACAATGGCACCCTTGTTGCTTTAATAAGATGCTGCTAAATGTGTCTCTAAAAATATCATAATGTGTCAAAAAATATCGTAATATGTAATTATGGTAGTTGTGGACTGCTGGTTTTCCGACATCATAATTCTACTGAAGATATATTGATATTCTATTCAACAGATAACAGTTCTAAAGTCAATATTTGAAGGAGATGATGACAGACTGCAGATTTTAGACTCGGCCAAAGAGGTGCAAAATGGAGACCTTGCCTCTCGGAATATGCTTAAGGTACATACTTGGTAACTACAGACTACCTTAAAGTTGTACATGAATTTTGTGACATTTTTGTTAAACCTATATATTTGTTATACTTGTGGCTGATTTAAAGTAAGCATTCATTGTTAAATACAGTCAACATGCAATGAAACAACTCATGATAGAAAGCTTTCTGTGGTCCCTGCTGTCTGTGGTCCCTGCTGTCTGTGGTCTGGAAAGAATGACGCAGCCAGATCAGTTTCTAATTCAAAGATTTGCATTTCCAAAGATCATACAACATGTGGACACAAACTAGCATGCTTATAATTACAGTTTCCAGGTCTGAACTTTGTCCTCACAAACTTACCAGTTAAGTAAGACTGGTAATTAAAAGCAAAAAAAAGTTGTATGAAAAGAGTTTCTCAGCTATATAACTTATTTAAGCCCAAAGAATGAAGGTCTTTCACTCAAAAGTTTTAACACTGCTGATAAGTGCATTGTATTATCCCTGAATAACCCCATCCAGTGCTCTTGTTTGAAATCACCTTGCCATCAGTCAAACATGTTAGAAAATATCATATAGTTCATATGTTATTACAGTTCTAATTCTTTTAATAGGGGTGAGTAAGTCTGCATTTAGTCATTGACCACAATAATACACTGGTCATCAATGTCTTGTATTGGACTTAATGGTAATGATAACTTTTTCTTTCCAATACATCTCTGTGAAGTGAATACAGCATGAAATCCGGTCCGTACCTGAGGGAGGCGTATAGCATATATCAGAGGGTCAACCAAGGAATTCAACTGTAGAATGATCAGCAGAATTTTATTGACAAGAATTAATTCTTCAAGATGTTCAAGCATATACTGAATATCTGTTTTAAGCAGTAAGTTCATGTAGATTTGGTAAATACCCATTGGAGCCCAACATAACGTGAATGTCCCAATCAGAAGAACTGTTGTTACCAGCGCTTTTGTTGTTTGTTGTCTTGGGATGCCGATCTGTGCTTGATGTTTCAGCTGAATGTAAATCCTTGTGTAGATTACAAATATAATAATCAAAACAACAAAGATGAAACTGATAATGAACATCTCAAGGTCATAAGGGTCGATAAGAATAATGGTGCAGATGGACTTGCTATCATCACTTTCAGCTTTCAGTGCCAAGCCAATGATGAATTCTAGAAGACCTGCTGTGACACTTAATGCCCATATGCTAATCACTATGCAGCATCCGCGAAAATTGGACATCAGGCGCCTGTGGTGTAACGGCCTCATTATTGCTATGTAGTGATCCAGCGCCATTGCAAGCAGGTTAATCTGAGTAGCAATTAGAGCTATATATAACACAGGTTTATATAGATTTTTACAGTCTGTAAAAAAGTCTGAAAATGCATGTAACATGTATTTCAATGGTATTGCAATAAGAACTAGGCCATCTGAGACACAGAGGCTTATTATAAGTTTAGAATGTGCCGTTTGCCCGTTGGGAACTTTCACTGTTGCAATCATCGCTGTTACGTTAGCAATTATTCCAAGAACAGATAGAATAAACGACACCAGTTCTAAAGAATCAGAAAGCAGTGGAGTTAATGGGGCTGTGGCATTTCTTGTGTAATTTGGAGTTGAATAAGTTGTGTTGTCAAGTTCTGTCTGCATCGTTCAGGATTTCCTGTGAAAAGAGAAAAAAAAATCCTTATCAGTCTTGGCAAGACATTAAAAAAAAACTTTTCACAGTTTCTCTCAAAAACATTAAAAGTGTTAGAAACCATGATCATGATATAATTATGTAAAAACAGAATACAAATCATAATAGCCTATCAAATTGAAAGATCAAAAAGGGCGGGCGGCCCGCCCCGCTATTCCGTGCTAGATACAACACTATTAGGTGTAGAGAGATGAAGCATATTTGAATATCTGATGCACCATTTAACATTTAGAATATACTCCCATTAAGTTCCATAATTATTTATTTACTTTAGAAGTAAAGTATGTCACTTCAGTGTATGAAATTTGCATTGTATGCCATCAAAGACTAGACCACATAATGCTTGTTCAGTCATGGTGGCAGATTTTGACTTGCTTAGTATAGCTCCATCCAGTCATGTGTGATTTCAGCCAGTCAGAGGCTGTATAAAATATAAGTTAGCAGATTATTGCAGTATTAGATGAAAATATGAACTGATTTCATAATTGGCAGGTAATCATTGATTCCTGGTATGAACAGCAGATAACATAAGCACATATTCATGTCAAATAGTGTACAGTTAACAGTTTATCCTCCTGTCTTCTTTTTATGTTTGAAAGGTGTAAGCCTTACATGGAAGTAGACAAGGCAACTGTGCTTTGATTTTTCAGGGCATAATAGTAAAAATATGATGTGGCTGTTGTAGAAATAGCAGTATGGATGTATGCTTATCTGTAATATGGATGTCTGTAGCTGAATGGCTTCCATGCAATAGTATAAGCAAACTTTTGAGAACATTTATTATCGGTATAAACTTTTATTGTCATTAATATGTGTACCAGCCTCGTTTCTAGTCTTTTAAAAAGTACTACAATGTCAGTTTTGTTATATTATCTGTAGTGTGATATTTGATACTTAGGTATGAGAGTTCTCTCACTTGAAGTGTATAAGCCATTGGACTGTTTGGAAATAAGGCAGTTCTCTAAAATGCTAGAAGCTAGTTACATCTCTGTATAAATGTTGTATCATTAAACTTGGTTAGAACACACTGTCATTCTTCTCTTCAGGACATATAATATAAGAAGTTTAGTCTGTATATGTTGTATATAACACTCAGAACTGTGAGGAAAAAATATTATTTGAACTTATGCTCAACACATCTAAAGTAAGCCGGCACCATTCTGTTTATTATTTTTATTTTTTATTTTACTTTTTTCTTTAAATTTAGGTTTTAAAAAAGTGCAAATTTAAGCAAAGATAACTCTTACTTATTCTAAGGAAAAGAATTATTGATTTATGATTTTAGTTTTTCATCTGAAGTGAAATTGAAGTTATAAAACATTTATACAGAAGCATTTGTTTAAAGTTTAATTCTGTTGAACAGTTTCTGAAAGCTCTGTACTTGGAATAAGCATGTTCTCTTTAAGAGTTTTTTTGTAGTGGGGAAAACTTGCAGTTCTTCAGGCTAATATAATTTCTCATTCCTTCTCAATGTAAACAGATTTTACTTCATTTATTCGGCGGTTAAGAGCTTTCTGTGTTAACAGTTAAAATATTTTTAACGATAAATTCAATTTTAGAGACTGCACTGATTTTGATTTTATTGTATAAAAGCAACAGAACT
Source organism: Cyclina sinensis (assembly GCA_012932295.1). Taxonomy (NCBI): domain Eukaryota; kingdom Metazoa; phylum Mollusca; class Bivalvia; order Venerida; family Veneridae; genus Cyclina; species Cyclina sinensis. The sequence continues at coordinate 42,707,347 of JAAONU010000016.1, read as the reverse complement.
TTTGCTTAAAATAATTTAACCTTGAAATTGATGTCAATTTCTACAAATGGGATGCACTTTAAAATTTGTACTTTGACTATAAATGCAGTACTTAAGATAAATTAAATAGCTGGCCAAGTTTGAAAGAGAAAGTTATGCACTCAAGTTGAGTATACAAAAACAACCAACCTGCATAATAAAATTTCTTTAAATTGATCAATTTGCTGAAGGGATATTCAGTTTTTTCATCTTCAAAGCTAAATTCAGCAGATGGGCCAGTTCCTGAAATTATACGGTTTGAAGTGTGTTGGTGAAAAAAAAAAAGACACATGATATTGTAGTTCCCATTTTCAGTTGACTGCATTTGTCATAAAGTTCTCACAGACACTGAACGAATGTAGAAAATACTTCCTGTTCAAAATAAGACTTTTTCATTTTTCTTGGCATTTAATCTTGGTTTTAAGTTTATAAGTCAGCTGTGAAATTAGCTTCTGCTAAAAACTTGAATTCTTAAATTCAGATTAAGCCTAATCATGTAAATTTTGACAGCTTAACCATTAAATTGTCACAGAAATAACAGAAGTCTGGATTGATATCAGACAAGTCTTAATTATGAGGGTCTGAGTAGAAAATCACTGATTTTCAAGTGTTTTTTTGTTAATTTCCTACTTCATCTCTGGGACACAGAAATCAATATCTGATATTTATGACAGCAATTTGAAATTGTTGGACAAGATTCTTGACAGCTTGCTAAACACTATACCAGATTTGAGATATCACATGAACACATAGTTTGCCAAGTCGTATCCTGCAAAACAGAGGTGTCGGGGGAAAAGTATCTAGAGCTGTTGAAATCTCCAAAATATATCCGTTGTAAAGCCACAGAATGTAGTGATCATACAGTTGTTAATGTACTGTCACAAGGTAAATTGCCAAGCAGAATGTAGCACAACAATGAATCTGGAGGTGTTTAATTTGTTTAATTAAACAGTCAAGGCAAGTAATGGCAATCAACATTTTAGCTTGTTATATTTAGCTAGAGCCATTTTTTATCCAGCCATGAAAATTTCTCAAAAAATGTTTTCTTAGCTGATCCATCAGAGGCTTATAATATTTTAACCAAATATTCTTGAAATTTGGTCAGAAAGGTTGGCCTGATGATTATACCCCCAGAAAAAATATCAAGGGGCTATAATTTGGATTCATGTGCAATGGTCAGTTGGTCGGTCCATCTGGCTGTATACAAAATTTGTCCGGACTATTTCTCAGCAATATTTCTCAGATTTTAATAATACTTTGCAAGAATCATAAGTACCAAACCTCGTGAATATCATTGTCACGTCCCACTCCAATGATTTTTCACTGAGTTATGGACCTTCGATATTTTTTTCACACATCAATTTGTCCGGACTGTTTCTCATCAACTGTTAATCAGATTATAATAATACTTTTCAAGAACCATAAGTACCAAGGGTAGATGTGCATGTTGTTACTGCATTCTACTGCCATGAGTTTTCACTGACCTTTGTAATGGGCCTTTGATTTTTTTTTTAAGACTTAAATTTGTTCATGCTATTTCTCAGCAACTATTTGTCAGATTTTGATAATACCTTGCAAGAATCATAAGTACCAAGCCTGCTTGTGCATGTCATTGTTCTGTAACAGTCCAATGAATTTCCATTGAGTTATGGCCCTTTGAATTTTTTTTTTACCTGTAAAAGATAAAAAAGTTTGTCCAGTGTTGTTCAAGAACTTGGTCACCGGCCTATATCAAATTAAAGAAACACCTTGTGAAAACTCTAGAAGCCACAGATTTTGTCAAATCTTCTTGAAATTATTCAGAATGTTTCTAAAAAATGTGAAGATCTCTGTGAAAATCAGTCTAGAAAAAATTTCTATCAATATCCATGAAACTTATTTAAACCATTTGTTTTGATGATCCCTTAGATGAATTTAAAACAGGGTCAGTTTGGGTCAAAAACAAGGTCAACAACTCGAACAAGAGGAAAACATTAATTTTTACCTATCTTTATGAAACTTGCATAGAGTTTGTCCAAAGGCTTTCTCAGAAAGATCAAAACTTGATCATGTTGGGTAAAAACAAATCAAAGGAAAACCTTGTGAACACACTTAAGGCCACTGTGCAGAAAAAGTTTGAAACTAGGTCCTATTTGGTCTAAATTGGGAGAAAATTATATTACCCATGTAACAGTGGATTGGCGTATTTATGCTATTAAATTTACATTAGAGTCATAAGAGAAGATTTAAACAAATAAGAGAACTATTAAACAAATATGCATTCTGTTATTTTCAGATGCAAGTGGTTTATGTCATGGTTTGTTGCAAATAATGTGATATTTCACTATCCAATTTAGCAAGATATTCCTCTAAGGGATTGACATAAAACTTTGATATTAGGCACAAAGTAACAGACATGATCTTAATTTAGTGTAAGAATTATCTCCACCTATAGGTTTTAACCTAGGGAAGATTTTGATCTTAAATATATGACTTTATTTCACTTAGGGAAGATTTTGATCTTATACATTTGACTTTATTTCACTTAGGTAAGATTTTGATCTTATACATTTGACTTTATTTCACTTAGGGAAGATTTTGATCTTATACATTTGACTGAATTTCACCTAGGGAAGATTTTGATCTTATATATTATGACTGTATTTCACCTAGGGAAGATTTTGATCTTATATATATGGCTGTTTTTCACCTAGGGAAGATTTTGATCTTATACATTTGACTGTATTTCACCTAGGGAAGATATTGATCTTATACATTTTACTTTATTCCACTTAGGGAAGATTTTGTTCTTATAGATTTGACTGTATCGAATTAAATCTTCAAAATTCCTTAGTTTAAACAATTCTCGAAAAAGTAAGAACTTAAACGCAGTCACTTTTATCTCAGGATTATTTTTTGCAACTGGGGTTTTACTGGTTTTATACAAAATTCCCATTGGTGACCTTTCAACTTTAACATTTCATTTTTTCAATTTCAAAGTTTCATTAAGTTAACTTCAATGAAACTGCATGAATTATGAAATTTGTTATTTCAACTTTAATATTTCACAATTTCACAGATTCTTGATTTCACTGAAGCACTATTTCTGAAATGGGGTATTTTCTGTTCAGAGTGTGATCAAAGGGGCACTTAAGAAACCATGCTTACAATAAAACATGCATTTAGCTGTCATTTATACTACTGTATTTTGAAGTAATTAAATGTTGATATATAAAGAAAGCTAAGCATATATTAAGATGATACAAGTAACTGTTAACAAATTAGAATTTTTCACTTTACTAAATTGCTATAAAAATATATATACATTATGGCCTGTAACAGCATTAACTTCCATTGAAATGTTGAGTGCATATCATGATTTACAATGGGCAAGATGACTAATTCACCTGTAATTACACTCAGGAACTGTTTCCTGGAATTTTACTAGATCTTGTGAAACAAGGAGAGACTAACAGTGGCATTCAGGGTCAGATTCTCCTGATGAGATTCAAACCTGTGACCTCTAGGTTATGTGTCTGACCTTGTACCCAACACACCACACCCCACACACCATGAATAAGTTTTCTCAAGCAAAGACTATATTTAGATAAGTCTTTGTAAAATTTTATTGAAGGCATTTTAAGCAGCATCATGTCAAATACATGTACTGCTACCTTTGTAATCACAGTCATGTTGTATGTTTTTAATAACAGAAAATAATATGACAAAATAAAAGAATAGTTGTTTACTCAGTATTACAAAATATCATGTATGGTTTATGTAAACACCTCTACCATAATTTTGTTTGGTCACTGTTTTATTCATTTTATGATTTTCTTTACATTGTTTAAATTTGTGAAATGTTACTCTTGTTTTTTAAATATTAAAACATAGCATACTCTTATGTAGAAAAAAACTAATTAATTTAAAAATAATTATAATTTAAAAGTCTCAAAATTAATTAAAAATACTTAAAGTCTCAAAACATTTGATAGTTACCTAATGAAAGTGAAAAATAGAATGAAAATATATAATATATGTACAAGTAGAGAATATAAGATTTACCTTGAAGTTACAGAACAATTCCAAGTAATCTCACATTTTTTCTGTTATTGAAACTTTACCGCATTCTGAAGTACATCAGAGCACAGATTATCCTGTCTGCTATCTGTATGGAGTATAATACCTATATTGTAAAATATCACTCAAAGCAGAAATTTGGCTTATTGAACCACATTATGTTTTCTAATCAAACAAACATGAAAAGATCACTGTTACTTTTCTTAAAAACTCATCTCTCTGTGTTTTCATCAAAGTGCCGTTCCTTTGTGAGTCCAATAGCAGTTTTTTTGTTTTTTTCATAATGAATCCATTATCCTTGTCAAGTTTTTTTTATAGTAAAAACAAAATGTCAAAAATAATACCTCTGACTTTAGCATTTGTATGTTATTTTATACTTCAAAGAAAACATGTCCGATATTTTATCCAATACAACAGATGCCAAAATATTATGAAAAATTGCATTCTTATAACTCAGAGTGTTGTCATTTATTTTCACAAGATTTTATTGTGGTATCTTCCGGTTCACTACGAAATATTGTCTTAAAGTAATGAATATTTGGAGAGTAAAAGAGCATTATTGATCACTTATTAATCAAAGTATGTATTTAGTTTCATAGATAATAGCTTAATTCTTATCTAAGATTAATTCCTGAATGAATATGTTTTCGGTTTGTTATCATTTTGCCTCAAAAACAAAATCTGTTGTTGTGTGGAAAAAAAAACTAGGGCTATTTGGCGAAATCATCATAAATATTTTATTTAAACACTATTCCCTGTGGACAATATTACTTTTTTTTTAATGAAAAAAAAAATCATTCAGCTTTGTTAAGAAACAAAGCAATCTATATTACATGCATTGTATGTATTAAATTTGATAGAAACTCAGAACCAATGGGTTAATAATAGTCGCTTTGTATCAAGAGATGTCAGGTTTACATAGTACTGAAAAATGAAAAGCTCTGAAACAAAGCACAAAGAAATATCTATGTATGGGTTTAAAGTCTCCATTTAATCAAATAATGTATAATTATTACTAAGATAATGGACTGATGCTGACTTAGTCTACAGTATTAAGCAGCTACAGCTTTCTAGGTTTTGTTCTGTAGAATCCATTTACTTGAAACACTGAAGCTTTTCATTCAAGAAATGTGGCCAAACATTTTATTTAATCCTTACTTTGATAGATTCTTTCAATCGTCTGAAATTATCTGTCAATCAATTTTGACAGACATGTCTATTATTTATAGGGTGCTGATCTTACTAACATTACTATTTCAGCAGTGCAGACCATAGCTTGACTACACATTTGTATTGACAGATTATGGTCTGCACTGGCTGCAAAAGTGAGAACAGTTTGTACCAGCAATGATAAGGTAAAAATGTTTTGCTTATTCAGAGCAGTTGAATTATTTTGAACATAAAATGTCAGGTTAAAGGAAGAATTAAAAAATATTTGGGAAATCTAAAGCTGCTAACCCACTTATTGTTTGTTGATGTTTAAAACAGAAAATGTTGTCTAGCTGTATTTATTTGTTAAAGAACACTTCAGAACTTATAAACTGGCTTACTTTACATCAAAAATGATAGTTTTTCATAGTTTTATCACTAAACATTTACTGTGTTAGTCATGGGGTAGAGACTTAATTATATTGTTCATCAAGTTCACTTATATGAAAAGGCACAGTGGGTTAACGGGTGTTATATCACTTTACTTTACCAAGGGTTCATGGCTTTGAATTCTGCTACTTGAGCATGATGACATTTTACCTTTCATTTTCAAGCTGTATAGAATTATAAAATGTTGTGTGTTTTTTTTAACCTTTAATTTTAAAGAAGAATATGTTTTAGCTAAAATCTGTGCATCAGTGGCTTTTAAACCATAGCAAATATAAATTAGTTTTGTTTATCATGCATATTAAAGTGTTTTATAAGCTTTTGCAATGAACCTTTAACAGCATGTTTAACTTTGAAATATACAAAAACATGTTATTTTGATGCTTTTGTCGGCATACTGTAATGACATCAGACACAAAATTAATGTTCATCATGATTCGTAAACAAGCCAGAACAAGCCATTTAGTTACAAAACACAATTAAATATTTTACAATTCTTCTTACAGAGTACTTGCGTACCCATCTTACTTTTCTCCATGGAGCTTTTTGCATTTTATTTCCTGTCACCAGTCATCCTTTAAATGCCTAACTCAGATTGCATGATATTTATTTCTGCCATCAAGGGGTCATATTTATAAAGCAAGTCTTTTTCTTATCTAAAATAAATGATTAAATGTCCCAGTTCAATAAACAAGAAAGAATTTAAATATTTCTTTTTATTCCTTGACTTATTCTTGACAGTGTGTAGAATATTGTTTGAAAGTTTCACATTTTAATATGCCATAAGCAATAAAGCTGCAAACAGATTTACAAAATTTCAGCTTAAGTGGTCTCAGAGCACCATAATAATGTAAAATACATTTAATTTATCCCCCTGCCCAAGGCGGAGGAGATATAAGAAATTGTCTTCCTCCGTATGTCCATCCGTCTGTTCGTCTGTCCGTCCCAATTTTGTCGGGAGCATCACCCCAAAAGTACTTGAGGGATTTTCTTCAAACTTCATACACTGAAAGAGCACATTAGAAGGACGTGCAGTGTTTAAGAACAATAACTCTGCCTTGCCTACTTTTAGAGTTATTCCCCACATATCAGATAACTTAAAAAGTTTTGTTCAGAGCATAACTCCAAAAGTACTTGAGCGATTTACTTCAAAGTTAATACACTGAAAAAGCACATTGAAAGGAAGTGCAGTGTTTAAGGACAATAACTCTATCTTGCCTGCTTTTAGAGTTATTCCCCTTTATCATACTTACATGAAAAGAATTTCCAGAGCATAACTCCAAAAGTACTTGAGGGATATTCTTCAAACTTAATACACTGACAGAGCACATTGGTAGGAAGTGCAGTGTGCAAGAACAATAACTCTACCTTGCCTACATTAAGAGTTATTCCCCTTTATCATACTTACATGAAAAGAATTTCCAGAGCATAACTCCAAAAGTACTTGAGGGATATTCTTCAAACTTAATACACTGACAGAGCACATTGGTAGGAAGTGCAGTGTGCAAGAACAATAACTCTACCTTGCCTACATTAAGAGTTATTCCCCTTTATCATACATGAAAAGAATTTCCAGAGCATAACTCCAAAAGTACTTGAGGGATATTCTTCAAACTTAACAAACTGACAGAGCACATTGGTAGGAAGTGCAGTGTGCAAGAACAATAACTCTACCTTTTCTATTTTTAGAGTTATTCCCCTCTATCAGATTTACTTGAAACAATTTTCCAAAGCATTACTCCAAAAGTACATGAGGGATTTTCTTCAAACTTATACACTGACAGAGCACATTGGTAGGAAATGCAGTGTGCAAGAACAATAACTATTACTTGTCTACTTTTAGAGTTATTTCCCTTTATTAGATTTACTTGGAAAACATTTTCCAAAGCATTACTCCAAAAGTACATGAGGGATATTCTTCAAACTTCATAAGCTGACAGAGCACATTGGTAGGAAGTGCAGTGTGCAAGAACAATAACTATACCTTGCCTACTTTTAGAGTTATTGCCCTCTATCAGATTTACATGAAAACAATTTTCAGAGCATACCTCCAAAAGGGATTTACTTCAAACTTTATACACTGACAGAGCACATTGGTAGGAAGTGCAGTGTGTAAGAATAATAACTCTACCTTGCCTATTTTAGAGTTATTCCCCTTTATCAGATTTACTTAAAAATTTGTCCAGAGCATAACTGCAAAGGTACTTGAGCGATGTACTTCAAAGTTAATACACTGACAGAGCACATTGGTAGGAAGTACAGTGCACAAGAACAATAACTCTATCTTCCTACTTTTAGAGTTATTCCCCTTTATCAGATTTTCCAGAGCATAACTCCAAAAGTACTTGCACAGACTGAAGGGATTTTCTTCAAAGTTAATACACTGACATAGCACATTAGTAGGAAGTGCAGAGTCAAGAACAATAACTCTAACTTGCCTATGTTTTTGAGGGATTTTCTTCAAACAGCATATGTGCATTATTACATTTAGTTTTTGAAAGTACAACCTTTCAGCGGGGGGATTAATCATGTATAACATAGCTCTTGTTATATATACAGTTTATAATCAGTAGCAGTGAAAATCATGCTGAAGTGCAGTAAACCTGATGAAAAATTGGTCTATATTCGATTATATTCATGATTGTAGAGTATTTCAAATTCTGTGTTCTTTTTACTAAAGAAAATTTATGAAGAGAGGCAAACTATTTTTCTATATATTTGAGTCCTAACAGGGGCTTACTGAGCCACCACCTTGTTAAAGAATGGTTACCACATATGGAATTTGTGTCACGACAGGAGTGTGTACTGATGACACACCAGTTATTAAGCCACCACATTGTTTAAAAGAATGGTTACCACATATGGAATTTGTGTCACGACAGGAGTTTGTACTGATGACACACCAGTTAGTAATTAAGCCACCACATTGTTAAAGAATGGTTACTACACATGGAATTTGTGTCACGACAGGAGTGTGTTCTGATGACACACCAGTTGGTAACTAAGCCACCACATTGTTAAAGAATGGTTATTGCATATGGATTTTGGGTCCTGACTATAGAGTGTGTTCTGATGACACACCAGTTGTTAAGCCACCACATTGTTTAAAAGAATGATTACCGCATATGCATTTAATGTCCTGACAGGAGTGTGTTCTGATGACACAATAATTGGTAACCCACCACATTGTTAAAAACTGGTTACCAACTGCCAATCTAGCTGATGCCTGGCATATGGATTTTGGGTCCCAACAGGGGTGTGTTCTGATGAACACCACATTTTAAGCCATTACCTAGTTATACCAACTAAATGAAGTTTGGGGGTGTATATAGAAGTGGTGGTAGGTCGGTTTTGGCAGTCGGTCAGGCAGTCTGTTGCAATTTCCTTTTCCGTAGTGTAACTTGAAAACTAATGGTTTGAATTCACTGTAACTTCATACAATGGTCAAGCACAATGAGAGGAAGTGCAGTGTTCAAGAATCATAACTCCATCTTCACTATTTGCAGAGTTAGTGCCCTTTGTTGGTTTTCCTTGTGTGGAGCATAACTTGAAAGGTAATGGTTGGAATTCATTGCAACTTCATACAATGATCAAGCACAATGACAAGAAGTGCATGTACAAGAGCCATAACTCCATCTTCAGTATTTGCAGAGTTATTGCCCTTTTTTGGTTTTCCTTGTCCGGAGCATAACTTGAAAACTAATGGTTGGAATTCAGTGCAACTTCATACAATGGTCAACCACAGTGAAAGGAAATGCAATGTACAAGAACCACAACTATCTTTAATTGCCCACAACCATAACTCTATTTCAGTTCTTTTACAAAGTATTCTGTTACTAATAACTTCCTCAGTTCCGAAGCAGTCTTGCGGGGGTATTAATCACATTTAGTGAGAGCTCTAGCCAAAGAATGGTTACCAATTGTCTGTCAAGATGCCTTGTTTATGAGATAAGGAACCCGGGAGAAGATATTTATAATAGTAGAGGTGTCTTGTTTAGTTCAAGAGGCTGGCCCTTTATACAGACACAACAAACAGTTTCTGTGCATTTCTGTCACCATTCTCTTACAGAAGTTTTGTGTTATAAATGGAATATTATATTCATGGTCTTAGTTTGTTACAGGGGATTTATTACACTCATTGTTACAAAATGATAAAAACCAGGCAGAGCCTTGATCGTTTTTATTGTTTTCATGTAATTAACTCATTGCAGTAAATCACGTATTACATGACCACACATTTAATATCATCCATATATCACACAGCTAAGCAAGATATAAAAAGAAAACTGTAATGTTGGTCAGCTGAGACAAGATAACTCTTTCAAAGCTTGGATGTTTTAGATAGACTAATCTAAATAGGTTTTTAGTCAAAAGTGTATTTACAGGATGAGTTTAGAGATCGAATCTTAATCCTTCCCCAGAGAATGAATACTGGTAATAAATATAATGAAATGTTTTCAGTGCTTACCTCTATATAGTAAAAAAACATAAATTACTGTCTCATTATAACTGGACAAGAGAAAAACAAGATTTGTAAGTCATTAAGAGATTACCATGTTATTGCATAATCATTTAGGCAAGTGGAAAATAATGATTTTTGTAGAAATCATTTCCATATTTTAATACATCCATGAAATTAAAATTTGCAGCATATCACTCAGTCATCAGATAAGATAATAGGAAAATCAATCAATATTTAAATTTTAGTCAAGATTTGAAAGCCCTTATTGAAATATGATTGCACAGATTTTATCAACTTGGTCAGATAGGTAAAATTTTTTAGGTTATACTTATATTCCTAATGAAACACAGCAGGAAAAAGGACATAATTGTTGAAAACCAACCAGCTATTTTTTTTTACATGTTTTCAAGAAGTAAATCTTCAAAATTTAAATATTTGAATTATCAGCTTTCATTATGTACGGCAGAAACAAATTAACAGAATGATAAGGAAAGAAAGAAACAATTATCTTAAAATGTTTTTGAAAATAATGCCAATACCTTACTAGCTGTCACTTCTGACGTAGACCACTGTATTGGTATGATTTCAGTACCTTTATACTATACATGGTCAAAAGATTATGAATAAAGCAGATCTTGAGAGAAAGAAAATAGGAACTTAATTACACCTGGTGAAATACAAAATCATCCTTTGGTCCAGTCAATACATTTGACTTGGAGCAAAAGATACAATACTAGTTTAAATTCACACCTCCAAATTAAAGGAAACTGAATCATTTGGGTTCAAAACTAGGTCACAAGCCTCAATCAAAGAAAAGCTCTAGAGGCCACATTTTTTACTCAGTCTTCATAAAACTTGCTCAGAATATTTGTCTTGATTATTTCCTCCATCAGTTTTGAAAATGTTTGACTGTTTCATACACTACTGGTGTTACAGTCCAAACCAAAAGTGTAACTGAAAGAATAACCACTAACAAACTTTTAAACGGTATCAAAAATTTATTCTCAGAACAAATTACTAAATTATTAAAGTACATTTACACAAAGTTACAAAAAGTGTTTTATAGTACCTGGATTTAGTGCAGTCGTGATAAAAGTTAAATGTCTTAATTACTGTTGAAGAATTTTCCACAAAATGTCCAAAATAACTTTTAGTAGAGTAATCCCACAAATTGGAATTAATTCCTCAAGAAGAATAATTAAAAATATTTCCAAATATTCTGGTAATAGTTAACTGTCACTGACGAAAATTTAATCCAATATCTTAATCACCAAAGATTACCTAAAGATAATGTTTTAAGAAATTCTCTGATTTTATACACATAAAATAAGAACAAGAACAAATATAATCTAGAACGTTCTTCAGTATTCAAAATATATCTTCAGTGTTCTAAATATAGCCACAGTAAGAAATTTAAAGCATATTCCATCAATTTCCAAAACATAGGTACAAGAACTAGAAGTATTATACATATACATAACACTGGTCACAAACTTTAATCAGTGGTAAGCTTTGTGAACACTAGATGCCACCTGTTTTACCCAATCTTCATGAAACTTGGTCTGAATGTTTACCCTGATAATTTGCTGGGATCAGAGACTGAAACTGGATTAATTCTGGTAAAAGAACTAAAACCTGCTTATATTGTTTATCTTGAAACTCTTTTGGATGGATTTGAAACTGAGTTACATTGGGTCAAAAGTTAGCTGGTCACCAGTACATATCATGGGAAAATATTATACACACTCCTTACTCAATTTTCATGAAAATTGGCAACACTGTATAGAACTTATGATATGTGGCTTTTCAGAAAAGCTTTACAGGGTAATTTGCCCTATTTTAGAAATCATATTTTGTATTTATTGTGAGTTGTAATCTGAATCCATTACCTACATGGATTATAACATATATAGAAATATAAAAGTATAATTGAAGCATATTATGCAGTAAAAATAACCTGGTTGTTTATAAGTCGTAAAAGTCTATGAATATTTTTTCCTATTATATTTATTCCTAGCATTACTGTCTGCTAGAGTGGTATAATTGGCCGGTCTTATGTCTCCCTTAGGTATTATATAAACAGTCTTAAATATAGTAATACTTGGTTATTGAGCACTAAATTCTTATATATTGTGATGGGTTTTATTTGCATCATAAGCACTGAATGAAATCAAGTTATTCCGTCATCATTTATTTTATATTGATTTTATAGGAATAAGATAACAGAGCAAATAAGCTAAAACTGGGTTTATGATTCTGACCACCAGAGTTTTGGTCTGAACTTACATGTATGTGTTATCATTATTACACTTTTCTTATGATTTCATGAATATATAAAATCATGTTTGTTTCATGTGTTTAATACTGAACTTCAAATAATAGGAATAAATAAGAACATTTCTGTTTATCAGTTTCACAAAAGTTGAACAAGATCAGAGCTCTTAGCACAGAAACTTGAATCACCAGTGGATCATTTCATCTGAACTCTTTAACTGAAAGCCTATAACTGATTTCACACTGTGTTATAACTTTACCATATCTGTAATTTTGACAACTGACATTAATACATAAAACTATGTAGTCAATGTTAATTTGGTAAATAAAGCTTCATGCACTGAGCGTGAAGTTACCATTAACTTGAATAAGTTCTTTTTGGTGCAATCTCCTGTCTGAGAATGTGTAAAGATTAACATTGGTGCAAAAAAGTTTGCAACTTTGTCGCCCTCCCCCCACCCCCACCACACACACACAAAAAAAAAAAATTAAAAAGTGTTAGGTCTAAGAGCATAAGAGCTTATTATTATTGTCAGGAACAATTAAATGAAATAAAAAGTGTTAATCTTGAGAGTTAAGATGCCAGTGTCGAATAGAATTACAGTTACAGAAAAACGTTTGCCTAAATGAAGTAGCCAAACTCCCCCCAAAAAACACCATGAATTACCATGGTTTAAATAAAAAATGGCTGTTCACTGTTGCAAGACAATGGTCAACCATGATAGTCCATGTTAAAAAAAAAATGTGTACCATGGTTTTTGGTAATTTAAATGATGGTCAAATACTGTGTCCAACACCATGGTGTGAAATCATGTATTATGGTGTTGGTAATTTATTTTTATCCCATGGTCAAATATTGTGATCAGCACCATGGTGTAAAAACATGTTATATGATTCTGGTAATTTATTTTTATCCCATGGTCAAATATTGTGATCAGCACCATGATGTAAAACCATGTAATATGGTTTTGGTAATTCATTTTCTATCCCATATTTATTTTTATCCCATGGTCAAATATTGTGATCAGCACCATGATGTAAAACCATGTAATATGGTTTTGGTAATTAATTTTTGTCCCATGGTCAAATATTGTGATCAGCACCATCATGGTATTAAACCATGTACCACAGTTTTGGTTAAAGGGATATACAGGCAAAAGTTTTATGCTAAATCTTTCTCATTTCTTCTACTAATATACTATAAATGTGCTCGAAATAAATACAATGATCAGTCCCAGTATCAAAGATTTCCTCTTTTTAAATGAAAACCGAGTGGTTTCCTAACTTGACCCACGTGGGTCTAGGTAGAAAATTTAGATTTCGCGCAAAATTTCGCAGTGAATGATTGGACGGTTGAAGTACCTGTCACGTGATCTACGGCAAAAAGCAACCCAAGAGAAACGACGATTGGTTGTTTTTGTCACGTGACCTATTTAAACATAACTGTGATTTCGTTCGCGTTTTATTTTCTGTTAAAGAACGTTCAAATATTTACGTTCAAGCCCGCATTTCACTACAAACACACTGGTAATTTAAAGTTCTTCATATTGACCGTGATTTTAGCAAATAATATCAGTTTTAATTTTTTGGTCATTCATTTGCCTGTGTATCCCTTTAAGTTTAGATAAAATTCTGTGTGTCCTACCTCAGTCTACGAGTACTAACACAAGAACATGGTGCATAATTTTAGTTTGAGTTAAACCTTCTTTGTTTAAGTGGCTGTTTTTTGTGTGTGATTGAACTCATCTTAACACAGACAGTCATGCTAAAACATACAAGGCAATGTCTGATTGGTTTATAATACCATAGCTAAAAAAAATAATGTTCAGTATAAAATAATACCCTTATGTATTAAAACAATGCTTTAATTTTCTGCATGTTTTCATCTCCTGTTTTTCAATTTTATTGTTTATGGCATATTTCTTTATAGATAAATCCCTTGTTTAATTTACTGTCTCGGTGTTTAGATTTTATCATGTTATTTTAAGGCCCTATAAAATGAGATCAGTGTTTATTATCTTTTAGATGATACTGTATATTTACTTTATATTTAGTATCAAAATCAGTCTTTGATTAGCATCAAATATATTTAAAGCATTTCTGCCATTAAGTCTTATGCAATGGGCTAGTGTCAGAGTGACTCATTAAAGACCTTTAGTCATACTTGATACACTCACCAAAAAAATAAAGAAATGTAACTTTCTTCTGTAATGTCATTAATTAAAAAAAGAAAAACAGAACTGATATTACAATTATCTCAGCTAATGAATGCTTAACAGAAATATATTACTAGTATGTCCGTATGTCCATCAATATGATTTTAATTGTACAATGGTTAGAAATCATGTTAACTCTTAAAGCAGTCATAGTGTATTTGTATTTTCATAGGAACACATATTAAAACCGATCATCCTGCATCTTCAGCTTCCAGTATTTCTGTTTTGTTTTGTGAAAATTTAATTGCTTGAACTTCTTTATGAAGTTTCAGGTGTGTGTCTTATTTTTTGTACCATCATCATGTGACTATAAGCTGGGCTTATATAGAAACTGCATTTCAATATTTTATAAAGATGTGGCGATGATGCATTCAATTTTTAAATGTCTGTTATTTCTCTAATAGCCAGATTTCAGCCAAATTTCACAAATGTCATCAGTGCCTTACCTAGCTTTGCATATTGTCAATATTTAGGTAGGAGTCACTATATGCATGATTTTCCCTTGAAAAACAAAGCTATTTTGATAAATAGTTTAAAGCAAATTTGAAATGAGACAAAATGAACTTTGAGTGCTTTCAACAATACATGAGAAATACCTCACTCTTTGCAAGACATTTCAGTACTTTGATTACTGTCTGTAGCTTGTAATGTTACAGAACTTCTGCTGATGTAGAGATAAATGCTGAGCAGAGATTATTGACAAAATTTCTGCGTATCAAAGACAAAAAAAGACTCTCGTTGTTTTCAATTCTTTTGATTTTTGTGTGTTGAGCGTGACGTTGAATGGAACTTTCATTGAGTAAATTGCTAAATTATTCTTTCTGAGAATTGAATAGGCAGCTTAATGGAAACAGTTCAAAATTTCCTGACTGAGATGTATGTTTTTAGTGAAGGGTTTTATTCTGATGAAGTTATATTATATTCAGTCAGTAAAAACTTGACAAGTAGGTTAATTTGTGAGCAAACAACTAAATTTAATGCATCTGTATTTACATAATTTTCATTATTTTCAATTCTTCCAGAGGAGTATAATTATATAAATTATATGTTGATTGAAGTAAAGCTTGTTTCGAATATAAAAGCCATTTCCTTAATTGGCAGTATGCACCAAGAACCTTGTGCATATAAAAAGTTAAGTCACTTTTACTTTGGTGGACAGTACAGGATGAAATATTTGGATAGACTTTTCTTTTTTTACATTTGTCCTGACAGGGACAACATTCAAATTTATTTTAATCTCACATGGGTCAAAGACACAGGTCAATATCCCAAGAACTACTTTGATAAAATTAGCAAGATTAGGAATAGAAAATCAGTACTAACCTTTCTTATTTTGAAGTTGCAGTGTCAAAGGTCAGTGTTTAATATTAAAAGTGCACTCTTGCAATGATGCCTATTTATTTAGATTAAATGACTGAATAAGGTTGTCAGGCTGAAATTAATTTGTTAGTTAGGAGTTAGTCTTATTTTGGTTAATAGTTACTTGCATGTTTTATCTAATTGTTAACATTTCAGGAGGACCATGAATGTCATAGCATCATGTCAAGGTCACAATTGCATGCAAGGGTCAGTTCAGTCTCCTCAAAATATGGTTAGTTGTCATGTAACAGCTAGAGTCAAAAGTTCAAGGTCATTGATCTTTATCAGAGGACCCTTAAAGCAGCAGTTTGTTTTACTGAAAACTCTTATAGCAGCTAGCTTTTGTGTTATAATAGTTGCTGTCTTAAATGATAAGTCAGCAACACTCTGATAGGCAAAAAGAGGTAATCATTGGTCAGCTATTATATAATGATCTTGTAATTATTTATAAAGCATAATGTTCTGTTGTTTCTAAAGAGAAAATCGCCAGAGAAAGATTGTCAATATTCATAAGAACAATTTTATTGTTGGTCAGTGGAAGTCAGCAGGTCTGTAGTGTCTAGAATGTTTTACAGAAAATCTTTTAGACATGTTCTGTTGCAACAATACTGAGGTTTTTATTTTATTATGCAAAAAAGGGCTTTGATGACTCCAAAATCTCCCCCTTTTAGAATTAGCCACCCTTTCACCCATCCCTTTGTGATGTGTAGTAGCACAACTAAAACTCATATATAGTTATTCATACAAAATATTTTTGACTTGAAGTGCCCATTAGTTTTCGCATCCCTTTGTATTAACCATGCTTTAGTGCTTGATCTTACATATACTGACTGACAATAGCAGCAGACAATAAGGAGTTGTGTAAATAAAAGTCCCTTAAACATCTGGGTGGTATTTCTCTGTGCCAAAAGCAGCACTGAGTCCTTTTCCAACCAGGGTTTGAGCTTCAGTTTAATCTCTGTGAGATCTGCCGTTGAAATTACAGAAGTATATGTCAGGGCAGGTATTGGAGTCGTTCATTTATAATTGCAGCTGTACATCCCTGTGAAATGTGCTGATAGGGTCCATGTTGATGTGCAATTGCCATTGGATGATTATGAGTTACCACCAGGGGCCACCAGCCAAGAGACCCATGTAGAGAAGAAAACACCTGGTGTGAAAGTGGCAAGATCAGAGTCAGGTATTTTGTGTCTTTTATTTATTTAGTAATTCTTACATTATGATACCCTGCAAGAGGTCAGTGAAAACAGAAATGATGGATTATTGCTATACGGTTAAAAAATAAATGAAATTATGCCATTTTCTTCTTCTGTTTTAAGTTGTATACCAGAGTCCATGCCTGACATACAGTGTACCAATTTAGAGCCAAAATATATATTGGCCAGGATTCTCCACCATGTAATAACTTTGCATTGTTTCCAGTTAGCTTTTATGAGAGGTAATTGTTAGTTAAGTATAAAACTCATTTAGATTTTCAACTTTTATTTTCATTACAAATTTTAGATGTTGTTCGGTCTAAAGTACAAATCAGAATTACATACAGTAACATAGAAGCATAGCATATATAGGAACCAGAGAAAAGATCAAACAGTTTCAATATTGTACAAGTTGCCATTCAAATAATAACCTTGAATCCTTATGTGAATCTAATGTCTTTAGTACAGGAAGTTACAAACTATTGACCACAGGATGTTAACCCTCTTCAAGGAAACACACATATATAACAATATTGATTGACTTTTTCATTCATTTTATCAGACACCTCAGAACCTAAGGGTTATATGGTAAAATCATCTCAATTGATACATAGAACTGAGTGTTGAAACATCAGCAATTTTTACAGTTTCTAGCTTGAAATATGAAAAATTATCAATTTCTGTTACAGGCCAAAGAGTGATCTTCAGTTTTGAAGTGTTGTACCTACCTCCAGTATGTGTTCATGTGACATTACCTCAGACCTACCCATCAAGGGACCCTCCATCATTTGTTATATCCTGTGTATGGCTTTCACCCCACCAGCTGACTGTGGTTTGCCAGGAGTTTGACAGGCTGTGGCAGGAGTACCAGGGTGATTCAGACAGCCCTGGGATGCCTATACTATATATCTGGCTGGACTGGGTCCAAGAAAACTTACTCAGGTAATATATACAATCCCATTATCATATCAATTATTGATTGGTCTGTGAAATAATTTTTAGCTCACCTGAGGACAAAGTACTAAGGGCTGAGCTGTTGGGAAATGTGACTGTCTGTCATCCATCATCATTCTTCAACATTTTCCTTCAAATGACAACTCCTCCAACACCACTTGGCTAATATAACAAAACTTCACAAGAATGTTCCTCAGTTGGTTCTATTAAACTAAAAACGGTTTCAGATCAATAACTAGAGAACGCTTTGACCTAGGTTCACCAAACTTGGTATGCTGGTTGGTCATCACCAGTAGATGACCCTATTGATTTTGAGGTCATTTGGTCAAAGGTCAAGCTCACAGGGACGTTGATCCTAAAAACGGTTTCTGATCAATAACTAGAGAACGCTTTGGCCCAACCACAAGCAATTAGGTGCTGCTGGGGGGCATGTATGTTTTACAAACATTTCTTGTCTGTAAAGATGCATTTATAATTATCTATGATATGCCTTGAAAAATGCCAAAATTTATCAAGCATGTTTAATGCAATTTTGGTAGTGTCAGTGTAAAGGAAAGCCTGTGCAGCATTTTTGAGTAATTTTTGTGTAAATACATGACATTGTACTGTATTCATCATGTGATAGACTGCTAACTTTCCCCAGTAGCTAGAATACTCAATTATATCTGCCTTAACTACTATCTCTAAATGCTAATAGGAAAACAATTGAGTGTCGAGTGATATTTTTTTTTTACATTGCAACCTCAGGCCTGAAGTTGCATGCTTTCACATTTTTAACACCATTTTGTCTGTTTCTGTGAAAATGGTTTCTGAGTCTGTTGTACGATTATTACAGTTGTCGCTTACTTATCTAGTATACCAGTAGTCAATGTTTTGAATGATGTAGACTGGCATTACAATTTCCTGCAAGCTCCTAGCCAATTATAGACTGGCCATACAGATAATCAGATAATCAGTCAGGAGACTAATTACTGATTAGATCTGGAACCAGTCCATAAACTACAATTTGCAATCATTCTAAGAGAGCATTTGATATTATCAGTATTGAATGTGACAAGTAATGGCAAGAATTAAAGCAACATTCTCTCTTTGAAATCCGTTAATATCCTTTTTTTGTATTTCATCTGATTAGTGTAAAATAAAATTAAGAGCCTCTGCAAGCAAACAAAACATGTAAGAAAATAACCAAAGAATAATTTCCTAGAAACTATTTTAGGCTGCTTGAAATCGTTGCAAGATTGACATGTGCAGGAGAATATTCAGTAAAATTCAAACAAGATACATAATATACAAATATAAACTTTCTGACATGACAGTTATTGAACAGTTGGCACACTGATGCATTTTGATTATTGGTATTCTAAAATTTCACTGTTTTAAAATAACCAAAGAGATTGATATATTTTGTTTGTTTTGAAATCCCAAGAGAGATTGCCAGTTGACTAAAAAATGCATATTGAATGCTATTTTATATGAATTTTGTCATTTCCTGCAGTAAAACAGTATAATACCAATATGAATTTATTCACAATTAGACCAGTATTGTGTTAAGTGGAACATTTTATCATTCATATTTTTATGTTGTTTACTTTCATCTCAAATCACAGTGTTGTGAGGGGAAAAAATGTGACATTAATATTTATTTATATTTCAGAACTCTTGGCATTGAGTCTCAGGTCTCAGTTTCGTCACACTGTATTGATGAAGATATAGATGACTGCAGGGTTGTCATAGAAACAGCCGATTTAAACAGCATAGTAACCCAGATGATTAGGTTAGACATCAGTAAATTATGATGGAAGGGTTTACTTTTAACAAAACATATTTCAGATGTGTCATGTAATTCAATACAATTCTGTCTGCATGATAAGTTAGGTGGTATTGTGTTTCCTTTCTTGGAAGAATATAAAATATCTTATATAAGTCTGTCCAGTTGGTAGTGAAATGTTTTCGAATTTTTTGATAAAGGCTCTGAGGTTAAAATGAAGTCTTAAACTGGCAAATAAATTAGCACGTGTCTGGCAGTTATATATATTGATATGAAAACAAGACAGTGGCCCTTTCTGGAAAATAAAAGAGAAACTTCCACTGAATGATTTCAAACAGTAATAAACAGTTTGCTTAAAACATGTTGGAATATGTCATTATACCCCCGCTTCGAAGAAGTGGGGGGTATACTGTTTTACCCTTGTCCGTGTGTCCGTCCGTCCGTCCGTCCGTCTGTAACAAATTTCCGTTGCAGTTTTCTCAGCAACTATAACATGCAGAAGCCTGATATTTCACATATTGCTTTATCCTATAGTCCCATATGGTGTAAAGCAATTTTATGCTCCTTGCTCATCTACTTCCTGTTTACCGAATACTTAGATTTTTACACATAGTTGACATACATTCACAATTTCCGTCACAGTTTTCTCAGCAACTATAAGATGCAGCAGCCTGATATTTTGCATATTGCTTTATCCTATAGTCCCATATGGTGTAAAGCGATTTTATGCTCCTTGCTCATCTACTTCCTGTTTACCGAATACTTAGATTTTTACACATAGTTGACATACATTCACAATTTCCATCACAGTTTTCTCAGCAACTATAAGATGCAGCAGCCTGATATTTTGCATATTGCTTTATCCTATAGTCCCATATGGTGTAAAGCGATTTTATGCTCCTTGCTCATCTACTTCCTGTTTACTGAATACTTAGATTTTTACACATAGTTGACATACATTCACAATTTCCATCACAGTTTTCTCAGCAACTATAAGATGCAGCAGCCTGATATTTTGCATATTGCTTTATCCTATAGTCCCATATGGTGTAAAGCGATTATATGCTCCTTGCTCATCTACTTCCTGTTTACCGAATACTTAGAAGTTACCAACACACAGGAAAGGAGGTTCACTTGATCGTGTTTTTGTGAATAAAGACTTCGATGAATCAGAAATCACAGATGTAATACCTGTTCATTATTCTGACCATTTTCATATCCATCTAGCTGTGCCTTGAATGAAGTTGTATTAAATTCAGGTAAATACTCGGAAAAATTTGACACTCTTTATACATATGACAAATGCAAATTACATTATGAAAGTCAAATTTCTGATAGCGGGGGTATCACTAGTGAGCATTAGCTCACAAATTTACTTGTTTTATTAATGATCTTCAGGTTCAAGTGTGGGTCATACAAAGCAAGCTTAGACAAACTACAAAACATATTTCTGATAAACACCCCATGTAGCAGATGGCATTGCCAAAATAACTTAGGCCAGTAGTGTTCTAGGAATGAAATAACAAGTGGGATATGAAATCTCCAGTAGTATGTTCCAGATGACATCTTAAGTTGTATAACAAGGATCCTTTCATAAAACACATACGTACAGAATCTTCCACTATGTAAAGTTATGTTTATTCTCCTAATTCACATGTGGGACTGGTTCGAAATTCTCTTCTTCCTGCATTATATAGTTAAAAAAATGTTTCATCAAAGTGTCAGAGATACAACAGATTCATCGTTCTTCAAAATTTCATTTAATTTGACTTTGTTCTTGCAAATGACTAGTTTGCCGCACTGTTATTCCTACATTTTATTAGAGCCTTACTCCTATCCTCTGTTAGATACTGCTTTCTTTCTCAGTGGGTAAGGTTAGTAAATACTTACTACTATTAAATAGTTGAAACATCAAACAGTAAGCTGAAAACACCTGTTTAACATGACTTTAGCCAACTGCCATGCCTCCAGAGATACAACAATGTACATCTTCCATGCAAACAGATTGCCATAAAATATGTATGCTTAGAATCATCCACCCAGAAATTTCTATTGCTTTCATCTCTGTACCAAAATATTTTCTTGGTATATCAAAGTGAAATAGCTCTAATGCAGTGCAAGCATAATCATAACATGATTATCTCCCTTAGAAATGCTCTTACCAATTATTTACTAGGTTAGATGGAGGAAGAGGGAGCACATTGATTAATAATTAAATCATCAGTTATACTGGAAATAAACTACAGAAAAAACCTATGCTGTTTGACTTGCGCATCATAGTTAAAATAGCAGATTTTTTCAATTAATTCATTTCAAATCTGATACATGAATAAAAGGCTAAAATGTCTCTGCATGTTGAATATATAAGACTTAAAGAAATGCAATTTCAGTTGTAAAAACATTGTTCTCTTTATCAGATATAACAGACAAGAAGAGAGAAAGGTATTTTTCAAGACAGAACAAGAGTGCAGTATATGTTTTGAGCAGAATCTAGGCACCAAGTTCTTCCTTCTGCCTGACTGTAATCACCATGTTTGTCAGGAGTGTCTTGCAAGTCACTGCCAGCTATTAGTCAAGGAAGGGTCTGTCCTGCAGATAAGGTAAGAGTGGTCTGTCCTTTAAATAAGCTAAAAGGCATCTGTAATGTAGATAATGTGAGTGGAGTCTGTTCTGCAGATAATGTGAGTAGGGTCTGTCCTGCAGATAAGGTGAGTGGGATCTGTCCTGTAAATAAGGTGAGTGGGGTTCTGTCCTGTAGATAAGGTGAGTGGAGTCTGTTCTGTAGATAAGGTGAGTGGGGTCTGTCCTGCAGATAAGGTGAGAGGGGTCTGTCCTGTAAATAAGCTAAAAGGCATCTGTCGTGTAGATAATGTGAGTGGAGTCTGTTCTGCAGATAAGATGAGTGGGGTCTGTCCTGCAGATAATGTGAGTGGGATCTGTCCTGTAGATAAGGTGAGTGGGGTCTGTCCTGTAGATAAGGTGAGTGGAGTCTGTTCTGTAGATAATGTGAGTAGGGTCTGTCCTGCAGATAAGGTGAGAGGGGTCTGTCCTGTAAATAAGCTAAAAGGCATCTGTCGTGTAGATAATGTGAGTGGAGTCTGTTCTGCAGATAAGATGAGTGGGGTCTGTCCTGCAGATAATGTGAGTGGGATCTGTCCTGTAGATAAGGTGAGTGGGGTCTGTCCTGTAGATAAGGTGAGTGGAGTCTGTTCTGTAGATAATGTGAGTAGGGTCTGTCCTGCAGATAAGGTGAGTGGGATCTGTCCTGTAGATAAGGTGAATGGGGTCTGTTCTGCAGATAAGGTGAGTGGGATCTGTCCTGTAGATAAGATGAGTGGGGTCGGTACTGCAGATAAGGTAGGATGGGTCTGTCCTGCAGATAAGGTGAGGGGGATCTGTCCTGCAGATTAGGTGAGTGGGGTCTGTCCTATAGATAAGATAAGAGGGGTCTGTCCTGTAGATAAGGTAAGAGGGGTCTGTCCCGCAGATAAGATGACTGGGATCTGTCCTGCAGTTTAGGTGATTGGGGTCTGTCCTGTAGATAAGATAAGAGGGATCTGTCCTGCAGATAAGGTAAGAGGGGTCTGTCCTACAGATAAGGTATGAGGTATCTGTCCTGTAGATTAGGTAAGAGGGGTCTGTCCTTTAGATAAGGTGAGTGGGGTCTGTACTGCAGATAAGGCAAAATGGGTCTGTCCTTCAGATGAGGTGAGTGGGATCTGTCCTGAAGATAAGGTGAGTGGGGCCTGTCCTGTAGATAAGATAAGAGGTGGTCTGTCCTGTAGATAAGGTAAGAGGGGTCTGTTCTGTAGATAAGGTAAGAGGGGTCTGTCCTTTGATAAGGTAAGAGGGGTCTGTCCTCTGATAAGGTCAGAGGGGTCTGTATTGCAGATAAGGTAAGAGGGGTCTGTCCTCTGATAAGGTAAGAGGGGTCTGTCCTCTGATAAGGTAAGAGGGGTCTGTTCTTTCGATAAGGCAAGAGGGGTCTTTACTGCAGATAAGGTAAGAAGGGTCTGTCCTCTGATAAGGTAAGAGGGGTCTGTACTGCAGATAAGGTAAGAGGGGTCTGTACTGCAGATAAGGTAAGAGGGCTCTGTCCTGTAGATAAGGTAAAAGGTATCTGTCATGTAGATAAGGTAAGTGGGGTATGTCCTCTGATAAGGTAAGAGGGGTCTGTACTGCAGATAAGGTAAGAGGGGTCTGTCCTCTGATAAGGTAAGAGGGGTCTGTACTCTGATAAGGTAAGAGGGGTCTGTTCTGTAGATAAGGTAAGAGGGGTCTGTACTGCAGATAAGGTGAGCAGGGTCTGTTCTGCAGATAACATAAGAGGAGTCTGTCCTGTAGATAAAGTAAGAGGAGTCTTTTCTGTAGATAAGGTAAGAGGGGTCTGTACTGCATGTAAGATTAGAAGGGTCTGCCCAGTAGATAAGGTAAGAGAGGTCTGTCCTGTAGATAAGGTAAGAGGGGTCTGTCCTGGAGATAAGGTGATTGTTGTCTGTCCTGCAGATAAGTTGAGTGTAGTCTGTCTTAAAGATAAGGTGAATGGGGCTAGTTTAATAGATAATGTGAGTGGGGTGTATCTTGCAGATAAGATGAGAGAGAATACAGTGGGTGACTACTAAACAACCTGTACTCCCTACTGTAAAGTAGTAAATGGTAAACTCTTACAGTGCCTATATCAAACTTGGAGAGTATAAAGCTTATTTACTGCAAGCTTATAGTGAAAACTCAGAATCTTTCAATCTCATTTCCATGATCCTATTTAAACTTAATTCATTAATTTAGATTAACCATTTTAGGTTTCACATTCTCTTACATGAACAATGTGTTTGTATTGAAAATCTGTGCATAGAATACCAGAAAATCTCTCTGTAAAAATCTAGATTTCAAAGACAAGACTAAAATTTGATGCATTCCTTTTGTGATAAACCATGCTTTGAATTTTAAGTTGCAAAATCATACAAATACCGAATAAAATGCACTGCAATGTAACAATGGTGCATCATTTCTTTTTCCAGATGTCCCATGTATAAATGTAAAACTTTCATACCACCATATATACTCAAGGATGTTCTATCAGAGGAGGAATTTCTAAGATATGAGTCTTTATCATTGATGGTAGGTGTTCATTTAAACCTCTATGACATGAAAAAAATCTGTCGATACTATTATCGCAGATCTTTTTTTCTTCTGTTCCTTAGGGCTTTTGATGCTGACAGTTTATTAATAAGAACAATGGTAATTAAGCAGTGTAAAAGTTACAAGGAGACACTGATAGTCTTTCTCTATATTTTTTTCTCCTAATTTTCTTTAGAAGTATCATTATGCCAGTTACCAGTTTACAGAGCTTGAACACATACATACCTGCCATACGTCCCAGATTGTCCGGGATTGTCCCAGAAATTGAGGGCCTGTCCCGGAGTCATGGAAAGACACCTGATGTCCCAGAAAACATGAAAAACGCGCATACCTTTGATCAGGCCAGTCAAATTTTTGACACGCCGTTTATTCTTTAATTATTCGTTATGATAATATGTTCCAATTCGGCGATTACACCGCGTGTCATTGATAACCAATTAACAAATGATTGCTATCACCTATCGATTTATTGACTTGCGGGGCATTAATTAATTTGTAAGATATCTGCCCCTTTCAAAGACTGTTGCCGCGGTAATTGGTGTTAATAGAGATGCTACTTAAAATTAAATTTAATGCAAACGCGCGTTGACCTTGCCGACAAAGAATATGATTTTTAAATCATATCTTGTTTGTGGTTTGTTTGCTGTCGTCGGAATTTGGTATCAATAGAGATGTTGCTTAAAATTAAACTGAGTTTTTCACATATCGATCAGACAAGGTAAAGGTAAGTTAAAAAGGTATTCGTGATGAATATTGTAATGTTCGATCAAATCGCGCCAATATTTGTAATACGATTTGCATAGACGACGCTGTCATCAAATGCCTGTGATTCAACTTCAGTTCTAGTTTATGATGTTAATTAATTAATGGTAAACAGTTATTATTTTGTGATTACTGCTACACAATTTCTATGCTCTTGCAACTAAAATAAAAGGTATGAAACTGATGGTACTGATGTGTATTTGAAACACGTGCATGGTTTTCCCACCAAAAACGGAATCCCGTCCAATATTGTGTACTGCCAATGGTAGGGCATTGAAAGTATATGAATAGTCGTATGTCCCGGAAAATAGGCTCAAATCCCGGAATTAGATATAAAAATCCCAGAAATGGCCAGAAAAATTATGGCAGGTATGACACATATGTAAATAAAATGTTAAAACTGGAGAAGAACAATAACATGGTGCTCAAGACAAACACATGGCTGATATTCAGTCTTGTCTTTCAGTAGTATTAAAACATACAAAAATTTTTAATATATATATTATATATTTTGTCTTTACTTGTACTTTTGTGTATAAGCATTTGGCTTTCATTTCAAGAAAGGGCTGGAGACAATGGGAGACGTGACTTGGTGTCCACGATGTAATAATGCTGTGATCCGGGAACCAGAGCAGGATTTGAACCTTGCACACTGTCTTGCTTGTTTCTTTACTTTCTGTACAGAGTGCATGGACAAATGGCATCAGGTGAGCTACAGTCCTATGAATAATAGATGTTATCCGGAACTCGGCAAATGTATGTTTTTCCCAGCTAATCCGGTGGTACAAACAAACTTTTACCGTTATGGCTTCACGGTACACAACCCTTCACAAAAGGTTGATCACCGTGTTGTGCTGATTTACCTTGTTGTAACTGTAAAAGTTTGTTTGTACCCCCGGATTAGCTGGGAAAAACCCAAATATTCTTTATTCCGGAGTAAGTCTATTGTACTATCTCACTCTTATATAATTTTCAAAATTAATAATGTTCATAAATGATTTGGGGTAGTTTACAGAATCTTGTTAGACATGTGTCTCATTAACTAACTTAAACCGGATGGCAGATTTTGCTTAAACTTCCAGGGATGAACAACCTTAATGTGTAGATGGTAGTAAAGGAAGGAATTTTCGCTGCGACCAAATTTCACAGAATTATGGGCCCTTGTTGATTTTTTCACTAGAAATTTTGTGAACGCAACTCCTCTTAAACCGGATGGCAGATTTTGCTTAAACTTCCAGGGATGAACAGCTTTAATGTGTAGATGGTAGTAATGGAAGGAATTTTTAACAGAATTATGGCCCTTTGTTGATTTTTTCACTATATTCCATATAGAAATTTTGTGAACGCAACTCCTCTTAAACCGGAAGGCAGATTTTGCTTAAATTCCAAGGGATGAACAACCTTAATGTGTAGATGGAAGTAAAGAAAGGAATTTTTGCTGTGACCAAATTTAACAGAATTATGGCCCTTTGTTGATTTTTTCACTATATTCCATATAGAAATTTTGTGAACGCAACTCCTCTTAAACCGGATGGCAGATTTTGCTTAAACTTCCAGGGATGAACAACCTTAATGTGTAGATGGTAATAAAGGAAGGAATTTTTGCTGCGACCAAATTTCACAGAATTATGGGCCTTTGTTGATTTTTTCACTATATACCATATAGAAATTTTGTGAACGCAACTCCTCTTAAACCGGATGGCAGATTTTGCTTAAACTTCCAGGGATGAACAACCTTAATGTGTAGATGGTAGTAAAGGAAGGAATTTTCGCTGCGACCAAATTTCACAGAATTATGGGCCTTTGTTGATTTTTTCACTAGAAATTTTGTGAACGCAACTCCTCTTAAACCGGATGGCAGATTTTGCTTAAACTTCCAGGGATGAACAGCTTTAATGTGTAGATGGTAGTAATGGAAGGAATTTTTAACAGAATTATGGCCCTTTGTTGATTTTTTCACTATATACCATATAAATAATTGAACATATAAATTTTACATTTGTAATTTAATTTAACATGTACATAAGGTTACCTCTAGATAATTTTAGGTATATGTACAGAAAAAATCTTACATACAGGATATACATGCTCTTGTTTATGAGCACTTATGCATAGTGGGGGCATCCGTGTCCTATGGACACAGTTCTAGTTTTTTTTCAAATTTGCATATGATAACCAGATGATTTGAAAACCAATAAATTTTGCAGGGCATCACTTGTACCATTCTTAAGGCCCTTGGTTATTTTCAGGGCATCACTTGAACCATTCTTATGGCCCTTGGTTATTTTCAGGGCATCACTTGAACCATTCTTATGGCCCTTGGTTATTTTCAGGGCATCACTTGAACCATTCTAATGGCCCTTGGTTATTTTCAGGGCATCACTTGAACCATTCTTATGGCCCTTGGTTATTTTCAGGTACACAGTATTTTGTGTCACATGATTAACAGTGTATATAATTAATAAATTCATTTCCAATGATACATTATAAAAGGTGCATAGTAGTTCATTTTTGTTGGCTTATACTTTTTAAGAGTTTGTTACTTTTTCTATCAATACAGGGAGAGAAATGTCAGTTTGAAGTTGAGGAAGATGAAGAAGAAAAAAGTAGAGAAAGAGAGAAAGAGAAAAGGCGTGAGGATTATGAGAAAATGCGTTTAGAGCAAAAGAGACAAAATAAACGTAGCAACAATTACATCTTGAAAATGGCCAAGAGGTGTCCCCAGTGTAAAGCACCAATCATGAAAACAGGAGGGTATAAAAGATTTCATCATGAATAAAAGCATTATGACAACTTTGATTTGTTTAAGTAACTACAAAATGAATTTTATTTAAGCTGAAACAAGAGCACATGTGTTTGTTCAGCAAATCATGAAAATGAGATAGCTATAAAGATTTTTAGTGTTTATGTCTGCGATTCATGGATTCCCATGGTATATTATAGCTTTAATATAACATTTTGTTTTAAACAGAACAGTATTTATGATGTTATGACTTGCTTTGTACAATTACATATTTAGTTTATATGATTAAAAATTATTACTTTAATTAATTAATGTTTAACAAGTTTGCATGTATTATAACCTTTGATTAATAAGAAATGCTCCTATTAAGCAGTAAATGGTGTCGTTGTTTCAAACAGTTTTTTGATGTCAGGTCTAACTTGCTTTTGTTTTTTTTTCAGTTGTAACAAGGTGGATTGTTCTTACTGTGGTACAGTGATGTGTTATATATGTGAACAGAAAATCCAGGGATACGACCATTTCAAGAATTGTCAAACATTCACATTTGATGAAGATATTATCGACAACACAGATATAAGAGAACCTCAAAGACTTGGTGTACAAGTCCAAGTGAATATGCCCAGGGAACTTGAACTGGATCAGATCACTAAAGTAAGGTTACTGGTACTTGATAGACAACTGTTGGAAATTTAGTGGTCTTACACCTATAAACTCTGCCGCTAATATGTATTTAGTTATTTAGGGCATCATTAGCCTAACATTGACCAAGTACAAGTGGGTAATGTTGGCTTTCTTTTCAGCTGAAATAAAAGTAACAAGAGATAAAACAGTGTGAATATGCAAATCAATATCTGGATATTGCAAATCAGTAATGTCGGTAAAAAGCTATAGTTACCTAGCTTATGTTTATCTTTATGTTGTACATTTTGAACTGACAATAAATATTGTATTGTATTGTATTGGCATCTAAAATCTAGCTTTCCTTTTTTAGGTACTTTAAATTTTTATTTAAATATATGGTTCAAATATTTAAAGGATATAAAATGTTGTGCTAGACAAAAAGAAAGATCGTTCAATTTTGATAACAGACAGAATAACATTGATGCAGAATTTCACATGTCAGTCGAAGGGGTCCTTCTTAATAAGTTTCAATTGTTTCATGCATATTTTTCCTTTTTAGTGACAATAAAGGTTGTCTTCACTTGTTTAATGATTTAGGTCTTGTTCTTAAAAACTACAGTAGTAAATCATTTCACTGATAGAGAGTCAAACTTTCATGACACACTCTTTCTGGGAGAAAGTTGCTATTTTATGAACAATAGGAAGTCTTGATTTCATTTACCATGATCCAGTTCCTTCTGTGATTAGATGTGTTGGCTGTGTGTATTTATGTGATGGGATGTGTTGGCTGTGAGTATTCAAGTGATACGATGTTTTGGCTGAGAGTATTTACGTGGTAAGATGTCTTGGCCGAGAGTATTTATGTGATAAGATGTCTTGGCTGAGAGTATTTATGTGAATAGATGTGTTGGCTGAGAGTATTTACGTGATAAGATGTCTTGGCTGAGAGTATTTACGTGATAAGATGTCTTGGCTGAGAGTATTTACGTGATAAGATGTCTTGGCTGAGAGTATTTACGTGATAAGATGTCTTGGCTGAGAGTATTTATGTGAATAGATGTCTTGGCTGAGAGTATTTACCTGATAAGATGTCTTGGCTGAGAGTATTTATGTGAATAGATGTGTTGGCTGAGAGTATTCATATGATGTGTTGGCTGAGAGTATTTATGTGATAAAATGTGTTGGCTGTGTGTATTTATGTGAATAGATGTGTTGGCTGAGAGTATTTTCGTGATAAGATGTGTTGGCTGAGAGTATTTATGTGATAAGATGTCTTGGCTGAGAGTATTTACATGATAAGATGTGTTGGCTGAGAGTATTTATGTGAATAGATGTGTTGGCTGTGTGTATTTATGTGAATAGATGTGTTGGCTGAGAGTATTCATATGATGTGTTGGCTGAGAGTATTTATGTGAATAGATGTGTTGGCTGAGAGTATTCATATGATGTGTTGGCTGAGGGTATTCATATGATGTGTTGGCTGAGAGTATTTATGTGATAAAATGTGTTGGCTGAGAGTATTCATGTGATAAAATGTCTTGGCTGAAAGTATATATGTGATAAAATGTCTTGTCTGAGTGTATTTATGTGATAAGATGTGTTGGCTGAGAGTATTCATGTGATAAGATGTGTTGGCTGAGAGTATTCATGTGATAAGATGTGTTGGCTGAGAGTAGTCTACACTATTCCTAAAGGCAGGACAAAATTGCTGCATGCCAAGTCAAGGATAAAACTGCATTGAAAGGTAAAAATGCAAACTTATTTTCAGGTGTGTAGTAATAATGTGATATTTATATTTAGTTCACAAAGATTGACATTTATACATGTGTCTTTTTTAAGGGACGGGAAATCAAAGAACGGCTGAGGAATGAGCCAGAGCTGAAAGACAGAACAGTAAGATGTGAGGCATGTAAACAAACCAACATCAAGGAAACCGCAAGCAATCATATACGCTGCTGGAACTGCAAAATAAGTTTGTGTTACCATTGTAAACAAAAACTCAATGGTGCAGTTGGCAAGCATTTTTCAGGAAAAAATGCATGCCCGCAACATACTGCTGTTTGAGTGCTTAGAGCCAAGAGCCATTCCAATGAAATATATCTCCCACCCAGGAAGACAAAATACAGAGATTCTGTTGGGGAGTTGGCTTTTTCTTTTTTTGAGGGTGAGGGAGTACTTTTCTTGTAAAATAAGCATCTAAAGGGTGTTTGTCTATTCTGAACTGCCTTCCTGGAGAGGGATATATGTTTTACTGGAATGGCCCTTAGTTTAACTCTGTAGAGATTTCGGAATTTGCGTATCTCTGGACAACAGTCATAACATGTAAAAATTCAGTGGTGTACAGTCTTTAAAAATGCATGTATGTCAGTTTAAATAAAAGCCACTTACACTGTCCAAGATAAAGGTCCCGGTGTTTGAAATATCTTAGCAATATAAGGAAAAATATAAGCACGGGAAGAAATCTGTTTTTAGCTTTTCACTTTAAAATGATAGATTTTGTTAACAAGCTGTCTTCTGTAGCTGAGCTTGTCAATATGTTACCTTGTTTTATGAGAATAGAAATGACTCTTTGATTCAATATACAATATACCTTTCATGTGCACTGTGATACTTTTGATATGATCATATCTAGTTAGTATTTTTATATAGATTTATTCATATTTAACTACATATAGTCACTGTTTTGCCTGCTTGTGATAGTCATATAGGCATCAGATCACTTTTGAACATTTTTTTTACTTAACTTCCTGTACAATAAAATTTATTTTTGTTTGTTTATAAATACTTTACTATAAATTAGGCCAATTGTCTTATTTAAATGTACATGTATTCCATGGTATGAATTGTAGAGAGATAGAAACATTGTAAACAGATGTATGTGAATAGAGTTAACAGAATGAATCATATTTTGTATTCCATTTTCATTATTTATTTATTATTTTGGTTATTTATGTTTATCTTGGACAAAAGGCCTGTAACAGATACACTATTGAAACTTTCAATTTGTGTAAAATCAAAACCCTGCAAACATACCTTTATCTGTTATTCAGGATTGGGTTATGAAGACCTGTTGATTGTTTTATTCACATTTTAATTTTTTTGAGGGTAATTATTGTAGTTTTGGATATGAAATTTTATGATTTTGTATGACTTCCTGAAATACTGATATGCTATAACATACAAGTTTTCTTTTAAAAGTTTTTTTTTTCCAAGAACTTGATCATCTCCACAGACATATCTGTATTTTAACTTTGTAGACTTTTTGAGAAATGAGCTTTTGTTTATTAAAGGGGGTATCTCCATAAAGTCTACAGTTAATTATAGAGCATTGAATAAATGGCTCATTTTATAGTTGTTACCTACTTGCTATAAGTTATAGTAAATGTTAGTTTATAAACTGTAAACAAACAGTTAAGGTTGCAGTTATAAGTTGTTAATTTAATCATTGTCATGAGCATTTTCGAATGTCAATATTTATTCATTGTGTTATTCTTTCACTTTCTGTGTAAAACTATTTTGTCTTACTGTGATACATTTGTGTTATAAAATGTCAACTTTATATATCATTCACAGTTACTACTGTTAACAGTTTCTTATATCTTCTCAGATTTTTATATGTAAATAAATAACCAATAAACTTTATAAAATAAATAGTTCAGAAATCTTCTGTTCATATTGGTATGACATGTAATTTTTCCCATTCACAAAGATCATTCAACCTGCAACTCAGATTATTCATTTTGTGAAAATTTGAAAGGATTTTCTGTCTGTTTATGACCCAAGTTGTTATTGAGTTTTTAGAGTTATGAAACAACCTATTCAATCTGTCAGAGCTCAAAAAAATAGTATCTGTGTAATGGCGACTAGATATCGTTTTTAGTTTTCCTGTCTTTTTGAACATTTTTGGCCTAATCTGTGAACTGTTTTTGCTGGAATCATTTCACTTGACTACTTCTGATATTGTGATGGCAAATTTATGTTCATATGCATTCAAAAGGCAAATTGTTGCACTTACCCGAGTCTGAAGTTTGACTCAGATGTTTTTGCTAATTTTATGGGTAATTTCCTATGAACGGAAACATCTTTCTTGTTTGAACATGACCTATGTTTAACAATCCTGTGAACTGTATGAACTCTAAATTAAGGCCCTCATTTTACACAGAATAAAGCTTTTTTTGATGCTTTCACACCTGAGGATGGAATTTACCTTATTTAACCAGAGTTGCCATGATTCTAGCAGCTTGTTCAATATGAATTTTCCTGCTGTCTGCTCATTCAAGTACATCTCTGTATTATGCACAACAATGTTAAATAACCAGGAAGTACATATGAATCTGGGATTCATTTGCCCCCCAAGGACATTTGTCCCCTCCCCCTTCCCCAGTTTTGCCCCCCAGATAAAATATCACCTTGACACCCCCCCCCCCTCCCCCAGCAGAATATATATAGTACATGAAACACTGCATACTGTTTAATTAAACAATGACAGTTTCAATGTTTAAGATTTTGTAATGTTAGATAATGTTTCATTACTGTATCTTTGAATATTTTGTTCATTGTAATATATACTAACTTGACTTAGGAATAATCTGATATTAATATACTTTAAGTTGAAAGGAATTACTGCAAATTAACATTCTCTGAATGCAAAATGAACAAGCATATGATATTTAATAAATTTCTTTATGTATGTAGAGGATATTTGTTTGTTTTTGTGGAAGATGAGAATTTATTTCATCGAGTGAACACCATATGTGATATTTTCACGAGTGGCGCAGCCACGAGTGAAAATATAAACATATGGTGTTCACGAGATGAAATAAATTCCCATCTTCCACTAAAAAACAAACAAATTTTCTTTTTATTTTATGCCAACACGTCAAAAATGGGTATTTTATGACATTTTTACTCAGGGCCTTCAATAAATTCCCCATGGTGAGCCCCAAATCAGTTAATGCGTACTTTGGTCAAACCGTTACTCCGCACAAAAAAAGTGCAGACAATCTCCAATACATATGATAACTTTACTTCTGCTGAAATAAACTGAATACACTTTCATCAAATAACATTTATTTTTCTCTACACAGTTTATCAATATTTATTGAATTTTAGCCATACATACTTTAATTATAAAAGCGGATTAATACCGAGTAATATTCAATCAATTGAATTGAAAGTCGGCCATATTGGATATTGTACATGTGAGTTATGTAAACAAATCAGACATTTTAAATAATTTATGGCGAATTTCATCATTGTTCACAACTAGTTAGGCTCAGGAATTCAATATTATAACTGGATTTAACAAGGTAAATAAATTTCACTCGCTGTCACTGTCTGAAATACAGCGGATTCTCTTGTATTTACGTGGTGGGGAAATTCCTGAAAAGTAGTTCCAGCACAAACAGTGGATTATCAAAATGGTAATTTCACTGATTCAAAACAGTGGATTATCACTTTTATCTCACTGATATTTCCCTATATTTCATTGGTAGGCATAAAATAAAATTTATGAATAAACATGTTAACTTGGAATGTTTTTCTTTTATGATAATAATAATAAAACACAGTCATTCAGCAGAGTGTTTCTCGGTGGGTGGGGGGGGGGGGTGGAAAATGTCCAAGGTGATATTTCACCTGGAGGGTCCAATGATACATTTAAAGACTTGGAAGCAAATGTCCGGATTCCGAACTTTTGTATGAAGAGACTATTTCAGAGGTAAAAAACGTGCTGACTCAAATTCATGATAAATGCGTTTGTGTGCTGGATGAAATGTACAATTAAAAGATGAAGTTAAGATGTGTGTGGTGAGCATGGTCGATTATTACCCAAATGCAAAATATTTAGATGAAAGTGAGACATTTGTTTTGTGAACACGAGTTTTATCAAAGCCCACTAAACACAATTTCACACAAAATCGCTACTAAAAGGTTGCCTTGGTTACTACCCTAAGACTTCTATTATTTACAGTTTCTGACTGCCTGGGGTATTCAGGGTAAAAATATATCAAATATAAGTAAAGATCTCTTGTTCAGTTAAAAGTTTGGGTTTGTAATTAAATGTTTTTATCAGATAAGGTTAGTCCTCAACCTTTTCATTTTGCATCAGTTTTGGAAGAAGTTCCCTCAAATTACCTTAATATCGCACAATGATTTCTGTAAGGGTTAATTCTCACCTTTACTTTTGCCAAAATCATGGTATGCGAAGAGTCACAATAGAGACTCGTGACTCGTACTTGTGATGGAATTCGAACCAACAACCTCCGGATAGGAAGTTTGGCGTTCTACCGCGCAATCAATGTCCTCAAATCTCTTCTGATTCTTAGAACACAAGTAACGTACACCAATTGGAACACAAGTTACATACACCAATTAGAACATAAGTTACATACACGAATCAGAACACAAGTAACGTACACCAATTAGAACACAAGTTACATACACCAATTAGAACACAAGTTATATACACCAATTAGAACACAAGTTATATACACTAATTAGAACACAAGTTACATACACCAATTAGAACACAAGTTATATACACCAATTAGATCACAAGTTACATACACCAATTAGAACACAAGATTCATTCACCAATTAGAACACAAGTAACGTACACCAATTAGAACACAAGTTATATACACCAATTAGAACACAAGTTACATACACCAATTAGGACACAAGTTACATACACCTATTAGAACACAAGTTATATACACTAATTAGAACACAAGTTACATACACCAATTAGAACACAAGTTATATACACCAATTAGAACACAAGTTATATACACTAATTAGAACACAAGTTACATACACCAATTAGAACACAAGTTATATACACCAATTAGATCACAAGTTACATACACCAATTAGAACACAAGATTCATACACCAATTAGAACACATGTTACGTACACCAATTAGAACACAAGTTATATACACCAATTAGAACACAAGTTACATACACCAATTAGGACACAAGTTACATACACCTATTAGAACACAAGTTACATACACCAATTATTGCACCTGCATTATATTCAGCTGCATTCTGCTATTAAACAAGGATTCCACCAATTTTTGATTTATCGCCGTTACTCTTAAGAAAAGACCTGAGGACTGAGACCCAAAGAAGTTTAATTGTTCGTTTGTTAGAAAGACCGATTTTGAAGCACTTTGAGCGGAACCGGGCTCGAAATATAAAGCCCAGTCCTTGTTTTACAGGGTCCGGGAGTTCGACCCTCGCCTTTCAAACACAAATGCAATTCGAATTAGGCATTAAATCGAAGTCCCTTATATCAATGCTGTACACTGCACGAAAAACAAACACGGACGTTTACTTTGTGAGTAACTTTTAGTGCTTACTTCCATGGCAATTTAAACCTACTTGTTTATCCAGGTTAAGAAGTTCCAATTTCATGCATTCAACCCGTGAATATATAATGACATTCCGGCGTCCCATAAATGTCGTATTGACGCCCAGAAATTGTCGTTCTGTCGTCCTGGCACGTTTACTGGATTTAACCCTGCCAGCGCGACAAAATGACATGTTGGGGGCGCCAGCACGACATTCAAGGGTCGCCGGTGTAACATTAAAATTTGACCCCGTTGAAAATTGACCCCATCGGTCATTTTTCGACGGATTCGTGATCAGTTTTCAACGTTGAAAATTGACCCGTCCCGTTAATTAATGACCCAACCACACGTAAAATATTGACCCCCGTTGAACACTGATCAACTTTAGGCAGGTCATATTTGAACGTTGAGAACTGATCCCAATATTCTTACGCAATATGCCTATTACCATACAGATGAAAGATTAGTATTTATGTATTCTTTTAATATTTTAAAGTGATAAACATATTGTTATTCATTCAAGCGCGCCACAAGCTAATAAGACTTCTAATTACTTGCCAATTCATCGATAATAACTCTGATACTGGTCAGAAATAGAAGTTAAACCCAGCTACCCTTTTTTGAATGCTTATTTACAAACTGATCTACTACAGTCGGGTTATATTTCAATCTCTCGTCATTTTGGGGTCGTTGGTTCGAATGACAGGTGGTTGTTTATCACTTGTGTATCAGACGTATTTAAGAGAAACTGCCTAGTGTAATATTAGAAACTATACCAGTTTTTTTGGTGAGCAATTTGGCAATATTTTTGGAAAACAAACGAAACAAAAAAAGACTTCTCAGAAAACGGTCAGATTTTGAAGAAATTATCCTGTCGGGCCCCTTTAATTCCACGCTTTTAGCGTAGAGTAAGACACTTTATGACTGAGCGTTCTGTGACATAGCCGATCTGCTAGAAAAATTAAGGTGTAGTTATAAACAGTAACAGGATAAAGAGGATAATATTACCGGTAACCAAATTGTTGATCATGATGTAGAAAGTTTTGCTGTACGATTTCCGCATAAATTTTCGGATTGTGCGCTTCACAGAGTGGTTTGACATGACTGGCATTCGTATTAGTTGGCGTTTTGCTTTCGGTCATGTAAATGTGATGTAATTATATTTAGGGCCCGTCGGCAATTTAGGGGTCATTTTACAATGTTGACCCCCTGGGTCATTTCAACATTACACCCCATTACATTGAATGAATAATTTCATATCCAGTTGGGCACTGTTACAATCCTGTTATAGTAATAAACGGGACCTCAGTGGCCGAGTGGTTAAGATCGCTGACTTCAAACCACTTAGTCCTCACCGATGTTTATTCGAGCCTCATTCGGGACTTTGAATTCTTCCAGCTGGCTTACGGAAGGTGGTTTATTCTACGAGTTGCCCTCTCTTGATGAAATAATGCACGGAGGGCGCCTTGGGTCTTCCCAATAAAGTACCTATATTTGAAACCCTATTTTTTACTAGTGTCGTATTAAGATAATTATATAAAATGAACTAAAAACAACCAGTTGAAAAAAGTGTAATTTCAATGCTAAACTCGTACAGTCGTACATAGTGTTTTTCTTTTTCTTTATTTATAGCTATTTTTATTATTAATCACTATCCTATATAAATATGATGTTGTTAATATGGCAATTTATATCTATTTTTACATCTATTACCGTATATTTATGTAGTTATTTGAAAAAAAGGAGGGTAGACTTAAACATTAATTTTAAGCGTGATATATAAAGTGTGATGGAAACTGATAATATATAATATAATAATATATATTGTCAGTTTATTTTTCATTTTGTTTTTAGTATTTTCAAATCCTACAGTAATGATTTATTGTTTTGTAACTCTTGTCTAAAGCAGAAGTTTATTCAGCTGCAAATCTTGCCCCCTTTTTTTAGAACATTTTCATGAGTTACTACTGCAGGTATTTGACACTAACGTTTCCTATATAAAACAAGAAGGCCATGATGGCCCTGGATCGCTCACCCGATTACTTTGGCTGTAGGTTTGCTGTTAAGCAGTATTTCATTTTTTAGTTGAAAATATATAAGTGCCTACAAACCAAATATGTAAAATATCAGTCAATAAATATAGGCTCTATGACAGAAAGTAGAAATATCTATTATAAGCTATGGTGACCTTGACCTTGACCCATTGACCTCAAACCCTACCCATGGGTAGAGGTCCATGCAAGGAACCTATATACTGAATATCAAAGATATTGGTCTGTAAATCAAGGCTCTTTGAGGTACAGTAGATAAATATATTTTTAGCCTCCATGACCTTTAACCTAATCTAATAATTTGAAAAAGCTTGATAAAGCTTGCTTCATGCCAAATGTTTAAATTCTAGGCCTTGTGGTTTCAGAGAACCAAGAGAACCCTGGGGCGTGGCCAATTTTTACCCAGGGAACATAGTTTGAACAAACTTGGAAGACATCCACTAGACAATGCTACATACCAAATATCTAAGCTGTAGGCATTGAGGTTTCCAGTAAGAAGATTTTTAAAGATTGCCTTTTTTACATATTAAGCCCCCCCCCCCCCCCCCGGGGGCGGGGCAATTTTGACCCCGGGGCCAACATATAAACAATATTGGTAAAGGTTCTCTACACAATACTCCACACCAAATATCTAAGGTCTAGTCCTATTAGTTTCAGAGAAAAATGATTTTTCATGTTTTACCAAGAGAACCCTGGGGCGTGGCAAGTTTTGACCCAGGGCACATAATTTGAACAAACTTGGTAGACATCCACTAGACAATACTACATATCAAATATCTAAGCTGTAGGCATTGTGGTTTCTGAGAAGAAGATTTTTAAAGATTTCCTATATAAATCTATGTAAAATGAAGTGACCCCTGGGGCGGGGCCAATTTTGACCCCAGGGAAATAATTTGAATAATTTTTGTAGAGTTCCATTAGAGGGTGCTAAATGCCAAATATCTAAGCTCTACGCCTTGTGGTTTCAGACAAGAAGATTTTTAAAGTGTTTCCTTTAGGTTGGTATGGCAACCAGAGTTCTGCATGGAATTGATTTCTTTGAACAACTTTGGAAGAGCTTTATGCAAGGAACATCCATGGCAAGTTTCATCAACTTTGGCCCAGTGGTTTCAGAGATGTCATTTGAATGAAAAGTTTACGGACGGACGCCGGACGGATTGCGATCACAAAAGCTCACCTTGTCACTCTGTGACAGGTGAGCTAAAAATAAGGTTATAAGGACTTCACACACCCGACTGCCTTGAGGCTTCGGTTCAGTTGACGAAACTTTTCCCACCTAGCCTTAGAGGCCCTATATACCTAATTATTTTATTAGGTATATAGGGCATATGAGGACATGTAGTAAAAGTTTGTGTCAAATATTGCTATGTAATATTAGTTTTAATGTCATTTTGTTTATTGTCTGTAGGCAGGTGAGAAGAAGTTCTTGACATTTACCAGTATTTTGTCTTATGCCAAACAAGGAATTCACTTCCAAAAGGAAATTTTATACTGGAAATAATATTTTGTGTTAAAGTCATGGCTCTTATTATAGGTCAAAGTCCAGCACAGAAACTCTAAAAGTATCACAAAAGTTTCCAGTTAAAGTGTCATGTACATCATTCTTTATTAATCATTTTTTAGAAGCCTTCCTAGTGTTTCTCTACCACAAACAGACGATCTCCAACGTTTAACTTCAATTTAACTAACCGTTAAAAAATGACCCTATCGTTGATCAAAATCTAACGACTGATCAGGTCTCAACGACTTTTGTTATCAAAATTTAATGTTGAAATGTTGGCAGTGTCAGTTCTCAACGTTGAAAATGACCCATGGGGTCAATTTTCAACGGGGTCAAAATTTAATGTTACATCGGAATGACAAATGCAACTGTGGTGATGGCCGGTAAATTGTTAAATTATGTTTGTTATTATGTCGGTCAATAGCGATACATCGCTAATGATTTACTGTTTCTGTAAACACCGACTTTAAATAAAAATTTTGTCGTTGTCTTTGTCTTGTCCTGTATGTAAGTGTCGAGTTGGCGCCCTGAAAATGTCGTTCTGTCATGTTGATTTGTTGGCAAGGCGACAGCACACCAACACAAAAGAACGATAAATGAAAGCCATTATTAATACAAATGCTATATTAGTATTTGTATTTGTCGTGTTGTCTTGTTTGAGCCCCGCCCACCCGCAATCACGACGGAATGAAATGGCAGAAATCAGCCACCACAGTTTAAAGCTAACAACTGGTCTGTTTGATAGCACATTATGTGGAATGTAAATACACTACAAGAGTAATCGAAGGAACACACCAAGTAGTAGAACCACTACCATAAATTAAACACTTGAAAATTACAAAAATTACATGTGAAAAGATTATATTGAGAACGAATTAAGGGTAAAAGTAAAACTGGCATCGGAGTAACAGACAGTCATGTATAGAACAAAAAGAAGCGATGTGTACCCAAAAATAATTGATTGAAGAATTTCATAACAAAGATCAAATAGTATACAGATTTATAATATCTAATTAATACAATATAAATATAACAATAAAGCGGTAGCGGAAAAATCTCAGTTTCTCTATCTGAGACAAGGCTTTACAAAAGAATATACGTTAAATTTGTACTAAGGTGTATCAGTTTAACCGACTGACCGGAAATACACACAGGAAGTCTGTTCATTCAATAGTTATATAATTTGTATTTGCATGCGAATTATGTGTTTCAACATTGTTATCACGGCGCATTGCGGTTCTAAAATTTTAAGATGTTGCTTTTCTCGCCGTTCGATCGTGAAGACCCAATCTATCTTGTCCTTATCGTTTGAACTTTGCTTTCAAAGTTGATCCTAGATTTCTGCATGCTTTACGGAAGTTCTTATCAAGTATAGCATATACAATTGGATTAATTATGTTATTAATGAAGTACAAACGGTAGAACGACTGGAACAAAGCAAATGATGACGCCGACATGGTGGGTATCTTCGGAACTTGAATCGCTAAAGCAAGGTACACAATGTAGGTCACGATAAATACAAGAGTTAAAATGAACCATATCAGAGTTTTGTAAGGAAATTTGCGAAGACCAAAACCGGAAGTTTGGCGACTCATTTTCTTTCTTCGCGCAGGTGCGTCCTCGGCCTTCTTGCCGCTGCTGGAGATGCTTGCTGTACTCTGTTGCTTTATCAGGCTCTTTTTAGCCGCTTTTGGGTCCATATCGAAACTGCTGTTCTGCTTTACTAGAGGTGGACGTTTTCCTTTTCCCTGTACGTCCTTGCATATCGGACTAAGAGGAGGACTGGAATGATCTGAGGCGGAGCTTGCCGATCTGTCAGAGGGTTTTCCGTTAGTCCGGATTTTTCCGAACGTTTCCGATGAAAATTCGGAATTTTCTCTGGTTGAATCTTTGCGGAAATTCAGAGGTACCGAGCCCCAATGCTTGCATATTTGTCTCCCGATTAATATGTACATGACAATGCAAGCAACTGACACACCTACAAGCAGTATGATAAAGGCAAACTTGTAAACCGTTCGCAGAATATGCTTCTTAAACTTTTCCTCTGTTTCACAAAGAAACACAGTCGTTGTGTTTCCGTAAATATTCGTCATGTTCGTCTCCTTTATTCCGCACATTACAGCGCCAGGAATGGATAAAATCACGGACAAGAAAAATGAAAGGAAAACACAAAGCTGCAATGCCAATCGTGGTGTAATTTGTCGCTTGAAAGGCTGACATACCTTTCTATACCTATCAATTGATATTATTAAGAGCGACAGTGCCGCGGCGCATCCCGCCCATACATTGAAAAGACATTTGATCTTACACATTGCAAGGTTTTCAAACGAAAAATAGTTCCTATGTTTTGCCATTTCTGCTGGTATAAGGAAAGCACTTGTCATTAAATCTATGATTCCTAAACATATAACAAACACTCTAAAATTGTTGTTTTTGTAAACTCGACCCAAAACAAACACAAGTAGGACAAATATGTTTCCGACCACGCCCACTATCGTAAACATTCCAAACGTAACTGTCAATGGCAAAAGAGCGTTCGCATAGCGTCTGTTGAATTCTTCTTGACTTTCCATTTTGTGTCCTATTAAACTATCCACTGTATGAGTAAAAAGTGTCAGTTTTTATTTTCTTTCTCTTTCATTTTAGCCTTAGACAATCCAACAAAATTGTCTAACTTTAGTGAATAAAAACAATAACAAAAATTGCTTGGGAATATTCAATAGTTGGGTGCCATCAAAGCACGTAACATGTCCTCTGTTTTGAACAAAAGTTTAATCCTTACAAGCACGCAATGTTACGGTACAACTGTGTCCAGTCTGTTCGGATATATTAACCTCTTAAGATATATATTTTGATTACAAAATACGGCGAATTTACGCATTCTTTTCACGTAAGCTGTAGGAAGTCGATTGTTTCAAATGAGTTTGCGACATTCTGATTGCTTTACAGGATGTCAACTCTTAACTGTCCAATCGAACTGGCAGTGTTGTAACAAATATGAATTGTATGACCCTTGAGACAAAGAGCACATTTTTGTGTGAAAGTTTCACTTTAATCTACTAGCGAAGCTCTTATAGCATAACAAGAACAGGTCAGCCTCGTCTGGTTCCCGGACTAAATGTGAGAAAAAAATAACGTAGTGTTAGGGGAAGGAACTCCAGACTAAGGTCAATCGAATTATGGATCCTCGTTTCCACCAAAATGTGGTTGCTCTCTGCCCGCCTTATCTGAGTTTCAAACATTTAAATAGAAACGTTATTTTACAAGGCTAGAAGTCTTGATAATACTTTACTGGAAGACTCGATGTCTTTCTTTATTTTGTTTTTTAAAATGATATTAAAAGTTTTAAAAATTGACTGTTGTATTCAGCATTCATTTTCGATTATAGTTTACATTGATATAATATCATGAAAAATATATAATGATTTAATGCTAACACAGAATTAATATTGACCACAAATGAATTTCACTTTTTTTCTTCTAATAAACTTCTTCTAAACAGGTTTTTAGTAAGTGCAATTTTTGATGTTTTAAATTCAAAATCGTCAAGCTTTAAAACTGCTTACTCAAACAATAACACTCTTTCATACTGAATAAGAGTTCTCAGAGTTTTAGCCTTGTAAAATAACGTTTCTATTTAAATGTTTGAAATTCAGATCAGGCGGGCAGAGAGCAACCATATTTGGGTGGAAACGAGGATCATATTTACGTTACATATCCCCTTTTAATTTCTGCGTCTAACTTCACACATTTCATTTGACTTATTTCACTATTCTGTGTATGAAGAAAACAATAATGTATGTCAGACTGTATTTATTTTCTATCGGAAATCTTGCACTTACAGATAAGCACTTGAATGGTACTCGGAAGAAATAAATTACGGATATGGTAAAGTGGAAGTTCGTATGCTGTGGTTGAAATGTGTGTGGTTAATTCATAAAAGTGAAATTGATAAATTATTTTTATTGGGTTAAGATATGGCTCGTCTGAACAGTCTTTGATATATCGTGCAGAAA
Source organism: Cyclina sinensis (assembly GCA_012932295.1). Classification (NCBI taxonomy): domain Eukaryota; kingdom Metazoa; phylum Mollusca; class Bivalvia; order Venerida; family Veneridae; genus Cyclina; species Cyclina sinensis. The sequence goes on along the minus strand of JAAONU010000016.1, from coordinate 42,663,254 downwards.
TCAGGACACTACGATCAAGCCAGGGTCGTATATCTACTTGCTTGAAGTACAAGTCCAACATCCAGGAGAATACAAAGGCATGCTACCTTGGAAAAAAGTCATATCCTGAGTTGTAAATGGTGTATTTTGGCTTCAAAGATTTGCCATATATAAAGCCATCATTCTACAATTTTATTCGATATTTAGTTTTCCCATATTTTCATTTTTGGAAGCAAAGAGCAGGTGCAGATCTTGCTGGTTCTACACGAGCTTGTGCTGTTAAATTTCGGTAACTATTGTATAAAAAACATTTCAAAGCCGTCAACCATTTGTAGAAGAAAACAAATATTGTGAAGGAATGTTTGCAGCCGGAAAGATTGCTATCAAATTCCTCAAAGGAAATTTATTACGGGTTGACAAAACAAAACTGCAAATTTTTTCCACTAACGTGCATTTCTGAGAAACACGTGAATAAGTTGTATGACACTCTGGCTTCTTAGCCTCTGTCCTTACAGTTTAGTAGCTTTGGTTTTCTAGCTGAAAGTACCATATATAAAATTGAAAAATTCATAAAACTTCCCTTTAATGTTTTACTGTCCGTCTTTAATGTTCCTCGTATAGAATCACAACAAGTAATCACACCAGTAAAACCACTGAATACAGTCATGAACCATAAAAGCTTTGCTCCATATCGTCAGTTAAACCAGTTGTAAAATTTATGCTATCAAATAGACTAAAACCACTTCATTCGATTTAAAAGTCACCCTGGGAATAATGTTATGCAGATTTAAGTTACAGTGTATTTCAGTTATTGCAGGAATAAATCAACTGCAATAAAAGTTAAATTAATTCATGTGTAAACTATACCATGTCATTAAATAAGACGTATGGAAAAATTTAAATAAACAAGATATTAATGGTATTATAAGAATGTCAGGAGCATATCGATCAGGGGTCGCTGCAAAGGTATTGTGTCCCCCTTTCCCCAATAAATAGGTTTCACCAGTTGCGCACTGACTCCCAGATACACTCTGACGTTTTCAAACGTAATGATACCTTTCAATGAAAACTTTATCTAATGTTAAACATCTAAAGATTACACTCCCCACTTGAGGAATATCTGATAATCAAGCGAACAAACTCGCACACACTTTGTTTATTTGTTTGCTATGAGAAGTCGTTAATATTTTGTTATTTCCTGTTCACATTTTTGTGGTGATTAACCTTGTTTTGTTATGTACATAAAGTTCCCATATACAATGGGTCTGTGTTTGTTTGCATTCTATTGTTTATACGTGCTATAATTACTAGAAAATATTCTGTGCCAATTTACAATGTAAATGTTCTTGATGGAGTAAATAAAGAATAGTGAACAAAACTGAATCTTTTCGACTTTTCCTTCTCCCGACATATATAAGTATAGGTCTAGCAATGTGTTTCAACCTTTATAAGTCTGAGATGAAACAGCATACCCTCTTAATACAAGAGCAAAAAGTTTCTGGACAAATGTAGATATTAATTAGAATGAATGTGATAAATACAACATAGGGTAAAATGACATATATCGAACGAAATCAATACACAGAATCACATTTGTCTCGTCATGACTTCATTCTTTTTATGATATTTAAAAATATATTTCTACATGACGTTCTAAAACTCTTCAAAATTAAAGCGTACACAACAGGGTTTATGACATGGTTGATAAAATACACTCTGAAGAACACTAGAAACCAGAAAAGCTCTGTAGTGGTCATGTTGACTATCTCTTGTCTCTTCATGGAAAGCCCTAGGTGTGTAACGTTCGTGACTATGAAAATAAGTGTCAACACAAACCAAACCAATGTCTTGGTAGGAAATTCTCTCTTATGGGACACAATGGATATCCGACTTCGTTTGCTTATCAGACTTTTACTTTTCTTAATTCTGACACGCGAACGACTAGCCGAGGGTTTCGAGGCGTCTTTCTGCATTGGGATTCCTTCGCTCACATCGGCCTGTTCACTTATTACACTGTAGTCATCCATTTCTGACACGCTGTTCTCTGTAACGTTCTCCTCTTTCACCGAAGCAACTTTGTTATTTTCATCATGTGCATGTACAGGTTTCGCAGTGAGTACATCAATAGTTATACTAGAAGGTATGGTCGGTGGTAGTGAAGAACTAAAACTTTCTCTTGTTCTAATGGCTCTTAAGTGTTTAAGAGCTTCTTTCATGACAAAGGCGTAAAGAATCACGTACACCACTGAGATTACTAGTTGTAAAATAATCAGTACAGATTTATATATGGTTCTCCATTTAGAGTCATTAAATCTTTCCTCAGTTTCACACAAAAATATTTCTGTGTGTCCTCCAAAGATGTTTTCTTTACTGGTATGATGGATTCCACACATTATTGTTGCAGGAATCGCCAGCAAGACTGGAAAAATGAAAATCACTAGAAACAACAAAACTACAGCTAGAGATGGAGACAGCTGCCTCCTTAAAGGTAACATCACCTTTCTGTAACGATCGAATGAAATCACCAATAGCGCAAGACAGGAAGCCGAAGCACCCACTACTGTTACGAAACATTTCGCCTTACATAAACCACGTGACTTAAACATAAAGTAGTTCCTATGCGTCATAATTTCAGTTGGAAACAGCGTAACGCAGGTGGCCAAGTCTATCAAAGCCAGTGCAATAACAAACACTTTAAATGTGTTGCCTCTGTATTCTCGACTTGTCAAAAACACCAGCAACGTCAATATATTACCCAGAATGCCTAGAGCCAGAAGAATGCCAAAGATGACGGTAAGTGGAAGAAGTGATGCAGCATATCTGTCGTTCAGTTCCACAGATGTTTCAATAAGTTTATTTGTTTTATTGTCTATTCCAGTTTCATTCATCGTATGTTCAATTAACGTCTGCTGACCAGTATGTAACAAAGAGTTCTTGAAGATTTACTGAAGAATTGTATAAGATTTATACATCATGCGAAATTTCTTTTCTTTGTATCGAAAGATGTGTTCTGAAAACAGAAATCACACATGTACACTCAAGCAAAGTTACATATTAAACAGAAAAAAAACAAAATGCAACGAGATTGTTTTTGCTATAACTGCACGCATATTTAATAAGGCACCTCGTCTGAACGATTAAAAAAAAGACTTTTATGAAGTTTATAATCAATCTGAAAATCTATTTTTGAATGAGCAAACGGTAATACAGAGACTGTAAGTGAGGCCTATGAACAAAACTCTTTGCAGTTTTAAGATTAGATCATAAACAGCTATCAATTTACATTGCAGCTATGAATCACGTATATCAGCATCTCGTGCCACTTCAGAATCAACAACGCTTTTATTAACGATGCTGATGGTCTTAGATACTTTAAAAAACTATTTATTTTACAAAGACAGCCTATACATGACATAGACATGGGCGTTCGCCAAGATCGCCTAGACTTAGTTTTTTTCTTCTTCTTAGAATGGTCATCTTAGAAAACAACAAACATTGAGCTTATAGCTATAAAAAAAGTTTCAAATAAAGCAAACTCTGACATTAAATCATAATGACCCGACCTTATTTTATCATTACTGAATAAAAAAACCAGAAAAGAAATTACCAATTTGTCTTCAGTTGTATGAGTACCATTCAAAACATCATTTTAATGAACTTCACTTTTTGAAATAGTAAGTACAAAATTGTTTGAATAAAATATTTGTGTAGAACCGAAAGAAACTACAGTCATGTATATTTCATCCCAAATCCGGCCAAGAAAATCTTACCGACAAACGATATAAATCATCCATTTCTCAAAACTCGGTGTATAAAACAGGTGTACTTTAATTTTTGTTGCAGGCGTTTGCTTGTAAACTTATATTTCATATAATATACCTCATTGTTAACATTCATTCATAAAAACTCGAAATATCATAACCATAGCATTCACAACGTTGCATTTTGATGTTATTAGTATCACCTGCGTTGTTTACCAATCTGCCTAGACAAATCAAAACCGGATTTGAATCTAGTTACTACCGTCTTTTTTTATAAACTACTTTTTAAATGAATACATGTAACTAACTCTCCTTGTAAATGTAACAAACACAAAATAATCTTACCTGTGAAATACAATATCTTTAACTTTCCTAAGCTCTGAGAGAAAAGTTTTTAATCACAATTTATATAGACAGCGGTGTGGCAGTAAATTGTTCTCAATTTCTGCCTTTGCCTCCGTGCTGCCTGACAGACAGTGTTTTATCACGTGTGAATTGTGTGTTTTATTTTATCGTTATCATGGAAAATTCAATTTCAGGATTCAGTTTGTGAGCAAAATCGGGAATGGAAGTAGTAAAAACGAAATTTTTCATTGCTTTCTACTGTTTTTTAAACAACCATGCAAATGTAAATTTGAACGTTTTACAGTAATACAATATTTTAGGGAGGAAAAACATTGTGTAACCATTAAAAATAATAATAAAATCTACCATTTAATGTTTGCTACGTGTCCACTGTTTCTACCTGAAACGGATATCCTTTTTATAGTCTTTTAACATGTATACAATTTTACTGGACTATAAATGTTTTAATAACTGTTTGGCTTTTTGCAGTATCTATGCATTTTTTTCTGAAAAAGAGGTCGTATGTACACTAATCCTTCACAATACGTACATGGGCCCGAGTTAGGCACTGAAAACGCTTATTGATGATTGTAAAATGGAGAACAGTTACTTTCTCATTCACCTGGATGCGGAGGGCAGAGTCCGTCACGGCATCTATCTATTTGAGCTTTTTTATCGTCGGTACCGGTTGCCCATATGACCGAGGCCCCTGAAAAGATTAGTTAATTTATGTTGTGGGGATAGTGCAAGATACAGAAAGCATCCCATTCCAGAGACACCCCTGGTTCTTTTGCATGCACAGTGTATAGCACTGATACATGGGACCTCGGTTTAACGTCTCATTTGAAAGACTATTAGTAATGTTAGTGGAGGAGCGGTGGATCGAACTCGCGATCCCTGGTTTACCAGTCCAGCGCGTTACAACTGGACCACATCCGCTCCTCCGTCACGGGATGTGCTTTTACAGGCTCTATAGTTAGCACCGCTTGCTGTACTGATAGAAAGTCATGCATAAAGTCCGTATTACATGTAAAGGTAATGTTTCTAGTAAACTTGAAAAATGACATATTTGAAGGAAAAAAATACACAGAAGTAGGAAATTAATTTCTATCTCCAGTGTGCCATAACGAAAACTTCAACACACAAATCTATCAAGAGCAGTTCATTAATCTAATTAACCGGGCAAGCCTATCTTTTTTTCACAGGTATATACGCCCTCTTCGTTCATATATTCTATCAGCCACAATAAACATGCCCCTATGATGAATTCATCAAAGGAAAACTAAATAACCTCTGCTGTAAATATTTACCTTGGAAAAATTAGTGTTTTGCAGGTGTATAATAAAGTTATTTAGAAACTACAGGTACATTTATAACATACATGTCTGAATGTTCGACATACATTCATGCATACATTTTGAATTGTACTTAAAAAGATAAGAATCCAAGATAAAAAAGATAAATGTAAGAAGCGTGTTGCTTGTACGAAATTATCAGTTTAGTTAGTTTAAACATACGCTGGGATAATATTATGTTTCATTTTCAATTCTGACGCAAACCTTCTCAGCAGTAGATAACAGTTTTGATATCAAAATATATCAACAGATTACATGATTCGAGTCTTAAAAATATACATGAATTATAAAGTAAATCCATAAACCATCTTTAAAAAATTAATAGAAATGTGAGGCGTTTTGTCGAGCCATTTAAATGCAGCTCTATTTCATGAGTTTCTAAAAAAAGCACGGATGTACTACCTTTTAGGAAAACTTTCAGTTTTTTATTTAGAATTTATATTCCGTACAGATAAAAGATACAAAAAGATGTATAGAAAAAATAGAAAATCCACCAAATCAGCAGCTTCCATCAAATCGTCGTTGATTCTGAAGCTTTTTTTGGATTTAAGAAATCGCGTTGTAGACGTAATGAGTAACGTTTCAAACTTTAAACAAAGAAACAATCAAATATGAAAAAAATAGAGTTCTGAAAATATATATACAGTTATTGTAACTTACAATAACTATGCCTCAAAGCATATTATTAATATAGGTATTTATAATAAAATGAACTTTTTTATACATGCCAAATATCACAAAATGAAAGAATTTCTGAAACCTCTACAATCATCGTACATTCGATTATCAGTAGACTAAGTGTAGATATCATCTTTATGTCATGACTCTACTTTTTTTTTCTAGAAAAAAGCGCTAAATAATCTTTATTTTTATTAAAATGTTGAACAACAAAGGAAAGCAGAAACATGGATATTGTTTAAATGTCAAATACGTCAAATATTAAAGTTATACCTCCGGAAACAAAATACTTCTCTGTATTTTTCCAGTAGTGTTATAAAGTCCAGAGATAAACTATTGCCTCGAGGTCTTTCTTCCATCTGCAGGTTTTTTGGTGTGTATGCTTCCTATCGCATTCTGATATACGTTGAAGCTTGTTGATTGAGGTATGGGATCTATTACTTATAGTTTATTTTCTGATCCTCCAGAGGGCTTGACTCTCGCCTGATTTATCAGAACATCATTCTTCCGCGGTTCTTCTACACAAATACTTGGAGAGAGTTCTCTTACGAGTTTCATCATGGACTTTTCACATTACAGACTTAATGTTTGCTCAAGCAACACTCCCTTCATATCATTGTGGCGTCACAAAAATAGACAAACACATTAAATACATAAACAAGATAACTGATTATATGGAACGTAGAAACATATACCCGTGAAAGATCTAATAATTTTCTTTTCTCTCTCATATCGCTGAATCTGGCTTTTATTTCGTCGGTGGCCTCTTTGAATAAAAAAATGGCCCATTCCCTTGAATTCTTCCTTTTAAACATAAGTTTAATTCTTTCCTATACCAGACTGGGAATAACTTTATACGTTGAACTTTACGTTGAAAATTATAAAAACTAAAGGAAAGCTCTATCGGTAAACCCACTCTGAAACACAGATGGTGACATCACTGATATAACTATCTCGGCCGTGCAACGAATTCAAAGTCTTCTGTGTGATAGTATTATATTTATTGGTAAGTCATGCAAGAAATCATAAGTCTTCTGCATGATATGCATTCTACCACTAAGTCGTGCAAGGAATAAAAGTCTTCTGCATGGTATATTTTCTATTGGTGAGTCGTGCAAGTCACAAGTCTTCTGCGTGGTATATATTCTATTTGTGAGTTGTGCAAGGAATCACAAGTCTTCTGCATGGTATATATTTTATTTGTGAGTCGTGCAGGGAATCACAAGTCTCCTGTGTGGTATATATTTTACTGGTGAGTCGTGCAAGGAATCACAAGTCTTCTGCATGGTATATATTCTATTTGTGAGTCTTGCAAGGAATCATAAGCCTTCTGCGTGGTATATATTCTATTTGTGAGTCGTGCAAGGTATCACAAGTCTTCTGTATGGTATATATTCTATTGGTGAGTCGTGCAAGGAATCACAATCTTCTGCGTGGTATATATTCTATTTGTGAGTCGTGCAAGGTATCACAAGTCTTCTGCGTGGTATATATTCTATTTGTGAGTCGTGCAAGGAATCATAAGTCTTCTGCGTGGTATATATTCTATATGTGAGTCGTGCAAGGTATCACAAGTCTTCTGCATGGTATATATTCTATTGGTGAGTCGTCCAAGGAATCATAAGTCTTCTGCGTGGTAAATATTTTATTTGTGAGTCGTGCAAGGTATCACAAGTCTTCTGCATGGTATATATTTTATTTGTGTGTCGTGCAAGGAATCATAAGTCTTCTGCATGGTATATATTCTATTGGTGAGTCGTGCAAGGAATCATAAGTGTTCTGCGTGGTATATATTCTATTGATGAGTCTTGCAGTATTTGTAAGCCATGTAAGGATTTCTAAGTCGTCTGCGAGATATATATTTTATTTATGAGTCGTGCAAAGAATTCTAAGTCTTCTGCGAGATTTAATTTTATTCTATTGGTGGGTTGTGCGAGGAAATCCAAGTATTCTGTGAAATATATATTATTTTGCTGAATCGTGCAAGAAACTCAAAGTCTTCTGCGAGATAAATGTTCCATTGTCGTGCAAGGAATTCAAAGGAATTTGCGAGATATATGTTCCATTGGTGAGTCGTGCAAGGAACTCAAAGTCTTCTGCAATATAAATATATTACATTGGAGAGTCATTCAAGGAACTCAAAGTCTTCTGCACGATATATATTCTATTGGTGAGTCATGCAAGGAATTAAAAGTCTTCCGCGAGATAAATATTCTATTGGTGAGTCATGTACGGAATTCAATTTCTGCTGCAAGATACATATTCTATTAGTGAATCATGCAAGGAAGTCAGTCTTCTGCGAGATATATTTTCTGTTGGTGAGTCGTGCAAGGTATTCAATTTCTTCTGCAAGATAATATTCTATTGGTGAGTCGTGCAAAATATTCCAAGTCTTCTGCGAGATAATATTCTATTGGTGAGTCGTGCAAAAAATTCTAAGTCTTCTGCGAGATATTTTTGTATTATTGAGTCGTACAATGAATTCAATTTCTTCTGCAAGATATATTTTCTATTTTTGAGTCGTACAATGAATTCAAAGTCTTTTGCGAGATATATATTCTATTGGTTAGTCATGCAAGGAATTCAAAATCTTCTGCGAGATAAATATTCTATTGGTTAGTCGGACAAACGATTCAAAGCTCGCTGCAAGCTTATAAGTACTTTCTGCTTGATTTTACTGTTTATATTTGACAGTTTCTACCATATTCTTAGTAGAAGTGGATGAACTGATCGATTATTACAATTATATGTTCCTTAATGTTCCTTGGTTGTAAATAAAAAAGTTCAGAAACTTTGTTCTTTTATACTATTCCTAGCTAATAATGTAACCAATGTGTTACTCTTAAGAAGGCAAAAATCGCAATTTAAGCATTTGTTCTGCTGTCATACAGCTACTATATTTCTGCTTTGTGTGTTGGCGTGTGACATTGCTGTAGTTAAAAGATACGAACAAACATTTGCCACAAGTTCATTATGATTAAATCAATAAGTTATTTTTATCTTTTCATTATCAATACTTCAAGGTTAGCAAGCGCATTTAATCTAAGAGAGCTACATGAACTTGTTTTAACTGGCAGTTGCATGTCAGAGTGATAAAATCAGTTTTCAAATTTTAATATTTTGAAATTGGATTTTCCGGGAGGTACATTTGTGAGTTGAACCTTTTTTATTACTTCTTCTGTACTTTAGTCTTTGTAACTGAATCTTTTAAACTAAGATTAAGTTTGCAAGGACATGATATTACCTCTGTAGGTTAAACAAAAACTAAATCAAACCTTATATTATTTCATTGTTCCAATCTTATATTATTACTTTCTTAAGATGTAACCTTTGCCGATTTCTGGAAAGAATCAGTTATGAGAAACAATTTGATTTAAATTTTTTTTCATAGCATGACCAGGAGATCACCACGATAACTTCCGTATTCATTTTACAATCTGTCAAAATTTCCTGTTTATTTTAAAACGACAAAAAAGTCAAGAATTGTTGGGCATACTTTTGCATAATTACTTCTTCATAATTTGTTCTTCATTATATGTGTTGTTTTCAACTAAATGATTTTTCAGAACAACATTTCCATTTTTAACCAATCAGACAGCTTTGACATATCATAGCTCCGCACAAACCCTATAAAAATTGATTTGTTCCCGACAATACTGACATACTTTAAGGTTTACCTTGCGTGTAAACTTGTCAGGTGGTAGAAATGTATACACTTACATTTAAATAAACCTATACAACGTATTGATATTTTACCATTTGAAAACAGAGATCATCAAGGATATCAATCTTTTCTTTATCAAAATAAATGTACGAGCGTTTGCGTGCGTTTGTGTGTTTTGGAGGGGAGTGTGTGTGTGTGTGTGTGTGTGTGTGTGTAGAAATATTTATCAGCGGTACAGACGCTAAAGTTATCTCAACAAAAAGTTGATAAGAGCTGTCAAAATTATACTTAATCATATCTATTGAGTGTATTAAGAATTCTAAAAGATTAATAGGGGTAATTTATTCATCTTGATCAACCATCCTACTGATTGTCACGATCCTAGATTTGGTAGGTACTGAGTTACTGATCATGAACATTTAAGCATTTAAATAACTATGTTCCTTATTTCTGATGCATCAGGCTCAAACGCTACAGGGGTCATCTGCTTAAAATTTCCAACCATGAAAAGTAATGTTTTAGTATTCTAGGTTAAGCTGCTCTTAAAATGACCAACACTGTTATCTTCACGTACGACCAAGTAAGGCTTAAATCAGTCGGGTTCATCTACTCTTGATGCCCAACTTTTCTATGAAGTGTCTGTGATTAAGTTGACCTTACCTTTTTGCTCGGAAATTGTTTTCTTATCTAAAAAGCATGTGACCCTGACCTTCGATACAATCAGACAAATGTCATTAAGGGTTATCAGCGCACCACGCTCAGCCACTCTGTAAAGTTAAAAGGGTTTTAATTAAGTTCCTTTTGAATATTTGATCTGAAGACTATTTTGGATGTGAAGATCAATGTGACCTTGGCATTTGACTCATTGAGCACAAAACAATAGGGTTATTCATTTATCATACAAACCATTCTGTAAAGTTAAAGGTGCTATACTCTTCAGTTATTTGCTAAACCGTCTTCGATGAGAAGCCAATGTGGTCCGAGAGGTCTTGTGTTTATTTTTAGTTACTTATCAGAAATCATTTTTTCTTGCAGCCCGTGTGACCTTGATCTTTGACGGAGTGAGTCATTCACTTCTCATATGAAAGTATACAGAAAAGTCAGAAGCTTCCGGCTTTACATGTTCTTTGGGTGTAGAACAAGATGATCTGAAATCGCTCAATTAATGGATTCATTATCAAATGTAAAAAGAACTAGACAACACTTCATGCCAGTGTACAGTTTCCTTTTCATTTCTTTGCTATAGGGTTAAAGCACTTTTTTTCGTGTTGTAACATCTGCAGAATCCCGAGGGATGGTTGGTGCCCGAGCCCGTAGGGCGAGAGCACCAACATATCCCGAGGGATTCTGCAGATGTTATAACACAAAAAACGTGCTTTAACGCTGTTCTAGCATAAAATGATCTAGAAAAGACATGTTTACGAAAAAATAGATAAATAAATAAATAATAGTACAATCGCCTTTAGGTTGTTGTGGATACGTGTTTTAAATATGCGTTTCAGGGCGACACGTGTTTTCAACTTGTCGAGCGGCCATCATGAAACTTAAAAAGTGTCGATTAAAAAATATTTGGAAGGATTTCATGTGGATTTACAATTGAACAAGACCAGCCATTGATTTTAACAATAATCATGAATGTTTCGTTTACGTTACATAAACTGCCGATTTGGGGCAAAAAAGACGGATCAGCGTCCATTATTTACAAAGGCCCTGAAAACGGGTTATAACAGCGCGTGAGCGCGAGAACTTCCTTGTTTACACACCTTTTTGCTCTCGTTAAAACATAGGCAAAACGGTCAAAAACAAGCGATTTTATGCTAGAATAAAGTGTTAAACGTATGACCCCTTCCCGGGGCAAAAAACGACTGCATAATTTGAATAGTCTTAAGAAACAATCATTAAATAATGCTATATGCCAAAATTCAAGTTACATGTTGTATAACAAGAAGAGTTTTAAAAAACGTTTGTCTGTATAAGTCTTTTTTAAACATGTGACTTCCGGGTTGAAGCCAGTAATGACCATATAGGTAAAGAACCTTGGTAGAGATCTTTTAGGCAATGCTTCAAGCAAACTTCCGGAACTCTTGGTCTTGTGGTTTCACACCAGAGGAGTTTTCAAAATTTTATGCATATATATTTCTTTGTTAAACATGTCCCCCCTCCCCTGATTAAAACTATTGATGGCCCATCTATGTAGAGGTCTACCATGCCATACATAACGAATCAAACCATCGAGTTCTGGGCCATGTGGATTTTAACTGGAAAAAAAAAACGTTTCTATTTTCAGCCCTTATGACCTACTTATCAACTGGATATAAAATATTTTATAAAAATGAAAGAGAGTTAGTATAATTCATGATACATCTTGTGAAATGTGGTCTAGTATTCAGGGTGAGGCGGCACTTAAATGAAAATGTTGGCGATTGACGCCAGACGCCGGGCATTATGATATCGCTCTAGCTTACCATGAGCACGTTGTGAGATAAAAAGAAATTTTTCCAGTAAATCTACCATACGTTTACAGTGTCCATGATAAATTTGCCAAGCAATTTCGTTTTCAAACCTGTGTTGATATTGTCTATGGTACTTGTTCGAAAATACTAAATAAAAGATTCTTTATTCTTGTGTGTAACTATTTGTTTTATGAAGCAGTGACCAGTATCAAAATAGTTGTAGACAGAGGTTTAGGGGCGAAGCGCCGTTCTCCAGGTCCAGAGGTAACTGCTTCGAATCCCGGCATAATCAGAATCTCCAGTTATATTCCGCATGCCATACTGACTGGCCGAGTATTTGTTTAACACAAGAAGGATTTTAAACGGAAGCTTAGTTAATCATAATAGTTAGTTTCCCGACCGATGTATAATATATGTTAAAACTAAAGATACTTATTCCGAGATCACAGTACTTCATTGTGATAGTTAGTTTTACACTTAAGTCTTTTCATTTTGAACTTTGATCATAAAATAATTGAAACATGTACTTTGTTCTTTCTTTCAGAATTCACAACACAAGTGGAACAGTTACAAAAAGGAAAAGGATGCCTTGGTTAGACTCACTGCTTGCTGCAACTCAGTATAAATCTCCAAAGTTTGTATCTAAACTTCTGAGGTCAGAATACCGTTCTTCTCCCGACGGTCCTATCAAAGAATTTGTCACTCCCTTACACCTTGCAGTTCTGAACGATGACATCACCTCAGTCAGATACCTTATTCGACGAGGAGCCGATATAAACATTGTAAACCACGAAGGTGAAACGCCTCTACATCTTTCAGTTGACGAAACAACTTCTTTAAAAACTTTCAAAGAATTACTTAAAGCTAAACCAAATTTGAATATTCACGACTTTGATTATAACACCCCCCTGCATTGTGCCTGCCTAGGACCATACTTTGACAAAATAAAAGAAATGCTACAGCAACCAACTCCTCCTGTTAACAGCAAAGATGACGAAGGAGCAACACCAATACATTACCTAATACATGCATGTGAAGAATCAGAAGAAGCTGCAGTGTTAGATATTGTTAGATTAGCTGTTAAAAAAGGCTTCATTCTGAACAGTCAAACCAATTATGGTGACACTATTTTGCATGTTGCTAGTCAAGGTGTGAACAGCGAGCAACTCCTTCAAGGCTTACTTCAACTCGATGGTATTGATGCAACATTACAAGACAAACATGGCAATAATTTTTTACATTCCTTCTTCTATTATAGGAAAGGGGTAGATCTGTGTGAAGAATTTCTTTGTCTTTTATTCGAAAAGGTTCCAGCCCTGATTAGCCAAGAAGATCAAATAACAATCCTTAACCAAAGAAATAAAGATGGTCTATTGCCACTTACATTTTACATTAAATTGGCTATTATCAATCTAAAAGTAGCTGTGTGCATCTTAGATTTCATGGAAAATATTGACATTCAAGATAACATTGGACAATCATTACTTCATCTCACAATAATATCTGCTTTACCACTCAGATACAAGATTCGAATTCTACGTCAAGCAATTAAAAAGAATGCAAATGTTAACCTCAAAGATATCTTTGGTAGAACTCCTATTTTCCTGGCGACCGATCTAAGCATAGTAACGTTACTTGTCGAACACGGTGCCAATGTTAACGTTACGGACCAATGTAAGCGGACACCACTTATCGCGACTCTCCGAAGTGGAAATCCGCGGATTTGTCAGTTTCTGGTCAACAGAGGAAGCCGCATTGATATGCGAGATAAATTTGGACACACTGCGTTACACTATGCAGCCTGGGAAAACAGATTTAGAGAGCTTGACGTTTTGATCAGAAACGGAGCTGATGTTTTCAGAAAAGACAGAGTTGGCAGATATCCGCGAGATATTGCAAGTTATTGGAGATGCAGGAAAGCAGTGGATATTCTCGGCGACGCAATGATGAGAAATTCGTGCTCACAACGAAAGTCAAAACATAACGTAAAAACGCTTGACCTACCGGACGTTAGGTTGTGGATTTATATCAAACGCTTCACAGTTTCTAGAGATTTTAACAGCATGCCAGACATGAGGAAACAATTACATATACCAAACGACGTAGAACAGTATTTTGAGACATTACTGCAATTTCCTGGCATAGGAATTCCGGGCAAAGTAGATGAAGCACCCTGGGTAGAAACGCTGGTCCTTGAAATGGTAAAAGAAATCTCCATCAAGATAGGTGAAACAGACCCTAGATTCAAATGTTCCGTGTTTCGCTCCGGCAGCACATTTGAAGGAACAAAAATCGATGACCCTGATGAATTTGATTTTATTTTCGTACTCGAAAAGTTTTCCGAAATTGTCAAAGTGAAAAGCAACTTACAATCTGACCATCCTAATTATGGTTTTGAGAAACTTAGTTGCAAATCTGAAACTGTAGACCCAGCTTTTCAACGCTACTTTACATACCAGCAAACGCTCATGTGTGAAAGACTGCGACAAGACTTCTATGTTTTGTTGTGTCAAATTCTGTTTTCGAGACAAATCTGGATATTCGATGAGCTTTACACAGACGCATTTTCAATTAAAAATTTACCAAACAAACCGGTTGTCAACTTTAGGATCTTTTTCAATGGTGCTTTCTACAAAGGTATAACTATTAGCGTAGACGTTGTACCGGCTCTTCGAGTAGAAAACTGGAAACCACATGGTGCGAACTTACTGGAGAATCACTTTGTTTCAACGCAGGTTTTATCTAAACATTTCTTGCTGTTGTGTCAGACACCAGAAGATACTGGTGGCGACAGAGATGAGCCAGGTGTTGGCACTCTCTTCAGAGTATCATGCGCTCCTTTCGAAATCGAACTTATGCAGTCTCTTCCAGACTGGATACGGCAGAGTTATGCTTTGGCCAAAATGATGAAAGGAAATTTTATGTGCCCTGGAATTCATTTTGAACAACGATCCCAGATAACAACGTTGGCATCTGAAGAAATATCAAGCTACATGTTGAAAAACTGTTTGTTTCATGTGTTAGCCACTAAACCAGACATTTTGAAATGTCAACCACATGTCGACAAGTCACTTTTGTACAATTCAGTTGAATTAGCTATACAGATTTTCAAAACCCTTCGAGAGGCAGCCACAAGACAAAGCCTTCCTGTGTATTTTCTTCCCCACCTCAATATATTTCGAGATATACATGATGTAAACGAGGACGAACATTTATATGAGGATATGGACGTAAACATGTCGGATAAGGAAGACCCGGCCAGGGAAAATTCTGAACACGAGCCGTTTGAACGAGTCAAAGCATTTTGCGAGCTGATTATCAAGCTCTACTCTCCCTACACCGGTTAAATTTTAGATGTTCTTTGTCACAATTATTGACGCAGGAGATTAAATTTTTGCGTAAACCAGTTAATCAGTAAGACGATAAGTTATGCAAACTACCTGACTGTGTAGCTAGCGTATCTGTGACAAGCTTTGGGAAGAATATTTCAATATGAATGTTTTTAAAGCTTTGCTTACGTCACATACAGATTCTACATCCATTTTACATAAATATATCTTCTCTTACACAATTATTTATGTGTCAAACAAGCATTGTCACTGAAAGATGGCAACGACCCCGAAATGGTGCTTTGCCCATAGAGCTGAGGACCAGATGAAGGTAATTTGTAAATCCTTCAAAAGTAGTGTTTCTTAACCATTTGACCTCAAGGTGAATGTTATTTAGGGATCAAGGTAATAATAAATCATGTCATTTGGAAGACTCTCCCAAAGGATTGTTGTGAGCAAACATGAACTAAATCTGTTTATTCTAAAGAAATGTGTTTGTTTTTTTTGTTACACCAGTATACATCAGTGTGAAGCTCTTGTCAACAGAAATGTTGTGACCCAATTGTGAAGTAAATCCATTTACTAATTGGGAGTTATAAGCAATGATAAAAGAGCATAAAAAGAAATAATAATCGATACAGAATATGCCTGTAACTGTTGACTTGTCCTTCTTCTCGAAATTTTAAACAAGAAGTTCGTTTAATATTCTAATTCAGACTTTTGTTAAATTTTTAAATGAACGTGCCGACCTTTATTAAACCTCAGTCTGTATAAGTTTATCATATAATGCAGACGAGGCCGGTCTTCTGTTTACATCCCTAACAAAGAGTAATACTGAAAATAATATCATTACATATCGTAAAACTTTATACTGTTGTTTACAGATTTATTGCCTGTTTGTCCAAAATATATATGTTTGTACCGTTTACTCCACAGTCTTTTGCTGAACATGATATGATTTATTCTGAACAAAAAGCCAATGAATCGGTAAAGGCAGAGTAATAGTTTATCACACTATGTATTCTTGCCCATATGGGCCTTAACTTGCTTATAAACTTTGCAAACTTTTTATGAGTTGTCTCCCCTTATATGAAGTGAGAGTCTATTCTTTTGTTATCTCGGATCAAAAGGTACAACAATATTAAAAGGAATGCATACCCTTACGATGTGAATAATATCATATTCTCCGAAGATATGACTAAAAGTGATAGACTTAATTTTCTAGCCTTATATTTTGGTTTGGAAAGCAAACTGACTCGTTAATACTGTTGTTTGTTCAATCTTAAGTTTAGCTGTAAAAATCCTCAAACATTTCTTTTTCGAAATAAAATGTGCATAGTCATTTAATGTTCTTTCTTTCTTTTTTTTTCTTTTTTTTTTGTAAATAGCTCGTATCGCATATGTCCATCTTTCAGTCAATCTTATTACAACCTAACGACATTTAACTGTTAGTATATCAATATGCTATAGGTTTAACGGTATGATTTTGTATTAGCTTTAGCAGGAAAATATCTTCACTATTGTTATATTTATACACAGGACTTTGAACGCAAAACTTATTACATGTCGCACTTACTTAACTTACATGCACCTTGAACTGCTGATTTTATCAAGGAAGTTAAATGTGCATTATAATTGCAAATTTGAACGTTGAGCGGCGAAATAACCACGCCTCCATAAAGCAGGGGAAGTCACTCTTGTTATCTTCGATATAAGCGATGCCGAGAAAAGGTTACTCTTTTATGACAATTTTAGGTAATAACATCACCAAAAAACTACCAGAAAAAGACAAACTCTAGCTATAGTTACTACTGTTTGTTTATCCAATAGAAATGTTCGAATTGGCTACCTTTTGATGAAGTTAATTACTCATATCCGTGTCATATAATTAATAATATAAAGAAAATACATAATCAGAATACTGCTGCTGAATTCTCCTTTTAAATAGATCTTACAACTTTTAGTTTTGAATTTAACAAAAGTTTCATTTCACATAAATAATATAACATAATTAATCGCTGTGATTTAGAAATATGAGAATACCAAAAGGGCCTATTTTTGCAGTTCGTTCTGTAGATGTCAGATCTCCTTCTAAAGTTTCAGAATAGAAATGAAAGTTATAAAACGAAATAGTCAAACATATAAGAAAAGAACAAACACATTTAGTAAGGAGCTTTTTTTCCTTTTTAAATAAAATAACACGCAAACAAAACAAACGAAAAAACAAACAAACAAAAAGAAAACAACGGAGCCTTTTTCCGACTTCAGAATGCTTAAAAATGGGTGGTGGTGGTGGTCAGGAGAGGGGAGGGAGGGGGGCGGAGGGGGGGGAGGAGAGGGGAGGGGGGTTTTGAATACAAATTCTTAAATGATGTAATAAAAATGAGACCAGTCTTAAACAGAAACAACGCAATTCAAGTAACTAGGGAAATAACAAGGATTATAGACACATGAAGATGGGGGACATTGTTTCTTTGTTTTAGGAACATACTTGCTATTGCCAAAAATACTGTTTTTGAACTAATGTGTGTGTGTGTGTGTGTGTGTGTGTGTGCGTGTGGTATTAAACTTTTTTCATTTCAAAACTCGGGTATAGGCAGGTCTTATATCAAGGTAAAATCAAGTCAAAATATACGAATACAAAATGCCGGAAGTTAAAGCATTTATTGTTACGTGGAGTAGTTTAATAATATAAAAAGTTTCGTCCTATGAATGTTCAAAAACAGTAGATAGTCTTTTCCATAGCAAAGTTTACACGAGACCTGATTTAGTTTTGTTACAAGACATAGAGATAGGTAATGCAAGATCAAGTTGTATGTAGAATAGTCGACCTATAAATACTCCACAGATAATACAAGATCAAGTTGTATGTAGAATAGTCGACCTATAAATTCTCCAGAGTATCAACATTTGTAAATAAACAAAAAAAGTTTTAATAAAAAAAATGTACAGTGTCTGAAATGTGGTATGGAATTATGTCAAGAACAACAGTTTCTTATTTTATCTTTCAATCTTGGTAGGAGCGTTCGGCAAGACTTTCTGAACTTCTTCACAAATACTGCGTAAACGACTGGATTTATCATATGGTTGAAAAAATAAATTCGGAAGAAAAATGAAAACCATGAGAACTCAGTGGGATTCATATTTACGATGTCAGAGACTTTAAGGGCGAGAATTATATGTGTCATATATGATATTATAAAAATGGTAGTCAAAACAAACCACACTAAAGTTTTTGCTGGAAATCTTTGTGAACTTAACATAGGCACTTGACTGCGCATGCTCCGGGAACTAGGTTGTCTGAATGTTTTCTTCCGGTTGGAGTCACTGTGGTTTAGTGAACCATTATGAAAAGAAATGCTTTGCTTCTTAAACACTTCCTTTTCGTCTGGTTCGTCATCAGTGTCCTCAAACGAAGGTTTGCTGAATGCTTCTTGATTGATTGTATTTGGGTCATACACGTCAGAGCTATACGACACCTCATATGACGAGTTCTTCCGTAACAGCGCAATTGCTTTTATCTGCTTAATCGCTTCCTTCATGACGAACGCATAGAGAATTAAGTACGTACATGAAACACCAACAAGTAAAATTATAAACACATACTTATAAACTTTTCTCCAAACTGAAAGCTGATACCGATCCTCAGTTTCGCACAGATTTATTTCAGTCTGTCCTCCATAAATATTTGTCATATTTGTGCGTTTTATACCACACATCATTGTCCCGGGAATCGCCAACAGAAGTGGTAAAAGGAATGCAACAACAAACAGTACCTTCATTGCCAGTTTAGGAGTTAATTGTTTTTTGAATGGCTGAACAACTTTTCTGTATCTATCTACTGAAATCACCAACAACGCAAGGCATGATGCCGTCGCACCGAAGACGTTAAAGAAACACTTAACCTTACAGGAATCCTTGTCACCAAACGCAAAATAATGTCTTTGTTTGATCATTTCTGCTGGTATCAATGTACAGCACGTTGTTATATCAATCACTGCTAACGTGAGAACAAAGACTTTAAAGTTGTTTCTTTTGTAGTCATGGCTAAGTGTAAATACCAAAATAATAACAAAATTGCCTAAGAACCCAAGGAGTGTAAAGAAACCAAAAGTAACAGTAAGTGGCAACAAGGCTTCGGCGTAACGGTTGTTAAGGTGCTCTAGTGTCTCTGACAAATTATCATAATCTCTCATCTTGCGTCTGATCTTTTTGCTTAAGAAGGAAAGATCCTGGCCTGGCCGCTAAAGATTCAGATGAATACAAAGTGGTAAGTGCATTACTGGCATGTCTTCAGATCTGGATTTCACATTCTGTTAAATGCACACTGTGAAGAATGCTTGTCTCTCCTTTTTTTTGCAATGCGATAGCCAAGTGTCTGAAAAATGGACAAAAGTGATAATTAAACAAGCAGATCGTCTCGCATGTTTGTTTCAAAAAGAAGCACAATTAAGTATGTCAGCTCTTTGTGTATATATCGGACCAGAATATTCAGAAGGCGGACATACCCCTGTCTCATTTAAGCAATACAATATTAACCTTATTCAAATAGCTACGCTAACTGATGCATTTTAATTCCATTTAGAAATAAATTTACATAATTCTGGATACCCGTATAAGCAGAGGGACAGGTACCTGAATATTGTTTTACCAATATCTCAAATACTGAATAATCACACATGCGACGAGTTTTTCCAACTAGAGATGTGTCCATAGGACACCGATGCCCCAACATTCCGCTGCATTGTCAAAAAACATCCTACACAGTTACAGGTGCGTATAAACATTGTCCTTAACATAAGAAGTCTTAAAATGCTTTTTTTTGCTTAATCTGGGGGCACAACTTTGTCGATCTCTAATGAATTTAAATACCCAGGTGCGTTAAGTTTACATGCTGACAACTATTCTTAGAAAGTTTAATGGCTCTAGCAGTTACACGTTACACGCTACACAAGTCTAAAAATGCTATTTTTGCTTAATCAGGGGGCATAAGTCTGCCGATCTCCAATAAATTCGCGTCAAAATACCCAGGTGCGTTAAGTTTACATGCTGACAAATATTTGAAGAAAGTTTCATGGCTCTAGCAGTTATACGTTTCGAGTGATAAGCGACACCAGCCAGCGGGACAGTGTGAGTGCGGAACAGCAGACGGACGGACAAGGGCAAATCTATATATCTATACGTCAAACATGTAAAACGTCATAAATGATTAGTAAAATTAATCAAAACAAATGATATTTATTGAAGAATAGCTATTATGAGCCATGTAAAAACATATATATCAAATAACTGCTATTAAATCTGATGTTAATTTGATGTGTTTTGAAGTAAGTGTGCAAAGAACCATTCATGTTACAAGAAGACCTAAAACCACAAATATCAAACTTAATGATAATAACACGTAAAATACGTTTACCTTCCTCAAGATAACCGTCTTTAAAGTCCCAAATAACTCAATGTTAAAGGCATCAGCTTAAACATCGGATAACAATTTTAAAAACATTTAGCCAGTTATCTGACCGGAGGGCAAACACCTTGCACACAGCTTCCGTTAGTCATAAGTAGCCCTCAAGTGTTAAGATTATCCTTGATATAGGATGTCAGCGGGATAAATCTCATATTACACTGTAATTGAACGATCTCGTTCAAGTTAGGTTTGTTTACTTTAACATGACAGGAGGGTTAAAATAATAAATGGGTTTTAGGGTGTGTTGAAATATCAAAACGACAAACTTTACGAATAAACGTTGCTATGTTTCATTTGCACGTACTTTAGAGATGTTGCGTGCTGTGGAAGCTTGTAAGAATTTGAAAAGTAAAATATTTGTCTGTATCTTTTAAACAAAAGGAATTCAATTATACAAACATTAATATGAGAATTACTCATTAAAGACAAAATCTTTACAACTTTATTCTCTTTTGCTTTAGTACTTTAGGTTGTCGGTACACATGAAAAGAATTAAATTTCTGAGTCACGTGCACGTGAACATACCATCTTCAGTTTTATAGCATACGGTGAATATAAAACCAATTGCTAAAAGCATGTCGCCCAGGAAAAAAATCCTAAGATAAGAGAAATATCCTAGGAATGTCGCCAAACAGACAGCCGAGTTTAGATTTGTGGAGGTGTTTGCCATCTGATTGTATCTGTGACCTAAAACAAACAGTTTACAAGTGAGGTGTTAAGAAAGTTTTTTATGTTTGGTTACAATAGCACTGACAACATAATTCAGCGCACATAAAAAGCAAAGCCGGATACATGCACTCAAGCAAATAGTTTGCTTGAATGAAATAAGACGAGCGGCTGAATAGGGAAACTATAAACATAAAATAATATTATTTTGTCGAATTATAATTGTGCATCTTTACACTCTAAAATGCATAATCTTATTTTATAATTAATTTTACATGGGTACATAAAAATAGCCCGGATGCTTAAAACGATGCGTATTCAGATATTAATGTGCCTTTGTGATATATCACTGTCAACACAAAACTTTATTGCGACAGGTATCCTTGTCAAACATCCTTTATAAACTTACAGCAGTTGTTACCTTAAAATATCCAAGATTAAATAATTCCAAAATGAAAATAAACAATTTTATTAATGTACCCTTCCCGAGAGAACACTTGAGTAATTATGTTGTACTGTGTTACGTGGGTATATGGGTATGCCCATTCATTTTTCACTATTTAAAAATGCAGTTGAAATCAGACAAAAGACCTTCATGCGGTGGTATTTTGTAATCTGATCCCATCTTTTTGCACGTAAGGTTATTGTGTTATAATTAGATATTTGATCGTTTCAAGCAACTGAAGAAAATAAGAGGGTGGGGCAGAGGTGACGGCGGGGACAGAAGAAGTGAAATTTTTATGCTTTCATGTGCCGGACTTTCTGAAATATGTCAGCAATAACAAGGGAACTAAGGAGATATATTTATTATTATTAAAAATAATAACAATAATAATAATAAATTAAATAAAAAGAATATCAAATGAATTAAAGTGAGGGTTAGTGTAGATAAACAGAAGAAAATTACTATACCATAAGAAACTTGTTGACTGTTCAATCATTATTAAATCAACCAGAACCATGTCAGGCGATCACCTCCCACCCCCGCCCCCCACCCTCGGAGCAATGTTGCCAATGCAATGGTGACGAAGGGAGAAATTAAAATATATAAAGCAAGCCAGATCTTTGGTACATCCATAGTGCATATCTGCTCAAAATACTCCGTTATTGGGTGAACAATCAACTAAAACACTTGGGTAGGTTTTGGGTTGTGTTTCGGATATGTTTATTGCGATATTATGAAGGGACATAATTCAAGACGAAGTCAAAGTAGGTTTATGCATTTTCCCAAGAGGTCCTTTATCACCGATTACAATAATAAATAAATCCCCGAGGTATACAGCAAGCAGGTAAAGTATATAAAAGGGTAAAAATCAAAATATGGCAAGGTAGAATTATGCCCCTTACAAACCTTCTTTAAATGCCCTCTATAATTGCATTAAGTTTCAACAAATTCCTATGATAAAAACAAAATGTTGCTAAATGACTAAAAACAAAGGGAAAACAATTAAGTAAGTTATAGTTGAGATTATGGTTCTTACATAATGCACTTAAATAATAATAATAATAATAATAACATCTTTATTTAAAGAAGGTAACATATTAAGGTTATACATAAAACATACATAGACCTTATGTACAGTATGGCCTTCTTAAACAATAGATTGTACAAAGAATATAATACATGTTAATTATGCATTTAAGCTTCACACATACACAATACACATCGAAAGCCACTCAAAATTATATTCATTATGTAATATCAATTAACAATAGACCTTTTTCCGCTTAAACCTTAACCAATACGTACGGCAAAGTGGAGAGAAACTGAAAGTTTATCAGTTAACTAGAAATGTGTCCATAGGACACAGATGCCCCCCACTCAACCTAGCTACTAATATAGCTAGCAATATGGCCACGAGATAGTCATACACGCTGAATCATTAATAAGATTGGTTTAACAAAATGACAACTATAAGAAACCTGTTGTGGTGTGAAGACTCAAAATATTGTCTCCAACACTGTGACCAATGGATGAATATTATCCTTCGCAATTCTGTATGCATAGTTGGACATTCTTGGAGTTTGCAGATGGTGAACAGGTGTTTTCATGTCTAATTTGTACTAAGTTCATAAGTTATATGTTCTGTAAGTCAGGCTGTTTATAAAATGTCCATTGTCATCTAAATAGCAAACAATTTTAAGCAATTGTTGGAACAAAATTTCATCATTTCCATACTTAAATGTTGAATTCTACTTAAGCTGGTGCTAACGGGCGTGGACGGTTATTTGCATTTTCCATTACTGTCCATGAACATGTTCAATCAAACTGAGTCTGTAATTTGACCATTGGAACAGCGTTAAACTCACTAAGAAGAAGGAAAAGTTTTAAGGTATCAAACTGTAGGGCAACAATGCTGTGGTCTGAGAAGTAGGTTGACAGGCAGGATAATCTGGGTTGTAGAATATTATTCTGTATGTAGACAAGGTCAAGTGTAGAACAACCTCTGTGAGTTGGGAGCTGCACACACTGGGAATAGTTATTCAATTTCTGTGACAGTCTTGTATAATTTGTAGAACTAAAAGCTATGTTGAAATCTCCAAGCAGTACATCTGCAATATGTGTAAGATCATTAATAAAGTCTGTTATGTTCGAGGATGGGGATCTATAGAGAAGACAGAATGACCTTGGACAGAACTCTGATGAGATGGTAACTGACACTTGTTCCATATGAGGTTGATGTGAAACATTGGAAGTTGTCACTGGCAACTTATCTCGTGTGTAGAACAACAAACCATAGCAGCTGTCTTCCCATGACATAGGCAAACATGTCAAGCTCCACCCAACACGCTAATTACACTGTACTTGATTCTCATAGACATTTGCTTCAGTCAGACAAAGTATGTCAACCCTGCTCAGAACTGGGTGACTCTAGCTCTAGCGTTTTTGCAGTTACAGGCGACAAAAGTTGAAAATTCCAATTTTTAGTATGTAAGGGGCCAAAAAAAATCCGAATACATTTATACGGGAAACCCCAGATGTACAACTTTACATACTGATCAACATTCCTGTAAAGTTTCTTGACTGTAGGTGCAGCGCGTTTGCTGGTACAGGCGACACAAGTTGAAAATTGCAAATTTTGAGTATGTAAGGGGACATAACTGTAACAATTCCGAATAAATCTTTACAAGAAACCCCAGGTGCACAACTTTACATGCTGATCAATATTCCTGTAAAGTTTCTTGAATGTAGGTGCAGCGCTTTTGCAGGTACAGGCGACACAAGTTGAAAATTACTATTTTTGACTAAATAAAGGGCCATAACTGTAACAGTTCCAAAAAAATCTTTACGGGAAACCCCAGGTGCACAACTTCACATGCTGATCTACATTTCTGTAAAGTTTCTTGACTCTAGCTCCAGTGCTTTTGGAGCTACAGGCGACACAACTTTTTGGGACGGACGAACATACGGACGGACGGACAAGGGCAAATCTAAATGCCCCAACCCCTCCCAGAGTGGGGGGCATAAAAATTGACCACCCTGTAAGTCATAAGGATCAATTGTATGGTAATGTATAGGTTCTGAGAACACATTGTTATTACGCTGGGTTAGGTATACTCAACATAAGTTATGATATTTAGATGCACAATGGGTGATAAATACTTATTGTAGGGTTAGCTGGATTCGCTATTAGCAAATGTAATAATTTTGTAGTGCACATTCAGGATAATATCAGTTAAACATATCATTCAAGCAAATATACATGAACATGGTAATATCAAACATCTTATTTGTCATCTAATATTGCTGATTGCAGTAAATGATGCTTTTATCTGTATTTAAATCAGCAAAGAGTTTCGCACGGACTTCCTCTAAATATCATCCATTACTTTGTGAAATACTAACTTAATCACACGAAATTTTAGAGCTATGCTCCGGACAAGCATTATAGAACATAATAAAGGGAGATCATTCAAAACAGAAGCAAATGAAATTTATTGTTCTTGATACACTGCACTTCCTCTCAGTTTTCTCTATCAGTAAGTGAAACATTAACAAAGTCCCTTCTATAGTTTTCAAGCATTTACAAAACAACAAATGGAAATAATAAAGAATGAGGGCATGGCAGAGTTCTGGTTCTTACATACTGCTCATTTGCTCAACATTCACCGTCATTGCGTAAAATATCAACTTCATCCCTTCATTAGCTTTTAAGTTATGTTTTTAACATTCTTATACTGATATTATCACAGGACATAATTTCGTGATCGAGCCAAGGTCGAATTAGCACATTCTTACATTAAAACAATAAAGGAACATTATTCAAGACCGACGCAAAGTACAGTTACGCCCCACTGTCTTGAGGTTTTCTATCATTCTATGCAATATGAATGAATTGCCTAAAATAATTTTGGAGTTACGCCCCGGAAAAGAAAAATATATAAAAGGTGGGTAATTTAAATAGGTTAAAAAAGCTAGAGTTATTACCCTTCTACACTGCACTCCCCCCTGAGGTCCTTTATTATAAATTCCCTTCAACAGTGTTAGAGTAATGCTACGGACAAGTCACGGAAGGACGGACGAAGATCATTACCATATCCCTCACGCCTATCGGTGGGGGAATAAAAAAAGTCTATTTATTCAGTTGGAAACCCGTTAAACTACTACAGGTAATGAAGTACAAATTAAACAATTCTATTTGAAAACAAACATGTTTTAAAAAAAAAATATCTTTCTTCCTAAATAAGTAAAAAAAGTTTTTTTAACGATTCTGATAACCTCACTCAGTTCTTATTTCATATACTGCTTCATTTAAAAAACTAAAATCTATAAATTGTTGTAATATTCAAGTTACATATTTCGAGAGACACTGTCCTTTTGTTGTTACAAAATAACGTGTGCCTAGTTACTTGCTTTATTATTTCCTGTGAAATTTTGTTCAAGTTTACAGTGCTATTCTTACAGGTAAAAAAGCATATCTTTTGAAGTCGAATCATTATACTGAAAGAAAACTGCAATTTTAAAGAAACAACAATTAAACAACATAATTTAACCCTCATATCCGAATACTTCAAAGAACAGAAGAATAACAGACCACAAGACTTGACAGCTTCCTAAACACATCCGCATTGGCTATCTGATTCTATGTTGAGCTATACCATACATCTTAAACTGAGTAAATGTCTTTGACGAGTGATAGCCCTGTATATGTTTATTAGCATTCCATCTGTTTTATAGAACCTAATGACATTTTAATACAGTTCACAGTGTCAAGTACAAGATAAATTGATGTCATTTTCTGATAACCGCAAAGATTTCTGTAAGATAATGGCATTTATCATTCTGACGACATCATTCGGAGGACCTAGATGAAGTAAATATTAAAGAAGTGGACTTCTGTCGAGGGTGGTGCAACTGAGGAGTAAAAGCGTTCACTTTATTTTAATGTTATCAGTGTAAAACCTTCCAAAATTCTCACCTTCATATACTTTACTAGCTTACAAATAATGCTAGAATACACCCACTGTTATTCAGAATGCTACCAGGACCAGTAACGTATTTTATTTTATTTATTTTGCGGCGATAAGTATCAGTACTGCTTATTTACTATACACATGTTAGTCATACTTACAACAATATTTACGTATTTGATAAATAGGCAGTCATGGACTTAAGCCAAAAGGGATGGCATGTTTGCTTAATATTAGACACTCTAAATTGGCAAAGTAAATGTTGTGGTAGCTTGACATTTGACGTTCAAATTTTAAAGCACTTGAATTTTGAATGTTGTATAAAAAAAACGACATTCGATATTCGACATTCTCATTTGTATCACTTGAGTTTTACAGTCGAATTTTGAAAAACCTGCCGAATATCGAATGTCATGCAAGCACAAAATTCAAAGCAAATGATTCAAAATTAGAATGTCTAACGTCGTGCTAGCACAATATTCAAAGCTGACTTCACACTCACTCTTCCTTGATGCTAAACGACATCCTGTGTAAATCATATACAAACTGTTACTGCATATGTTGTATTTATTAATATAAAAAAAAAACGAAAATTGTCAGTACAAATGTACCAAATGCAAAGAACAAAACAGTCTGATTCAACATAGTGGTTTGTCATAAATTAAGAAATCCGTTAATAAATTGCACATCTATTATTTTTCTGATTTTGTACATGAAAAGTTTCCAACACATCCTAATACCTTTTTCATGTTTGGAAAAGACAAAAATAACAGAAAATTTATTGTGCACTGAATACTGTTCCTAAAGCTCTGTATTCATTTTAAAAAGCCATACTCTCGAGACTTCCTCGTCCCATTTATCAGCTCTACATAATTCACGCACAATACAGATAGATGCATTCAAAATTTATGTTCTAACGCGGTTTCAGATATAGCGGCATAAATTATTTATATATAGTTATAAATACTTAAAACTCAATTCTAAAGACTTCAAAATTAATTTAAGTATCTTGTTTGACAGTTACTAACTAAAACAATTTATCATATAAATGCAAAATGATACCTGAAGGAAATTACTGATAAATGTGCTCTATATATATCGGTTTTATGTAAGTAATGTACTTTTATTTCAAAGTGGCACACAATCTATTTATCTCAGTTTGTTTACCGTCGATACCGGTTGCCCATATGACAAACGCCACCTGCAGATATTAGTTATTTGAATTTGTGGGGGATAGTGCAAGACACAGAAAATATACCATTCCAGAGGCACACTTGGTTCTCAGTGTACATTACTGATACCTGGGACCTTGGTTTAACGTCTCATCCGAAAGATAATTAATGGTGGAGCGGGGGATCGATTTCGCGACCCCTGGGTTACCAGACCAGCGCTCCAATGTGACACGTAACACAACACAATACTCTCACATTTGGGAATCCATAGCTTTTTTAGTCATAAACAATAAAAAAACATATACAATAAACCCGCCTGTGCGGATTTAATCATTTGCTTAGATAATAGTAGAGGTATATGGTGTTTTTCAGGAGAAAAACATATGTTTCCACCTACCCCACCAACCCCGAGCCACGGAATAAAATAAGAACAAATATGCGTAACTAGTTTTCCCCTAGCACCATTTTGCTGGTGTCAGCTTGTAGCCATTCTGCAGAAACTGGAGCACAGAAGTTGTTGTTTAGGGTATATGGTTCAGCATTAGTACAAACTGAAAGCAATATGTACATGGCATGTAGCAGTAAAATTACTGACCTACCGAAAGTTGTCACTATGACCCTGACCTTTGAACAAGTGACCCCCAACACAATAGAGGTCATCTACTGGTCCTTACCAATCTGCCTAGGAACCAGTGATAAATTGTTCTTAAGTTATTGTTCCTAAATGAATTTCCTGTTTCAGGTCATTGTGATCTTTAATTCTCAGATAGTGACCCAAAGGATATAAGGCTCACTTACTGCTCATGACCAACCGGCCAATTAAATTTGAAGAGCCTATGCCTAAGCGTTTACAAGTTATTGGTCTAAAATCATGTTTTCAGGATACTGGGACCCTGCCAAAGCGTTCACAAATTATTGGTCTGAAATGAACAAATATACCGAGGTACTGTCTAAACTCCTTCCATGTATGAAGAAGTTACGGCCCGGACAAGGTCTATCATTAAATATTTTTACCTATCACAAGTGACTGTGACCTTGACCTTTGAGCAATGAATCTAGGTCTTACACGTGACACGCTGTCTTATCAAAGCCAATAAATATGCCAAGGTATTTCAAAATCCCTCCACAAGATAAGATGTTATGGTCCGGAAAAGGTCTATACTCAACATTTTTTTTACCTTTGACCTATGACTGTGACCTTGATCTTCGATCTTTAGACCTGCATCTTACATGCAACAAATGGTCTCATCAAGGTAAAACAAACTGTCAAGGCATTTTGAAATACTTTCATGTAAGGAGAACTTATGGGACGGACACGAAACGAGACGGACAAAAGGAAGGACTTCAAGGTGAATCCAATATCCCTCACAAACATACACACACAAAGTGTGTGGGGGTATAACAAAAATATATAAAGTATAAAAAAAAGTTTTCTAAATATCTTTTCTGAACGCGTTTATTGACCATTATCTACTCATTACAACACTGTTAGTGGTGCAATTTGTTCCCAGCTGAAAAACGCATCTCAATCACTTGACAACTCAGTATCGTCTCAAATTTGCTTACAAAATCAGATACAGCCGTTTCTGGTCTGTAGATTGACTTTTTCTAATACAAAAGATTAAACTTTAATTTTCTAAAAGTTTCATTTCTTTCAACTATTCTGTTTAAATGTACAACAACACTATCTATCCAAATGATATTTCAGCTCTTTTTCTAATACCAATATTTCATTCACAATACTATTCAGAAATGCTCTTCATAAATAAATAAAGAGTCTAACCTCATAGGAACCGTCGAAAGTTGCTGCGAAGGCAACGTGAATGAAAATAAACATGATACTTACAATAGTACAACACTGCCTGCTCTTATTTCGAGACTAAATTCTCATTAAGGGACTAAAATTCGTTTAGCTTTAAGTTTAATGTTACGGTTCCTTTCTCAATTAAACATTAAGTGTTTAATGGCTATAATACCTCTAAGATTTATTTTAAACATTTACTATTTTCCATTCATTGATGACATTATCTTCAAAATTTGTCTGCATGCTTAAGTTATAAAAAAACTGTATCTTTCATTTTTATTTATAAGAATAGGTACACCAATTAAACATAAAGGCTTACATCTAAGGAATTATCATAAGTTGCTAGATGGTCATTTAGAGCTTAAAAATATATTTTGAAATTACAATGTTCTAATGTTCTTACGTTCTTATTTTCCAACTTTTCGGTTAAAGCAGTCCGTTAAAAATGTAATGTTTTGCTATAAGACATTATATTGCACAATGCTAATGTCTACACTTACGACTTTTAAACAGCATTCAAGATGAGAAGTCAAATTGTCCTTGTTAAAGTCGTTTGTATCGTTTGCCTATCACTGTGACGGGGCTTTCTAAATTTGCTAACTGACCAACCATTTAATCCTGAATTAAACCATGAATTTATAACATGTAAATATAAATATTACAAACTAATCGTCTTTAATAAATAAATAATATGATAATTGTTTAGACTGTATAACGACATTAGTGTAATTGTAGAATATATGTAACTTCATTCATGAACCATTGCTAGTGATACAAATATCCTGCTCAGTCTCAATTCTGTTGCATGAAAACATTCACTTTGTCACTAGAGATATCGAAACATCGGTTAATTAAGTAACCTATTAAGTAATGCTACTACAGTATATGCCAACGCACAATTTACGTCATATCAAATATTGATGTAAAATCTCAGTGCAATTACATTTTATAACTACGTTTAATTTTTCCAGATACTTTGTCATGCGTCACAAATGTTTTTTGAAACGTTTCTTTAATGCTGTATTTTGCTTGTTATTTTTTCTTTATAAAATTAAATGCTTAACTTGTGTCTTTTTGATATGAATGGACATATCTGTAGCATTGAGTTTCTTATTAAAGTACTAGTTCGTTAAAGAGAAAATTTCGTGAATATAATGATTAACTAAAATGTATTTTAACATCGAAACGCTATGTAGATTTAATCTAAATAAGAAGGTTTCAACTTCATTAAGTTATAAGAACAGTAGGAACTAGTGCAAGGTTCAAATGTATTCTCACATATTCGTGTTTACATTCATGAGCAAAAGCTGCTTTGAAACAACGATCACCATAAAGCATGAAATGTGCATTTAAGACCTTTCAATAACATTTTCCTACACTCAATGAATGAAAATATAATAATAACTCGTGTCCGACCCTATGTGCCTCCTTTATTACAGTA
Source organism: Cyclina sinensis (assembly GCA_012932295.1). Lineage (NCBI taxonomy): Eukaryota > Metazoa > Mollusca > Bivalvia > Venerida > Veneridae > Cyclina > Cyclina sinensis. The sequence continues at coordinate 42,631,728 of JAAONU010000016.1, read as the reverse complement.
ACTTTCTAGTTAACGATAAAGAACAGCGGAAAGAGCTCGTAACCTGACTAAATCAGACATAATGCACTCGAGTGTTATCAGGCACATATCTGGATTACAAGTTTATTGCAATTCCCATGGATAATGACAGCGATTTGTAATAAATATAAGGAGACGCCCCAAGGTTATGTTTTAATGTTTCTAAAATTGCTCTTTCCATCACAGGAATCTGTTATATCACAATAACTTGCTCTTCATCTAACTAGCGAGCAATCAGTTTCATTTACTCTATAAAAACAACTGTTCCGATTTTAACGAAGCAGACAATACTGGTATGTTCTAGGTTATTTCAGTGGACGTCAGACAAGACGAGAAAATGTCCTATGGACTCAGTTGATATCAACTGTTGTTCACTGTCCCCGTTCACAGTCAATTCCAATTAAGTAGAAAATGAAAAATAACTGCAATACTAAGCATATAATGAGGCTGCAAATTATGAGAATAGGCCTAACCTTTGCCATAGGCAAATCTTATAAATGGTTATTTTACCGTTTTGAAAATTTACAGTGCCCTGCTTTTTGTCACTTATTCTGATGATTGTTGTAGATATTACAAATGGAATCTAAAGTCAAGTTAATGAATAACAAAAACTCTTATATGATATCTTAAACCAACTCAACTGAAACAACAAAACATCGTGATAAATCGTAATAAATTTGAATAGTTGCAACAACTAAGCAACTAAAAACAATGCATGATATTTTCATGTTGTACATGTATGTGTTTATGATATCAAAGAATATAACGTGACGTGATAAAATAACAGTCTAGTCAATATGACGTCATCGAGAAAACGACCTCAGTGTTGACGTCATAAACTAATTAACGGTTTATGGAAACACACTGTGTTTTCTGCATTTTTTGAATTACCATCACATGTTGTCTTTGAAAAATGCGTGTCTTCGAACGTTATTGAAACACGGGTATGGATCATACAACAACCTAGCAGCTATAACCATGTTGCATGTTACATAGTATAACATCCAAGTCGTCCATGATGTGAAAATTATTAATTAAAATGTTATAATATGGATTGTTATTTCCACTATTAGAGCACCTGCTAGTAGTCAGAGTGCGATTATAGGTACACAGAAGTAATATCTAAATAAAAATAGTCTATTATCTGAAAGTGAAAAAGGCTGAAAATGTAAAATTTGACCACATTGTTGATAATCTCACGACACGACTCTTGATATATGTCTCATCAAATAGTAAATTCCTTGTCCGACACTTTCACAGATCTTTTTAAAAGACCTCTTTTCTCCTATGCTTATAAAGCAAACAGCAGCTTTACTGTATATGGGTGGATGTTTACTTATAAGTGTCAAAAATACTTTATTCTGCACAATAGTCATTGTCTGTTTTTTTCTTTTCTTAACCACAATATTAATGCATTCACATTTGACATGAGATTACAAAATTAAACATACGGCAAATATAAAGACCGGACGTCAAGAACAACGGTATTTTCAGATATCTATTTAGAAAGATACTCGGCAGCATCAATCTATAACCCAAAAACAAACTCATCTAAACTAATCTGATTCTATATTGAGCCAAATCATACATCTCATCTCAGAAGAGTTAACATTCTTGACGAATAATAGCATAGCGTGGGACTATCAATATTTCGTCTATCATACTGTACCTAATGGCATTTTGATACAGTTAACAGTGCCAAGAACAGGATAAAAGAAGACTTAACCACTCCGTTATCATTCGAAGCTGAGGTGGAAATGAAAATTGTATTTTACTGACCTTGGAAAAGCGAACGTCAGCTCGTTATATTTTAACTTGCTATAATTTACGAGTTTAGCTCTTTCAATAGAAAAAAAAGGAAAAAACGCGTTTTGTATGTCAAACATTATTTTTTAGATCCACAGGGCATATTAAATGTGCTGAACAGCTTGAAAGATATTCGCATGCTTTCCATAGGCCAAGTAAAAACGAGCTTTTTTATCTGAACAGTAAAATGTGTATCAGAAAAATGCATCGAAATGAAACTGATTGTAACTGTTGGATAATTTTATCACAAAGCCGCTTACCTCACACTTAAATGGAACATTAAACATACAATTATGATGTGAATCCTAGCTTATTGTAGCTGAAAATCATAAAAGTAATTTTTCCGTTTTCTCTCACTGAAAAACAGTAGTAAGTCGAGGTGCATAGCTTAACAATTCAAATGTGAATTTGAATACCATATGAATCATTTAAAATACTTCTGTTGAAACAGATAATATTGTAATGTTTTATTTCATTAAGTATATACGTTGTATGTTTTAGAGGTAATAATTAAATATTTGACTGTCTGATACAGATATGGAATACTTTCATTGCCTATGAAAACTAGACTTACAAAGCACAGTGTTTCTGTATCCTGTATATTCCCGGTGGAAACATGGATTACTAGATACTCTTGATTTAGTCTTAATTTACTTTCCGCTGACATTGCTTCCTCATTAAAAATGCGCTCATTTTATCAAAACTGTGACATTGCGTTTTTTAAACTGTAATACACACCTTTTACCAAACATTTTTTTTATTCCAGTAGACATTATCTATTATTGCTGTTTATACTGTCATATCTATCACCTTAACCTTTCGATTTCAATTGCAATGAAAACCTAATTCAGCACATTAATAAAACAAAATAGATTTTTTCTGTAAATTTGTAAACAAATATATACAGTTAAAGAGACTGTACTCCAGATTTGACATAAAAATAATTTCATAAATTATATATTTAGATGCCGTGAGATTATAACAACATAATATTTTACTTCAAAACTGATAATAAAAGTAAAAAAAGAATTAAAAAAAATATTTTCGCTCCAGCCTGATTTGAACTCTGGACGCTCATGTTAACAAAATATTTCCAACGCTCTTACTTTCACCACCATCGCCGAATGTGATATTACAGATATTTACTTTAAATCTTATACGATATAGTTATACCGTCGCGTTACGGTATAGCACTTTGAAAGGGAAAAAATCAATTTATAATGTAATTATTTGACTTATTTTTTGTCAGTAAGTTATTTTTAAGCATTAGTCATAAGTATTACAAGAAATTTATAATACAAGAAAACTTTCTTTTTTTGTCATCTGGAGCACAGCCCCTTTAAATAATAAACATAACAATCTTATGATGAATAATATTTCCTTGACCTTTACTCTGACTGATCGTAACTGTTTATAAATCCAAGTTATTAAACTATACTCACAAGCAGAGACGTATATATATGTAATACGTCTCTGTCACAAGTAAATGAATGTTTTTTCCTTAATTGAATTGTTACATCTTATAAAGTTCAAAATATGTTTAATCCAATGTTGCTTATACCTTACAGCATTTTCACAATCCACTGACATTTTATCATATTCAGACCCACTGAGTTTGTCGATGGCGCTTTGGGTAAAACCACGGATAATTTGTCACAACGCAGAGATCAGCACATTTTCCAATAATTCAAATATATCAGTCTTTGACAGTTCAATGCTTTTATGAGTTTCTGTTTGAATATTAATGATGCTAGCTTTGAAATCAGTTTTGTTGAATTATATATAAATCATCATTAAATTTAAGAAACATTGTTTTCATTTCTGTAAAAAAGAACAAATGTCAGGTTTACATAAAACGACCACTGAAAGTAGTATTTTGAAAACTCTACAAGCACAAATGACTTGTATCTAAAGGGTTATTATAGAGCCTATTATAACACGGTAAGTTATAATTTTGCACAGCGTGTGGCCGAAGCAAAGAAACAATAATTTAAAATTTCTCACATAAAAAATAAATAACATCAGAGAGTGTACAATGATTAATAACATGTTCAAGCAATTACAAAAGCAATTTTTGAACAGTAGATTTGACAATATTGTTTCAGAGGGCAACCTCTGCTTTGCTTACTACCCGCTAGATTCAATGAAGTTTTGTATGTTATTATACAGATATTCTAACACACTTTATACATACTGTGAACTGTAAGAATTTAGAAGCTACTGACTTTTATACATATCAATTGTTTTTACTAACAGGGCTGTTAACTAATTCGGCATTCTTTTTATCCAAGCTGTTTTGATTTTTGGAAAACATAATTTTTTTGTACATTCCTATTTTGCAGTACACATTTTAACACCAATACGAATCTGTTTGATTGAACGACAAAGACCCCCAGGTCTTATTTACATCAACTAAATAATCCATACACAGGATCATTGATGATTTACAATAATGTTTACAACTTTTAAATCAGTTTAACTAATAACAGGATTCGATATATCGTCCCAATCAATAAAGATAATATTTTCAACTTAAAATTAAAATGTAAAAAAATGATGAAATTGAATACGTTGATTTCGTAAAGAAACAAAATACTTACAATACTGTATAATTTATGTGATTTATATAAAGATTTATTTCTTATGTATACACGCTGAATTTTTCAGAAACATTAACAATATGAACGATGGGTGGATTTTTCTGCATCAATGATGAAAACTGTAATTGTTTATAAGACTCTTTTGTCTTCCCTTATCGAAATTTTAATGATGCTTATTTTTATTTTGTTTTAATTTAACTGCCATTTGTTACAGGGTTCATATTTAAATAAGTTTTAACGTGCATTTTCAGTCAGTGATTTTTTTAATCTGTAGAACGATCAGATATTTTCTAATCCAACTATACAACGAAAATGCAACAGATTACATGGGTGGTCTTTTATCTTTTGTACGACCGGTCATGCAGTTTGCTCGACACCTTGTTGGTAAGTTGCCATTCTTATTCAAACACTCAATGTTTCTGAAGAAACGTGAAGTTAAACACAGAGTGTTTTATTATGTAAAGCGGGTGATTTTCTTGCATTTAAACAATATTAGGAAATGACAAAATATCCCAGGCCTTGATTATATCTGGTTTTACTAAGACTTTAATAGAATATAATTAGATGACAATGTTCAACCTGTTTAAACAGTCGTTGCAAGTCTTCCATAATTTAAGTATTTTCGAACTCCAAATACGTCTGTATTGAATTATGTTCCTCTTTGAATGCTATGTTTAGTTCTTATTATCGTTACACAACAACTTTACGATTCTTTGAACTGTTGTTCTTTGAGATAATAAGTTACAGTCTTTAAATGTAGAAATTAAAACTGAAAACTGATCTTGGAACCCAAATCCTATTTGTCAGGCCAAATGTTTCAATTAGATTTCACCGTATTTCTTAAGAGATATTCCATGTTTTGTATTTATCCTGAGGGTGAAGTTTTAGTAGTCTATCTTAGTAATTTAATTGCCGCCCCGAAAATAATGTTTGAAACTCTTTCCAGACGAGTTTGTTAATAACTTTCTCTTGGAAGAGTTAATTGAAGTCATAAAATGGTTTTCTTTCCACCCTCATATTTATTTTTTACCATACAGCAGAAGTTTTTATAAATCTAAACATCATTAATAACCAATTTACCCTGGGAGAAACGATGTTTACCACTTTTTTTTCAAAAAGAAAAATCCACAAATTTGACGAGTACAGAAAATATCACTTATGTAATATACATTATATCAGTTATGCATGACTTGCCAAATGTTGGAATCAAACACTTGTTTTCACTAAAAAAGCATTACCATCCTAGCTTCAGCTTGAATAAAATGATACAAATTTATTCATCTGAAACATATTTGAAGGTTTGCTAACGTTACAAACAATAGATTAAGTATTAAACAAGTGTTAATAGGATTTTTTTTTTTAATTTTTGGTATTTACAGGTCAGTCTTGAGACAATAACGCTGTGCTAAACAATAAACCATTTTTTCTAAAAACCCTTCATGTTATATCTTTTGCGAAAAAATGATCATTTATAGTAAATTAAATCCATCCGCTAATCATATATGTCTAAAGGACGTATCGTCAGGAGTTATACAATAAAAGTACTGTGTACAAATTTATTTGTATATATTTATTTTTTTTTTATTCATCATGTAAACTTGTGAAGATTATTTCCGCTTTTAAACAAGCATTATATAACTGAAAATTATTTTCAATCTATACTCAGAATGTTATCCTAATACTCTGATCAATCGCAAAACTGACGATATCAATGCACGTGTAACGCAAGCAAACAATATCTGTACCAAGACATTTCCGTACGCAAATGGGTTGCAATACATGAGCCCGCACCATTCTTTTATAATCTATAAAGCACATTTCAAAAACTTAAAATGAAGATCTACAAGATTTCCCTACAACATTTTGCCTTAAACTTATCATTCCAAAACAGCAATAATGCTGGAATGCAGGATTTGGTGTAAAATATTCCATATTTTCTTCGAAGAAAGAACCCATTAACCACACTCTCGGAACCAATTCTAAATTGTTCTCTCTTTCTTCGTAGCTAAGTCCACATCCACCTTTTAGAAAGCTGTGTACGGTTCCACATCTACACAACGGAACAGTTTTGTAGCGCTCATCTCAGCACTATTACCAGTACATGGTAAATGTGTAACTATACATTTCTTAATTTTCGAAATTATAGATTTATTTTGATACATGTTAAATTTCTGTAGAAAAAGAAATTTCATTCAGATAACAATATATTTCAGAAGTTTTAAGTTTTAATTACTTTAATTATACCCAACCCAGCCTTTAACTCACAACTATGTAATCAACGATGCCATGAGGTTTTTCATATACTGTTCCCTATTAAAATGCACATGAAGGTAGATTATTACCCACTCAGTTTCTTCACAAACAACCAAGGCTAATTCCTCTTTTTAAAACTGAATGTAATACCAAAATAAAGATGCACTTTCATATTACTACTTTTTCAAAAGATAATCCTCTCAGTTTAAATAAGTAGAGACTTGCATGTGGCATATACAAAAAAAGCTGCCTGACGACAGCGTGCTCGACTATTCTCAGTGCTTTAAAGTGGAATCCAAGCATGTCTTTAAAAAGCCTTAATTCTTAAACATACCTTTTTGTCGCAAAATGAATTCATGTAGTTAAATCCCATGACAGAGTAATGTACTTTATTTTTAAACTCACTCTAGAAGCAAGTTGTAATATGTTTTACTTGGAATAAACGCCTTAATTCTTAAACATAATTCTATATGCAAAACAATCATGTAGTCAAATCCCATGACAGATTAATACACCTTAATTTTCAAACTCACTCCAGAAGCAAGTTATTATAAGTTTACTTGCAATAATCTTGTTCTCATAAATTAAAGAAATGTATGTTAAAAGGGGCATAATTCTAAAAAATATCGACACAAGCACCAAAATTCTAAATGACAAAATTTCTTAGCTAAAAGGTCAAGCTTCTCTTAATATTCCAATCACAGTTATGCCCCTTGTCCCACTTCAGGGCCAGTGACTATATGCAAGTATTTTAAGTTTCAATTGAAACCCCTTGATGTGAACACGCTATTACGCTAAATAAAAGTTTTATGTTAAAAGTGGCATAATTATGTAATTTTTCCTGACACAGTTATACCCCTTGTCCGACAGCATGCCTTGTCACTCTATGCAAGTGTTTTAAGTGTCAGCTGATTACTTTTCATGATAAACAAGCTTTTACACATAAAAAAAAACTTTAACCAATGCCGACGCCGGGGCGAGTGCAATATCCCTCCTTAATCTTCGAATAAACGAGCTAAAATGCGTAATAATCCGATTAGCTATTTTGAACAAATCCTGGTTTTAGTTCGCTATGTATGTTATTTCGTGTTTTGAAGTGTTTTCATGTCATAACAAACGTGTTTGTACCTGACAATGTATAGAATGATATATTCAGATAAACAGAGCACTCGAAGCACACTCATACCATTGAAATTAAAACTTTGCTTCTTACTATGATGAATTATAGTTCTTACATCCTGCGATACATCTTTTCTGTAAATATGTTTCAACTACCTAGCCTGCGTTCATTAATGAACATTCAATGTATAAACGCAACTTTATTTTTGGTTGTGGTAAAAGTAACTATGTTATTGCAGAGTCCTGTAGGAGACATGACACCACAAAGTAACTATCTAGACGGCAAATGCATACATGGTAAAATCAATCCACTCCAAGGACAGACTCATCTACACTTATTATCTTATTCTATATCGAGCCAGCGTAAACATCTTAAAAAGAATTAATATTATGGACTAGTAATAGCCTAGTATGTGGTTATCAATATTTCATCTATCATAATCTGTCTAATGGCATTTTGATACAGTTCACAGTGCCAAGAACATACTAAACTGATGTCATTTTCCTGACAGTTACACAGATTTATTGTAAGTTGATAGAGGACATCATCAAAGATCAAGATTAAGTAGTTATGATAGGACCAGATGAATATGCGACTGATGAAAAAAACCGATAGCGTCACGTGAAAAGGCTTCTAAAAATATTCTACAAGACATATTTTCAAAAAACATTGATGTTTGTTTTCTGTCATTTAAGAGGCTCGCCCCTGCATTTAAATAAAACTCCACAATGAGTATTAACAGGATTTGGTGTTTAATTCTGAATATGTTGCCATTTTAAAGATCCCGGAAACAATTAAGCAGTATGAAATTTGGAAAGTATTTGTTATTTTTTAATGGAATCACAACACGTTAATCACGTCAGTGAAACGTTTCAGCAAATAATATTTTAATTAAAGGTTGTTACTGATATTTTTACAACATGATATTAACAAGAGAAACCAACTTGACGCTTAAACTTGCCCTTAGACTTTCTGACTGTGAACCTAAATATAATCTAACAGGTTCATAAGCACTTTTTAACTGGTTTACATTTTGCACATTTGATATTCTTGAAAGAGATGAAACGATAATAAATTATCGGCAAGAATGTCGTACATGTCGGATTTGACATCTTGTATTCTACTTTTCAGTCATTTAAAAACATTCCCGCCAAAGCCAGTAACTTTATTAGTGCTTCAGTACTTGTACTCAAATTTTCAGTGTATACTTCCCAATTTTATGTGCCTTTGTACCACGACCGCGTATCATTTTAATTTAAGGATGCTTCTTGTTTATCTTCGGAGAGTAAACGAACGGTTTACATTAACTTCCAAAACCACCCATGCTCGTTACATTTTAGCTTACAAACTCATTTATTTTCAAAACAAAAATATATAATTACCCTGTCAGTGAACCACTGCACCTGTGCGAATGTAGGTGCTTCATTATTTTTCGATTTTTGAATCCTGCAATGTGCCAAAATATTTTTTTTCAAAATTTACCAAAGTGTACATGCTTTTCAAGACTGAAGAAGAAACGAGCATTGCCAATATTTGAACAGGTGAACTAGAATGTGCCAAAAATGCGCTGTTAACAAACTGAAATACCCTTTTGCATATTTAGATTACAAAATACCATGCTTTAAAAAAATAGTATAACATTATAAAACATATTTTTGTTGTTTTTTTTTTAAAGATCATGATATATGCTATATTCTATCCGAATAACACAGTCTTTAACTACTGTTGCTGTTTAAGCTGTGATTTTTTTGAGTGTGTTATTTTTATTATAAGAAAATGCTATAATAGAAATGAAGTGAAAGTAAATCTGCCGAATTAATCAGGAAAATGTTGCTTTTTAAATACATTTGTAAAAACATACATTTTTATCAATTTACAGGACATGAGAATCTCTAGTTGTGTAAATCTTTCTTTGCCGGTTAATTCTTTACTTTGGCTGTTAGTCAAACTTTGAATTTTAGTAATAATATGAAATATTTCTTAATATAACTTCTCATTTTTTAAAGATCAAAATATCTTAACAGCAATGACGGTGATCAGAGTAATGTTTTTAATACTTATTGGAAAATCCTAAGCCACTTTATCCTTCTCCAATCGATGCCGCTTACTGTAAACACATCTTATTATCAGCTTTTAGCAGTTAGTTGCTTATAAAAGTACCCTTAAGAATATTAATGATGCTAGCTTTCAAATCAGTTTTGTTGAATCATATGTAATTTCAAATATAATTTATGAAAGACTTTCCAAATTCCTGGAAATAATAGAAATCAAGCAAGCATTTGTTTAAAAATTTCACAAACACTACGTGAAAATTTCTTATTGTTCAGTAATCATTTTGAAAAGAATGTTGCATCCCAAATCATAAAAGCAATTCCCTATGTGAACAACTTTTTCAATTATAATAAAAAACTAGATGGGTGTTCAGTGGAACACTTGTGTCGCCCTTGGGTACTCTGTTAGAATAACTAAAAAGGTAAACAAGAGCCTGCTGGGGTTGAGGGTGGATGGGGAGTCAAGTACCTATGTATTAAAATTTGAAAAAAAAATTGGGCCCGGTAGGGGGGAGGGGGGGTAGAGTAAAGTACCTATGTTTAAAAAAACAAAAAGCGCGGGGATGGGGGGTGACTGGTTGGGGGGGGGGTAGGGGGGGGTTTGAGGGTGAATGGGGAGTCAAGTACCTATGTATTAAAATTTAAAAAAAAAAGGGGGGGGGGGTAAAAAAATGGTGGGGGGTTGAGGGTGGATGGGGAGTCACGTACCTATGTATTAAAAAAAAAATATTGGGCCCGGGTGGGGGGGTGTCTGGTTGGGAGGGGGGGGTTGAGGTAGGATGGGTAATGTACCGTTGTTTTAAAATTAAAAAAAAAAATTGGGCCCGGGGGGGGGGGGGGTGACTGGTTGCGGGGGGGGATTCCCATGCAGAGGGGACAGTGGGGGGAGGGGGGGAGTACTTACCCATCTCATGTCAGTTAATATTTAATTTCTAGGCTTAAGAATTTTTTTATATATATATAAGTTTAAGCAAAATCAAGTGACCCCGGGGGTGGGGCTAACAGTGACCCAAGGGACATGGGTACCAACAATTTTTGCAGGGGTCTTGCTGGTGATCAAGTATTCCAATTTGAATGGAATATCCTTGACACTTTTTGAGACATGGACATAAAGAAAAAGGTTACCCAAAAAATTTTAACTTGAAAAAGGGGCATAACATTGCAAAAAAAAAAATTGAGGGTTATCTGCCCTTGAAAAATGGTGTTGTCTTAAGTGATACAATTGTAAGCATTACAACTGGAAAGTTTGATGAAGAAACATGAAGAAATGGCATAGTTATAGCCAATGTTAAGTTTTCATGACAAAATCCAAGTACAAAAAGGGGCAGAACTCTGTCAATTGTGACCTTGACCTATACATTTTGGCATCATCATGACCCTTTTGTCGTAAGCAATATAATTTGGAAGTTTGATGTTGAAATGTTAAAAAATAGCAAAGTTATTGCCAACGTTAAGTTTTCATGACAAAATCCAGGTATAAAAAGGGGCATAACTCTGTCAAATGTGACCTTGACCTAGAAATTTTGGCATCAACCTGACCCTGTTGTCATAAGCAATACAATTTGAAAGTTTGATCAGATAATGTTTAGAAATGGCAAAGTTATAGCCAACGTTAAGTTTTCGTGACGGACCGACGGACCGCCGGACCGACGGACAAAGCGATCCCTATGTATCACCTTTTCTTCGAAAGGGCGACACAATAAGATAAAGAGCAATATCAACGAGATACACACTCTGAATTCCAATGGGTGTAGAAGTACATTGTTAACTTATCTTCATGTTTAAAAAAACATTTAATATAACTAAAGATCAGACTTAAGTTTACTGTACTACTAACACTTTCCTGCATGTTTTGTAAGATCCAGAATTTATTCAAACAGGTACCCTTCGGACTCCACCCACTCTAAATTGCCCAAATGTATTTTATGCATTGAAACAAAAAAAACACATCAAAAATGCAATTCTTCAATGAAACTTGCTACAATTAACAGAGTAAATGTTTATCTCTATGTTACTACAACCCTGTAAAAGACTATACAGACCTATGGGCCTTCTATAACAGGGGAAGTATTAAGCACTATAACTCATATGTGACTTGCTCTACATACGACTGCTGAAACAATGTTTCATCTACGTGTTCATCCAATTTATTTTGTTATTAGTATCAAGTACCTCCGCAGTAATAAAGCAAATGACTCTGGTATTCAAAAAGTAATTTTAGATCCTATTATAAAACTAAGAGCTATAACATGATCATCTTCTTTTTCCAACAAAGAAACAATTATTTAAAATTGATACTTAGCATTTGTTTCATAGAAAAGTCATATAATACCAGAGAAAACACAATGACGACTTTAATGTCCAGTTGTTTAAGAAGGAAAACTTTGGTGATTATATTCTCGAATATATACTATTGACACTATTGTCTCAATCTGGCAACGATAAAAATAAATGATGATGAAATTTAAAACCTTTGTTAATGATGTTATGCTGCAGATACTCTATAATTACTAAACTCATAAATAACTCATTTATCTGACATACCGGACTGTGAACTAATTAATTTTATAGATTGCTGCTTAAATTTCATTGAAGTATTATTTTTGTTATCGCCGTTCCTGGACGGCGATATTTACAATTAACAAGATTTGAACAGTTTTGCCTGTACACCGTCTGCCTTTAGCCAATCAAAGCGAATTATACATATCACATGATAACAGAATGGACGTCAAAAAACTTCAGCAAGGAATGCGTAAATGGACTTGCCCAACCGCCATGTTTGTCGGGTTACTTATTAGTACATGAAAAATACCATTATCAATTTACGAACTCAGTACCAGTCTTCAGGCTCTTGCAAGATAAACACAAGATAATCGCAATATTTTTGGCTACATGTCATTTCTAACTAGAGAATGTAGTCTAAATAAGAGTATGTTTTGTTTGTTTTTCCAAAACTTGCACTTCTAGAAAAAAATAAATGCTTGCTTCCGGGCGATTCTAATCAGGATACAAACTCCCCGCAGCGGTTACTTCCCCTGATCAGTACAGAAACAGTAGCAAAGCGTGACGAAACCAGTTCGAGGGGTTTGATCAGGATATATCCTAGTTAATATATGCTTGATAAGAGTCAGGGCAGTATCGTATTTTTTTTTTACCTTAAATTTATTCTGTTTAAATTGCACTTGTAATATTCTTATATTCTTTTCACTGCAAAGCATGTTATAAAATTATCAAATTAATGAATGACGAGCATGAAATTCATGCATCTATGGATTAGACGTCATACGTGGCTGAACGGCGATTTCAAGCATTTTTGGCAATGCTAATACTTGTTTACAATAATATTCCGCAACATACTTTAGAATATAATTTTTCTATGCTGTCGTTTAGGACAACTTGAATAAATTTATGGCCCATCATGTAAATAATACGAACTCCCAAGGATTATTTATATTGACTATTAAATCCATACATACAAAATTAATCATTGGTGGTTCACAAGGGTTTCAAATTTTCAAAACAAAATAAACTTATTCTCATACCAATAAACTTATACCAAAAAAAATGTTCTTTTCAAACTAAAATTTAAAATTTGAAACATGTATGAAACTGAATACGTGGTTTTCAAAAATAAAAAAAAATATTGAAGACACTTTAGAATCAGTTTTCTTAAGATTTATGTGTTATACTTAAAGATCTATTTCGTATTCATACGAGCTAAATTTTAATAACATTGAAACCTCAAAAGGTTGGTGGAATGTTTGACCCACTAATAATAATGAAATAAAAATTGCTAAAAACACTGTCTACACTAATCGAAATTTGAATCACGGTGAATGTGCAAATAGCATATAGTACACAATACCTTACCGAGTGCGGTTCTTATTTGAGCATTTATATCCAGTGATTATCTTTTTAATCTTGAGAACAATCAGATATTTCCCAAACTAATTTTTGAGAACAATCTGATATTTAAAAAACAAAACTTGAGAACAATCAGATATTTCTTATACCAGTCTTGATAACAACCATCTAAAATCTGACTTATCAAGCGTATATCTTGTCGCAAAATCTAATTGTAATAACCGATGACTCTGAAAGTATATTTCCTCTGAGGAGTTTTGGTCAAGAAAAACTGGTGATCTTTTGCTATAGAAAACATTTCGAAAAAAAATCAGTATTTTTTCTGGTTTAATCAAAACTTAGGCAAATTTGATATTGCGTTTTACGGTTTTACGGTCAGTATAAGCATAAATTCGAACTCCTATATACCTCACTGTCGGATTAATTGCTTATTCAGATGTTTGTCTTTCCTTGTCTAAATGCTAGACTCAGTTCTTACTGTTATACGTACTGATTCCAAAGACTAGAATAGTTGTTACCCTGACTGACATTTAAAAAAATAAGAAATTCAAGATGATAAATCCAAAGTTTTTTTTGTTTTAAGTATATCTAAACGGCAGTTTTAAAACTGCGAACTTCCCTTAAAATCCGAATCCTAGTTGTCAGACAAAATTTTGAAATTAACTATCGCTATATTTCCTTAGAGATATTATATGCTTTTGTTGGTCGTTTCTTATCCTGATGCATGTGGAATTTCAGGTTGTATCTCTTTCGCAGACAGTTTAAATAGTTCTATAATGTTAAAATTTTCCTTCCAGACACTAGTATAAATTTCTTTGGTTTCTGGCAGTAAACTGAGTCATAAAATGGCTTATTTTAACCATCATATTTTTTTTCTATTGCATGTTGAAGAATGGTTTTATAAATCTAGAACTCATTAATATTATATTTTCCACGACAGCAATGAATTTGAAAGCATAATCATTACAATCCCGGCCAATACTTTGGAACCTTGAAATAATATTCAATAATTTAATCAAAAGATTCTTTTTAAAGGAGGTCTGGTAAATTTTTAGAGCTGTGGAAATGTCCGATAACATACCAAAAATCTACTTAAAGGAAGATGTCTTTTTATGTTTTTATTTTTGTGGTTTTGTTATTCTCACTATAACACCACTGTTCTAAGCTAAACACCATTTTTCATTAAAACTCTTTCACGACCTGGTTTTGCGGAAATGCTTATCTAGAATTGAAAATCAATCCGTTTTTTCTCGAATCGTAATTATGATGGCAACTTCGAGTAAAACCATACAAATCCTGTGTAAAATGATCTTGTTATATAAAACGACAGAGTTTTTGAAAAAAATATTCATCAAACAAAATTGTGCGGGTTAATGTTCTTTAGGGATGTATACTAAATAATTGAGACTATATTCTATGCTCATCTATAGCAAAATCGACAATACATTTCTGTATCATGTATCATATGCCACTTTGAAAGTGGGTGTAGTTCATGCATTCTAAGCCAAACCCTTTCTAATACATAGCATATTTCAGAAATGTACATTTCAAGATACTACTCGATACCTTAAATGAGTAAAATATGACCCTTCAGTGCTATATTTAGTGTACATTAACCACACTTTCCTTTAAACAGACACCGTTTCTCTAGCACTAACCAAAGTGGGCTCATTCTATCTTTTAAAATTAAAGCGCATCCACTTTTTGTGTCGCCCTTTCGAAGAAACGGCGATACATAGGGATCGGTTTGTCCGTCGGACCGGTGGTCCGTCGGTCCGTCACGAAAACTTAACGTTGGCTATAACTTTGCCATTTCTAAACATTATCTTATCAAACTTTCAAATTGTATTGCTTATGAAAACAGGGTGGGGATGATGCCAAAATCTTTAGGTCAAGATCACATTTGACAGAGTTGTGCCCCTTTTTGTTCTTGGATTTTGTCATGAAAACTTAAAGTTGGCAATAACTTTGCCATTTCTTAACATTTCGTCATCAAACTTTCAAATTATATTGCCTACGACAACAGGGTCGTGATGATGCCAACATCTGTAGGTCAAGGTCACAAATGACAGAGTTATGCCCCTTTTCGTACTTGGATTTTGTCATGAAAACTTAACATTGGCTATAACTATGCCATTTCATAATATTTCTTCATCCAACTTTCCAATTGTAATACTTTCAATTGTATCACTTAAGACAACACCATTTCTCACGGGCAGATAACCCTCAAATTTATTTTTGCAATGTTATGCCCCTTTTTCAAGTTAAAATTTCTTGGGTAACCTTTTTCTTTATGTCCATGTCTCAAAAAATGTCAAAGATATTCCATTCAAACTTGGAATACTTGATCACCAGCAAAACCCCTGTAAAGATTGTTGGTACCCATGTCCCTAGGGTCACAGTTAGCCCCACCCCCAGGGGTCACTTGATTTTGGTTATACTTATATATAGGAAAAAAACTTTTTAAGCCTAGAAATAAAATATTAACTGACATGAGATGGGTAAGAACCCCCACCCCCTACCGTCCACTCTGCATGGGGACCCGCCCCCCCCCTCGCCCAATTTTTTTTACAACCCCCGGCCCTATTTTTTTTAATACATAGGTACTTGACTCCCCGTCCATCCTCGACCCCCCCACCAATCACTCCCCCGGCCCAATTTTTTTTTAATACATAGGTACTTGACTCCCAATCCACCCCCAAACCTGTCACCCCCCAGGGTCCGACTTTTTTTTATACATAGGTACTTGACATCCATCCCCCCAACCAGTCCCTCCCCCCGCCCCGTCCCCCTCCCGGTCCAATTTTTTTATTACATAGGTACTGAACTCCCCATCCACCTCCCAAACCAGTCACCCCACACCCCACCCCCTCCCAGGGTCCAAATGTTTTTAAATACATATGTTATTGACTTCCCATCCTCCCTCCCCCTTCCCACGGGCTGGAATTTTTTTAAATACATCAGTGCTTGACCCGATTTTTTTTTTCATCTTGTATAATAGGTACTTGCCCTCCCCCACTCAATTTTTTTTCACTTGGGCCTCTTGTTTAACTTGGCTTATAATTAATTATCCAGCACTGAGAAAAGTGGAGCATGCTGTCTGTGAACAGGTCTTGTTGTACTTTGACTAGCAAGCTGTCTTTTACAGCAGGCTCTTGTTTACCT
Source organism: Cyclina sinensis (assembly GCA_012932295.1). NCBI lineage: Eukaryota > Metazoa > Mollusca > Bivalvia > Venerida > Veneridae > Cyclina > Cyclina sinensis. The sequence continues at coordinate 42,614,851 of JAAONU010000016.1, read as the reverse complement.
TTTTACTTATTCTAACAGAGTACCCAAGGGCGACACAAGTGTTCCACTGAACACCCATCTAGTTTAGCGAATTCTTACTGCTTACATGAAACAATTCTGAGCAGAGATTTATAGCGCTTTTCACATTTGAGGTTCCAACTTTAAAAGTCTCTAAATACTCCAGATAGTAGATTTTCTTCGATGCACAAGAACTGACTGCCAAAAATATTACAATTTAGATAACCGTTCATTTCGGAAGTGATAGCCTTGATATCTGATCACAGTTTCCAACCCTATAGCATGCTAGCCTTGGCAGTTTCATAGCTCTATAATTTTTTTCAAAATGAGCTCACAGCCTGTTTATCTCCTTTAATAAAGAACAATACGAAGGTTTGATTTATTAGATAATTAATACTTGATTTTCCGACAAAACGTGGAAATATAAAGACACCCATTAGATAGAGCACATGATACTTATCATACTCGTACAATGTGCAAATGTCTTAAAACAATACTTCTACAATTAAGAAAGAAGTTCTTGCAATATTCAGTAATCGATATATGTAAAATTAACCTTTAATACTAGAATGAGTAATTGTTGTAATAATACAAACACCCTAACCTGCGAAAACTTAATATCTTCCCTCTTAAGCATATAACGATCCTGTTGGGACACTGTGTAGAAGTCGGATCTTCTCATAATACATTTACAATGAAAAGCCCAATTTCTAAGTTAGACTTGTATACTTAATGATTTACAAACACACGTTAAGTCAACAATTTCACGCAATCATTGTCTGGGAGATCTAGGTCATTAGTGTACCTTTATCATGACTGAAGTATTTGATTTGAAAAGAATGGTTTAGTTTTAATATAGTCAAAAAGTCATATTCAAATGTAACAAGGTTATGTACAGAACTGCCATAAAACGTTATTTTCCAGGCTACAATTGAACGAGTCTATCACAAAAGAAATTACAAATATCTTTTAATACTTATTTTTCAATATAATCAAAGTCACATTTTTATGGCAATATCATCAATAAAGCGATATTAATTTCATTGATAACTTATGGAAACTTTTTGTGGTTCTTTTAGGAAATGCTGATACAAAATTTATAACGATATATTAGGCGCTCGGTGTTAATCGATAATTCAGTGAATATCAAAATAAACTTTAAGAGGCATGGTAGATGTCTTGCAGTGCAGACCAATTTCGTCAGATAATGTATCATGATGAATAAACTGCAAAAAGTAAAACTCAACTTGAACGGAACTTGATGGAATGCATGTATATTTCTGGCTCTTGGCATGAAGAATTATCAGTGTCGTTCATGTTAATTCCTCTCAATATCAGTACTGGTTGTTGCTTCTTAAAGACATTTTAACTTCTTCTTTAATAGATTTGGTTCACTTGAAGTTCTAAAATTTTATTATTCTTTTAAAACACGTATAAAGCAAACTATTTTGACATCTAATTTGTCTATTTCTGTCAGCATGTTTAGGGAAAAACAAGAAATGAGTGCAAAAATAAAGTACAAAATATCAAACTATTGAAAAAGGCAGATAAAACAGATTTAATCAAACCAAACGATGCATCATGGCTGCACTGCAAATCAGTTTAATTATCTGTAGAATGCGAGTCCATGATAAAACCCTTCATGATGAGAAAGTTAATTCAGATTACATCAGTGTATGAAATGCAACATTAGATTCAAACAATCTAATCATTTATTTGCAGTGTTAATCACGAAATATGTGTTTCTATAAAAACCAGTCACTCGTCGGGACAAGCAATGAATATATAAATTGAAATGTATATTCACCTACAGCAAGGTGAATATTGCTATTGATGATTATCTTGATACTGCCTGTGTTACATGCACATAGATTGCAGTCCATTTAAAAGACATGAGACAACAGTGAGTAAATATATTGATAAATATTTTAAAAAGATGCGTTGAAAAATAGTCGATTTTCTGATGTAAATATTTGATATAGCACTAGCATTAATGAGGACCCGTATAAATTTCAATAAATGTTAAGAATATAAGCTAAATCGAAATAAATAGTCATGCATTTACACTAGACAACACAATCATATAAAACACATGTCAAGAGATGACACTTGTAATCAGCAGTACATCAGACACTCTGTTGCAAACAATAAAGGACAACTGGTAAATTTTTCAACATAGATTAAATAAAAAGAATTAGAATTTTCACCAAATTCCTCATTGTGCATTACATTACTAAAACAGGTGTAAAAGATATGTGTATGAAAATCAGCCATCGAGATCAAACGGTATAAAACAAACAGCACGCAAAATATTGAAAACAATGTTTAAAAAATACCCAAGCTCATTTGTAAGGTCTGTGTTCGCGTGCTTTCTCATACATCATTATCAATTCATTTTTAATTCAATTCAATATTTTATTGAGCATATGAACATATTTACAATTTTCTTCGCCCACATTTATATCATGTAAGGCGGTGACAATATAACATTACAATGAAAAAAGCATGATTATGATATGTACAATGAATTATTGATATCAAGTGAAAATTATAACCAATTACAACATACTAAAGTTGAGCATGTAGGGTAAACTATATCATATCCTAAACTCTACAGTTGATACACAATCAAAAAACATGGCAGGCACTGACATCGTTTTCAAGACATTTAAATAAGCTCGTAAACATCAGTAGACATTTTTAAAATAGATTTAAATGATTGTTCACAAGCAGTTGTTTTTGTATTTTAATAAACTATATTTTATTAATTTACTATATTTTAATAAACTAATAGAAGAAAAAGCATATACCTACGATCAATAAAATACAGCACATACAAAATCATTTCATTAAACTTAATTAATAAGATATGAAACTCATTCTTAGTTATGATGTTTAAGGCAGTACCTGTGTATCTTTTACAAGGTAAATGGATAATGTTTTAACAATACAGTGGAAATATATCAATACATCAAAGGAAACGCGAAGTGTATACTATATATCTACTATTATCATACATAGCCTGAGATCAATACAGCTGCTCCATACACCACCAAAGACCTTTCTCACACGTTGTATGTTGCAGAAAGTGTTAAGATAACGACAAAAAATACAATAAAAATGTGTTTCATACCACGACCCTTTATTCAAGGAAACATAAATGAAACGTATAAAAAAAACAACTAAATAGTGTTGTTATTCCATACATTGCCTTAATCCGCCAAACGTATCAGCTTAATGACTGAGATCTGCACGGCACGGGCATAAAATATTAACAATTCAATGTCATACAAAGAAGTTTATTTGAGAGAGTGTAACATATATGTAATACACCATTAAGATTACAGTGAGCAATAGCAATCTTGAAAGCACTGTCTTTAATGAGAAATGCGCACCGCGGTACTTTCGCAGATTAAGAAAATACATCTTTAAACTGGTGACACAAGATTTCGTGCAGTCTAATGTTATAGTAATAATAGGCAATGGTGAATGTGGTTGTCATTCTATCATGTGGATAAAGGAAATTTATGAAAGGTTACACTATTCATTTATATAACGCATTTCGGTTAAACAATTTACATTGACAAAAACGTTTATTTTTTCTTGAAACTGTGTAAGAATTTTGCTGTCAAAAGATGATAAAGTATTTACGTTGTACCCTTGTAATAGGGCGCTATTAATTTCAGACAGATAATTTTTATAAGACTGTACAATCCATCTTGTTTATTTGTTAAATGATCACTTACAAAAATGTGCATTTTAGAACGTACACGATTATATTATTACAACAAGTATTAGCATTTCCAAAAATGCTTGAAATCGCCGTTCAGCCATGCATTTCGTCTTATCCATAGATGAATGTATTTCATGTTCTTCATTTATTAATTTGATAATCTTACAACATGCTTTGCACTGAAAAGCGAAGTTATATTTGATAATTTTCACACAGAAATTATAAAGTAAATGAAATATACATTCTATTTTTATTGTAGCGAACGATTTGGCTTCTTAATGAAAAACATCCCAATATCTTTATACATCATGTTAAAATTTGCAGCATTAAAACCTTGTAAATATTGCTTTTAATTATTTGACTATTTGCGTAGTTTTTTAACTTTATTTATTACTAAAAAATGTATACTTAACAAAAGCTAGATACAGTTCTTCAATACCATAAGAATATTATATGTACAATTTAAACAGAATAAATTTTAGGTAAAAAATACGATATTGCCCTGACCCTAATCAAGCATATATAAAACACGGAAAAATCCTAATCAAACTCCTCGCACCGGTCAAGCCACGCTTTGCTACTTTTACTGTACTAATCAGGGGAAGTAACCCCTGCGGGGAGTTTGTATCCTGATTAAAATCGCCCGGAAGCAAGCATTTATTTTTTTCTTTAAGTGCAAGTTTTGGAAAAAACAAACAAACCATACTCTTATTTAAACTACATTCTCTAGTAAAAAATGACATGTAGCAAAAAAAATTGCGATTATCCTGTATTTATCCTACAAGAGCCTGAAGACTGGTACAGAGATCGTACATTGATGATGGTATTTTTCAGTTGTAAGAATAAGTAACCCGACAAACATGGCGGTTGGGCGAGTCCATTTACGCATCCCTTGCAGAAGAATTTTGACGTCTATTTTGTTATCATGTGATATGAAATGCTTTGCTTTGATTGGCTAAAGGCAGGCGGTGTACAGGCAAAACTGTTCAAATCTTGTTGATTGTATATATCGCCGTCCAGGAACGGCGATAATAACATTTGAATGCGATATGTCTTAGAAATAACATGATTTACACGAGGTAACCCGATCCTTTCTATTTAAAGTTGCCACTTTTAGATGGTTATTCAACAATTAATATATGGTTTTATATCTATGACCTTTTGCATTTGCCAGACAGAAACTTCATGGCAAAGGTAATGAAGGTATTTATTTATAAACTGTAAAAAAATCATTCGAATGAATGATGAATCTTTAGTAAATTTGCAAATAATACAATATCAAAAATAAGGGCAAATCGGCGAATCTATCACATATTTTAACACAAGTGGACCAAATAGTCCTGGGTCGCTCACCTGAAAATGAACTATCAAACATTTGGTGGGGTTAGGGTGTGGTGGGGTGGGGGTGTCGCCTAAGGCATGTGTCAAATGGCAGATGGTTCAAATACCACATTAGATATCAAAACATATTATTGAACCAAGAAAGAAGCTTAATAGTTCGAGGTAAACTAAAGTCAAATTGGAAGCCTGTATGCAAACATATACAAAAGGTTTAATTGTCAATGACATATCTTCGAAAACAAAGAAGGAGGTCAGTAGGTCGATGTCAGCCAATGTCATAGTTAAACTCTGCAGGCAAAATTTTACAAATAGTTAAAATTTCATTGATGCAGCTTAATAAAACAAGGAAGTAGGTCACATGAAGATCAATGGCAAAGGTGAATGAAGGTTAAGTACCTTCCTACCCCATCAAATGATTTTTTTTCTTTTTTCGAGGTGGTGGGGTACCCAGGTGAGATGGGTGGGGGCTGAGTCCTTGGTGAAGGCCAGGAACTTCCAAAGCCCATCTAATTAACTAGGAAATGCTGAACCATGTCTATGTCTAAGCTGAAGGCCTTTCACTTTCTGACAAGAAGACTTTTTAAAACTGTTTCATAAATAACTCTCTGTAAAATGAATTGACAACTGGGGCGGGAAAATTTTGATCCAGGGGCCTTGATTTGTATAAACTTGGTGGAGGTCCTCTAGACAATGGTACACACAAAATATCTAAACCCTAGGCCGAATAGTTTTTGAGACTATATATATATATTTTTTTTAAATTTTCCAATATAACTTTATGTAAAATCAAGTGACTCCTGGGGTGGGGCCAATTCTGACCCCAGAGTCATAATTTATATAACTTTGATAGAGGTCTACCAGCTGATGCTAACAATCAAATATTTAAGCTCTAGGCCTTGTGATTTCAGACTAGAAGATTTTTAAAACTTTTCTTCCTATATAGCTCTCTATGAAAGATTAAGTGACCCTGGGAGGAGGCCAATTTCGATCCAGGGGCCTTGATTTGAACAGACTTGGTAGAAATCCTCTAGATATGGTACACACAAAATATCTAAACCCTAGGCCGAATAGTTTCTGAGAATAATATTTTTAACACTATTTTCCTATATAACTCTATGTAAAATCAAGTGACTCCAGGGGTGGGGTCAATTCTGACCCAAGAGCCATGAATTATAAAACTGTGGTAGAGGTCCATTAGATGATGCTTTCAATCAAATATATAAGCTCTAGGCCTTGTGATTTCAGACCTTGTGGTTTCAGATAAGAAGATTTTTAAGTTCATTTTTTATATAATTTTGTAACAGGACCATACAAAGATCATTTCTGTAAAGTTTAATTGCAATTGCTCCAGTAGCGTAGGAGGAGATGTTGTTTGAAATTAACTGTTGACGACGGACGGACGCACGGAATTATGTAAGGATAAACTAAATGAGCTTGCCTAAAGAATCTAAAGACTAAGACTGTTCAATATGAATGATTGAAATTATAATATGTTCTCATTCAATCACACTGCAGTATTTCTTCAAATTTCCTAATATTATATTGGTTAATCAGATGCACGCACTAACTACACAAGCTATAATTTCAATTTCACCCATTTAGCTCGAAAATGTTTAATAGTATGCATTGGAAGATATTCGCATGCTTTTCCTAGGCCAAGTGAATACGAGCATTTTTTTCATCTGAACAATTTAAGGTGTATCAGACAAATGCACCGAAATGAAACATTTTTTAAACTGTTAAATAATTTTATCACAAAACAGTTTGCCTTACTCTAAAATGAAATGAAATATTAAACATGCTATTATGATGTGAATCCAAGCTTACTTTAGCCGGAAACCATGAAAGTCATTTTTCCTTTTTCTCTCATTGCAAACAGTAGTAAGTCGAGGTACATAGCTTAGTAATTCACATGCGACTCTGCTGAAAAAATATTTCAACAATCAATGGCAATATTACGTTTTCTCATCACATTTTAATTTTAAACATAAATATTTACAAAAATATTACAAGCTTTGAAAAATACAATAGTTCCGTATTTCTACAATAAGATGCCTATAGAATACTGTTAAATACTTGTGTTGAAACAGATAAAATTTTAATGTTTTATTTAGTCATAAATTATGTTATAGAAAAACATAATTAGATATTCTAGTGTTTGATAAAAATATGGAATTGTTTCATTGCCTATGAAAACTGAATTTAAAAAGCACAGTATTTAAAGAGGCTGTACTCCAGATTTGACATAAAAAATATTTTTTTATAAATTATATATTTAGATGCCGTGAGATTATAACAACATAATATTTTACTTCAAAACTGATTATAAAAGTCAAAATATAATAAAAAAATATTTTTGCTCTAGCCTGATTTGAACTCTGGACCCTCATGTTAACAAAATATTTCCAACGGTTTTACTGTCATCACCATCGCTGCATGTGATATTACAGATATTTACATTAAATCTTATACGACATAGTTATACCGTCGCGTTACGGTATAGCACTTTGAAAGGGGAAAAATCAATTTATAATGTAATTATTTGACTTATTTTTTGTCAGTAAGTTATTCTTTAAGCATTAGTCATAAATATTACAAGAAATTTATAATACAAGAAAACTTTTTTTTGTCATCTGGAGCACAGCCCCTTTAACGGTGGAAACATCATGGGTTACTAGTTATATTTGATTTAGTCTAAATTTACTTTTCGCTGACACTGCTGCTTCATTAAAAATGTGCCCATTTTATCAAGACTGTGATATTGTGTTCTTTAAGCTGTAACATACATCTAAACAAACATGTTCCAGCAGACATTATTTAGTGTTTCCGTTAAAACTGTAACTTTTTATCACCTTTTTATAACAAATCAATGATAAGATAGATTTCAATTGCAATGAAAACCTAATTCACCGCATTAATAAAACAAAATAGATTTTTCCGTACATTTGTAAAACAATATATACAGTTAAGTAATAAAACGTAACAATCTCTAGATGATTGAAAATGTCTTGATCTTTACTCTGATTGATCGTAACTGTTTCTAAATCCAAGTTATTAAATTATACTAACAGGTAAATCAAGTACTAAATGATTTTTTTGATAAATTGTTACATTTAATAAAGTTCCAAGTATGTTTAATGTTGTTTATACCTTACAGCCTTTCCACAATCCACTGACACTTTATCCTCTTCAGATTTTCTGAATTTGTCGATGGCGCCGAAGGTAAAATATTGGATAATTTTTTGCCACAACCCATGGATCAGCGCATTTTCCAAAATATATATATATCAGTCTTTGACAGTTCAGTACTTTTATGAATTCCTGTTTAAATATTAATGATGCTACTTCAAAATCAGTTTTGTTGAATTATATATATATCTCATCATTACATTTATAAAACACTGGTTTTATTTCTGAAAAAGAGAACACACATCGGGCTAACATAAAAACGACCACAGAAACTAAATTTAAACCTATTTTGAAAAATTCACAAACATTGCATGACAAAGTTTAATTGGCCCGTAAACATTTTCAAAAGAATGTTGCATCTGAAAACAAAGAAGCAATAAACAAAGTGGACACCTTTTTTCATTAATAACTCACGAGCCGAGACGACCAGTTAGGCAAATACAACATCATTACGTGTGTTTTTTCAATGAATGGAAGATAATTTTAATTACTTATTAAAATGTCGAAAAGTCACACGAAACCCATGACGTTATTGGAAAGTGAAGCACATGAAAAAGGTTAACAAGGATCTTTTTAAAGCTCTATACAATTACTTTACAGACAATATGCCTTCTATGTTAGACTATAACACATAATTAGGTGACTTGCTCTAAGAACGACTGCAAATTGCTCTTCCAATTTATTTTGTGAATTCATATAAGATCATCCGCGGTAACTGAACAAATGACTGGTATCAAAATGGTTATTTTAAAGCCTATTATAAAACGATGAGTTATAATTTTGCCCAGCGTGAGGCCGAACCAAAGAAACAATTATTATTTTAAGCAGGGATTATTTACATTACCTAAATAATCAATGCAAAAAAGCATTAACTAATAACAGGATTTGATATATCATTCCCATCAATAAAGATGATCTTTTCAACTTAAAATTTAAAATTTGAAAAAAATGGATGAAATTGAATACGTAGATTTCGCAAAGAAACAAATTATCAACGATACTCTATATGGCGATTTCTTGATTTATGTTTTATTTAAAGATTTATTTCTTATTTATACAGGCTGATTTTAAATAACATTAACAATGTAAACGATGGGTGGATTTTCCCCACCAAAGATGATAAATTATGATTCCTTATAACACTCTGTCTTCCTTTATCGAAATTTAATTGATGCTTAATTTCTAAATTTAAGTTCTTGTTACACGTTTCACATCCAAATACAAATACTTTCTCGAAACTCCAAATACGTCTGTTTAGAATTATGTTCCTTTTTGAATGCTGTTTTTAGTTATTATCGTTACATATTTCTCGAAGTGTTGTTATGTAACCTACATTTCAAGAAAGTAAGAAATCACCTTTTTTGAGATAATAAGTCACAGTCTTTGAATCTGGATATTAAAACTGAAAACTGATCTTGGAACCCGATTCCTATTTGTGAGACAAAATGTTTCAAATTGGATCTCGCCGTATTTCTAGATATATTCCATGCTTTTTATTTATCCAGAGTGTGAAGTGTTAGTAATCTATCTTTTAACTTTTTTTACAGAAATTTTGTAGCTATCCTGTGACTATAGAAAATATCACTTATGTAATATATACATTATATCACTTATGCATGACTAGCCAAATGTTCGAATCAAACACTTTATCTCACTGAAAAAAGCAATACCATCCTGGCTTAAACTTTGCAATCCTGAGAATAATATTAATTTATTCATTTGAAATATATTTCAAGGTTTGCTGACGTTAAGTTTTTGGTATTTACAGGTCAATCTTGAGACAATTACGCTGTGCTATACAATAAACCATTTTTCCTCAAGCCCTTTGTGTCGTATCTTTTTCGAAAAAAAAGATCAGTTAAAGTTAAAAATCCACCCGTTTTTTTTCTTGAAATCATGTATTAAGGACGTATTGTCAGGAGTTATACCATACAAGTACTGTGTACGAATTAATTGTATTTTTATTAATATTGTTTTTATTCATCATATAAACTTGTGGGGATTATTTGCCCTTAGGAACAAGCATTGAATTATTAAGAATTATCTCCAATCTATACTCAGAATGTTATTCTAATGTTCCAATCAAACTCAAAACTTCATCTTCAATGCACGTGTAATGCAATCAAACAATAACTGTACCAAAACATTTCAGCACGCAAATGGGTTGCAATGCGTGAGTCCGCACCTTTTTTTCTAATCAACAAAGCACACTTCAAAAACGTAAAAAGCACATCTCTAGAATTTCTTTACAATATCTTGCCTTATAGTTATCATCCCAAAACAGTGAAAAATTATGCTTTAACATTCTGGTAGCTCTCTCAGAACCAATTCTAAATCGTTCTGATTTTTCGTAGCAAAGTCCACACCCACCTATTTGGAAGCTGCATACGATTTTACAGGTACACGACGGAACAGTTTTGTAGAGCTCCTCTCAGTACTGTTACCAGTAGAAGGTAAATGTGTACTTTACATCTCTTAATTTTCGAAATTATAGATTTATTCTAATACATGGTAAATTTCGGTAGAAAAAAATCATTCAGATAACAATATATTCAGATAATCATACATTTCAGAAGTGATACGTTTTACCTAGATTAATTATACCCAACCCCGCCCTTCACTATGTAATCCACGATGCCAGGAGGTTTTTCATGTTATGTTCCCTGACTGAACGCATATGAAGGTAGATCATTACCCACTTAGTTTCTTCACAACCAACCAAGGCTATTTTCTCTTTTTGGTAACTGAATGTAGTAATAACCAAAATAAAGAAGTTCTTCCATATTACTACTTTTTAATAGATAATCCTCTTAAATAAGCAGAGACCTACATGTTGTATTAAGAAACAAGAGCTGTCTGATGACAGCGCGCTCGACTGTTCTCAGTGCTATAAAATGGAATCTGAACAGTCTTAATTCTTAACATAATTTTATATCGCAAAGGAATTTCATGTAGTCAAAACCATGACAGAATAATGTGCCTTATTTTTAAACACACTCTAGAAGCAAGTTATTATAAGGTTTACTTAAAATAAACTTGTTCTCATAAATTAAAACATGTAAGTTAAAAGGGGCATAATTCTAAGAAATACTGGCACAAGCACCTTGTCTCAGAGTAAAGCTTCGTGAACATAAGGAAGTATTTATATTTTCAATTGAATTTTCCATGATAATAAAATATTACACTTTATCTTTCAATAAAACCAAAGTTCTAAATGACAAAATTTCTTAGCTAAAATGTCAAACTTCTATAAATATTCCTATCACCATTATGCCTGGTGTCCCATGGCTAGGCCTTGTCACTATATGCATGTATTTTAAAGTTCAACTGAAAGTTCTCAATGATGAACAAGCTATTACGTTAAATAAGACTTTATCCAAAATTTCTATTTTTAAAGGGGCATTATTATGTAAATATTCCAATAATAATACAGTTATACCCTATGTCCCTTAGCAACGCCTTTTCAATATATGCAAGTGTTTTAAATTTCAACTGATCCCGTTTCATAATAAACAAGCTATTACACTTAATAATAAAAATAACCAGCGCCGACGTCGGAGTGAGTGCAATATACCTTCTTCTTCTTTGAATAAACGAGCTAAAATGCGTGATAAGCCGATGAGCTATTTTAAACAAGTCCTGGTTTTAGTTCGCTATGTATGTTATTTCGTCTTTTGAAGTGTTTTCATGTCATAGCAAAACTAGAACTATCGCTGAATGCGATTCATACCCCCACCAATGTCCTTGACAGAAGACGACATGGAAAGGTGGTTAAGGGAATAACTTTAGTGGCACAAATACATATACATAAAAAGAAATTATCTCTGGTGAAAAAAACAAACAAATTGTACAGGTAATAGTATAAATATATATTGTCAAATCATGTTCGAAACAGTTACAAATAACCTTTCATTTTCCCAATGTACTAAAACAAACAAGAGCAGTGAAGTTAAGAAAATAGCATAATTATGTCAAAATGTGATTAAGAGTGGAAAAACTTTGCATACTGAGCTTACTTGTTCTAGTTTTAGAAATATTCAAATACATGTTAAAATTTCAGAACATTTTCTAAGTCAATTTTTGACCTTCAAGTGTGGCCTTGACCTTAAGCTGGCACAAAGGTAAGATGGGTTCTGCACATTGCCCAGTTGGGGTGAACATTTGAGTCAAGTTTGAAGAAAATCCTTCCATTAGTATAGAATTTATAGAGCGGACACGACATATTGTCTAGTATTGATTGTAAGTAAATTAAAAGACTTAAAAAGGGGCATAACTTTGTCAAAATGCAATACAGAGTTATGAAACTTGACCTGCATATCTTACTTGTGATACCTCAAATATCTTTTAAGTTTTAAGCAAATACCTGTGCTAGTTTCAGAAATATTCAAGTACATGTTAAAATTTAAGAACATTTTCTAAGTCAATTTTGACCTTCAAGTGTGACCTTGACCTTAAGCCGGCACAAAGGTAACATGGGTTCTGCACATAACTTTGTTGAGTTGAACATTTGAGTAAAGTTTGAAGAAATTTCTTCCATTAGTATAGGATTTATAGAGCGGACACGACATATTGTCTAATATTTGATTGTATGTAAATTTGAAGACTTAAAAAGAGGCATAACTTTGTCAAAATGCATTACAGAGTTATGAAACTTGACCTGCATATCCTAATTGTGACACTTCATATATATTTTAAGTTTCAAGCAAATACGTTTTCTAGTTTCAGAAATATTCAAATACATGTTAAAATTTAAGAATATTTTCTAAGTCAATTTTTGACCTTCAATTGTGACCTTGACCTTGAGCTGACACATAGGCAACATGGGTTCTGCACATCCCCTTGTTGAGGTGAACATTTCAGCCAAGTTTGAAGAAAATCCTTCAATTGGTATAGGATTTATAGAGCGGACCGACGCGACAAAGCGAATCCATTATAGCCCCCCCCTCCCCCCCACATTTTGTGGTGGGGGTATAATAACTTCTGCAGGGAATAGTAAATTCAGATAAACAGAGCAAGAAGCACACTCGTACCACTGAAATTAAAATATTGGTTCTTACTTTGGTGAATTATAGTTCTTAAATCCTGCGATTCATCTTTTTTGTAAATATATTTAAACTACCTAGAGTGTGTTTATTAACGAACATTTAATATATAAACGCTACTATATTTTTGGTTGTGGTAATAGTAACTATATCATTGCACAGTCCAGTGTGAGACATGACACCACAAAGTAACTATCTAGACAGCAAAGGAATGCATGGTAAAATCAATCCACTCCAAGGACAGACTCATCTACAGTTATTTTCTATTCTATATTGAACCAGCTCATACATTTTAAGATGAGTTAATAGTCTGGACGAGTAATAGCCTACTATGTGGTTATCAATATTTCATCTATCATAATCTGTCTAATGGCATTTTGATACAGTTTACAGTGCCAAGAACAGACTAAACTGATGTCATTTTCCTGACAGTTACACAGATTTATTGTAAGTGTATAGAGAACAACATCACGGATCAAGATATAGTAGATATGACAGGACCAGATAAATGTGTGACTTTAAGAAAAAACCAATAGCTTCTCATGAAAATGGCTTTTTAATGTATTCTACAAGCAGATATTGTCCAAAAAACCATAGCTGTTTGTTTTCTGTTATTTAATAGACTCACACCTTCATATAAATAATACCCTACAATGAGTATTAACAAGATTTGGTGTTTATTTCTAATTATGCTGCCTTTTCAAGGATACAGGAAAGAATTAAGCAGTACAAATTTGGAAAGTTCTTATTTTGTTTAAAAAAACACAAAACACGTAAATCACGTCAGTGAAACCTTTTAGCAAATAATATTTTTCAAGTAAAGGTTATTATTGATATTTTTGTAACATGACATTAACCAGAGAAACCAACATGACGCTTAAACGAGCACTCAAAATTTTCTGATCCTGAACTTAAATATAATCTTAAAGGTTCATAATCATTTTTCAACTGGGTTACATTTTGCACATTTGATATTCGCGGAAGAAAGAAAATGATAGTAAATTATCGGCGAGAATCGTACAGGTCGGATTCCACATCTTGTATTCTGCCTTTCAATCATGTAAAAAACGTTTTTTTGCGAGCGCAGCTTCCCGCCAAATTACATGATACAAAACCACTAACTTTATTGGTGCTTCAGTACTTGTACTCATATTGTCACTGTATACTTTCCCAATTTCATGCGCCTTTGTACCACGGTCGCGTATCATTTTTAAAAATACTTCTTGTTTACCCTAGGAGAGTAAACAAACATTTTACCATAACTTCCAAAACCACACATGCTCGTTATATTTCAGCTGTTTTCAAAACAAAAATATATTATTCCTCTGTCAGTTAGCCACTTCACCAGTGCGTATGTACGTGCTTCATTACTTTTCGATTTTCAAAAGCTGCAATTTTTTTTTCAAAATTTGCAGTGGTGTACATGCTTTTCCAGTCCAGACCGAAGAAGAAATTAGCATTCTCAATATCTGAAACAGGAATAGATGAACTAGAATGTGCCAAAATGCGCTGTTAACAAACTGACATATTCTTTTGCATATTCTGATTAAAGAACACAGCTTTAAAAATCAGTATGAAACATAAATTCTGATATTATTATACTTATTATTATTACAGATGAAAATAAATGATATATTTTATCTTAATTGCACGGTATTTGTCTATTGTTACTGTTTAAACTGTGATTTTTGTGTGTGGGTTATTTTCATTATAACAAACGATACGAAAGAAATTAAATGAAACTAAATCTACCGAATTCATCAGGAAAATTACATTTATTACATTTGTAAAAAGATACATCTTTTATCAATTTTTGGACATGAGAATCTCTAGTTGTGTGAGTTGGTTATTTGTTGGTTATTTTTTTACTTTGGCTGTTACTCAAACTTATTGAATTTTAGTAATTACTAATATAAAATATTTCTTAATTTAACCTCCCATTATTTTGAAATTCAAAATATCTTAACAGCAATGACGGTGAGCAATGCAATGTTTTTAATACTTATAGGAAAATCCTAAGCCACTTTATCCTTTCCAATCAATGGCGCTTACCGTTAACACATCTTATTATCAGCTTTTAGCAGTTAATTCCTTATAAAAGTACCTTTTAGAATATTATTGATGTTAGCTTTCAAATCAATTTTGTTGAATCATATGTAATTTAAGTTTCATTTATGAAATACTTTCCAAATGTCTGGAAATAATAGAAATCAAGCAAGTATATAAACGAATTTTGTTAGCCATTTTTTTAATTCACAAACCTTCCGTGAGAATTTTTTAATGTTCAGTAATCATTTTGAAAATAATGTCGCATTCATAACATTAAAGCATTTAAATAAGTGAGCAACTTTTTCATTAATAATAAAAAATAAGTTAAAGAACAATTGGGTAAATATGCAACAACAAAGATATA
This sequence comes from Cyclina sinensis, assembly GCA_012932295.1. Lineage (NCBI taxonomy): Eukaryota > Metazoa > Mollusca > Bivalvia > Venerida > Veneridae > Cyclina > Cyclina sinensis. Next base: position 42,599,136 of record JAAONU010000016.1, on the reverse strand, counting down.
CGTCCTCTGAATTACAGTGGGTGTAGAAGTATATTGTTTACTTATCAAAATGCCAAAATTTCCCGCAAGAGGGTCATGACGTGAGAAACACTTCTTTTGTGTCTTCACTTCATGTTTAAAAAGGATTTAATATAACTTAAGATCAAACTTAAGTTTACTGTGTTACTTACACATTCCTGTATATTTTGTAGGATCTAGAATTTATTCCAACAGATGACCTTGGGACTCCACCCACTCTTAATTGCCCAAACGTATTTTATGCACTGAAAAAAAAACACATCAAAAATGCGATTTATTCCTTAAATGAAACATGCTACAATTTACACTGTTTATAAGTATGTTATTAAAACCTTGTAAAATGACTATACAGACCAATGGGCCTTCTATTACATGGAGGTATTAAGCACTATAACACATATGTGACTTGCTCTACATACGACTGCTGAAACAATGTTTCATCTACTTGCTCATCCAATTTATTTTGTTATTAGTATTGAAGTACCTCCGCAGTAATAAAGCAAATAACTCTGGTATTCAAAGAGTAATTTTAGAACCTATTATAAAACGAAGAGTTTCATAGAAAAGTCAATACCAGAGAATACACAATGACGACTTTAATGTCCCGTTATTTTAGAAGGAAAACTTTTGCGATTACGTTCTCGAACATATACCATCGACACTATTGTCTCAATCTGGAAACGATAAAAATAAATGATGGTGAAATTTAAAACCTCTGTTAATGATGTTATGATGCGAATACTCTATAATTACTAAACTCATGTACAACTCATTTATTTGACATACCGGGCTGTGAACTGATTAATTTTATAGATTGTTGCTTAATTTTCTTAGAAGCATTGTTTTTGTTTACATTCTATTCTGCAATTTACTTCATAGTACAATTTTTTCTAGACTAATGTTTAGGACAATTAGAATAAATTTATGGCTCACCATGTAAATAATACTCCCAACGCTTATTCATATTGACTACCTAATACATACATACAAAAAGAATCATTGGTCATCACGAAGGTTTCAAATTTTCAAAACAACATAAACTAATTTATTTTCATACCCATAAATATGTACAAAAAGTGTTCTTTTCAAATTAAAATTTAAAATTTGAAACATGTATGAAACTGAATACGTGGATTTCAAAAAAGAAACAAAATATTAAAGACACTTTATAATCAGTTTTCTTTTGATTTATGTGTTTTATTTAAAGATCTTTTTCTTATTTATACGAGCTGAATTTTAATAACATTAACACTATAAAAGGTAGGTGGAATGCTTGCCCAATTAATAATAATGAATTAAAATTGCTAAAAACACTGTCTACATATATATCAAGATTTGAATCACGGTTAATGTCTAAATGGCATTAGTACACAATACCTTATCGGATGCGGTTCTTACTTGAGCATTTAATTTTAATCTTGAGAACAATCAGGTATTTCCCAAACTAACGTTTGAGAACAATCAGATATTTCTTAAACCAGTCTTGTTAACAACCATCTAAAATCTTATTTGTTAAGCGGTCTTTATATCTTTTCGCAAAATCTTATTGTAGTAGCCGATGATTCTAAAAGTACATTTACTCTCAGGGGTTTTACTCAAGTAAAATTGGTGATCTTTCGCTATAGAAAACACTTAAAAAAATCAGTTTTTTTTCTGGTTTAACCAAAACTTATGCACATTTGATAATTTTGTATTACGGTTTTACGTTAAGTATAAGAGTAAATTCGAACTCCTATATACCTCACTGTCGGATTAATTGCTTATTCAAATGTTTGTCTTTCCTTGTTTAAATGCTAGACTAAGTTCTTACCGTTATACGTACTGATTCTAAATACTTCAAGAATTGTTGTTACCCTGACTGACATTTAAAAAAGTAAGAAATTTACCTTCTTCAAGATGATAAATCCAAAATCTTTTAATCTAGCTTTTTAAGAAAAAAAGTATATCTAAACGGCAGTATTAAAACTGAGAACTTCCCTTGAAATCCTAATCTTAGTTGCCAGACAAAATTTTCAAATTAACTATCGCTATATTTCCTTAGAGATATTATATGTTTTTGTTGGTCGTTTCTTATCCTGATGTATGTGTAATTTCATATTGCATCTCTTTCCGCAGAAAGCTGAAATAATTCTATAACGTTTTCCTTCTAGACGCTGACATAAATCTCTCTGGTTTGAACAGTTAACTAAGTCATAAAATGGCTTTTTCAACCTTCATATTTTATCTATAACGTAATGAAAATGGTTTTATATATGTAGAACTCATTAATATTATTTTAACCACGACAGTAATGAATTTAAAAGCATTACAATCCCGGTAAATATTCTGGAACCTTGAAAATAATATTCAATAATTAAATCAAAAGATTCTATTGAAAGAAGGTCTGGTGAATTTTTGGAGCTGTTAAAATGTCTGATAACATATCAAAAATCTACTTTAAAGGGAGATGTTTTATATGTTTTATTTCTGCGGTTTTGATAGTCTTGCTATAACAGCACTGTGCTAAGCTCAACACACTTTTTCATAAAACCTCTTTCACTACCTGGTTTTGCTTATTTGAAGTTGAAATTCATCCATTTTTCACGAATCGAAAGGATTACGGCAACTTCGAAAGGAAGTCACTAAAATAATCGTATAGTCATGAATTAAACCATACAAATCCTGTGTAAAATTATCTTGTTTTATTAAACGACAAATATTTGACAACATGATTCATCAAACAAATTTTGAAGGTCTATTTCCTTTAGAGATGTACACTGTATTTCCACCACAATATTCCATCTATGCTATAGCGAAATCGACGATATTGCTGTACCATGATATGCCACTTATGTACACAAGTGGGTGTATTTTGTGCATTCTTACCCAAACTCTTTCTAGCACATTTCAGAAATGTACATTTCAAGATTTTGCTTTATACCCAAAATGAGTACATTAACCACACTTTCCTTTAAACAGACACCGTTAATATTGGTAGCTTTCTCCAGAACAAACATTAAAACGCATCCACTTTATGGAACATTCTTACTACTTATATAAACAATTCTAAGCAAGGATTTGAAGCGCTCTTTACATTTCAGGTTCCAACTTTAAAAGTTTCTAAACACTCCAGATAGTAGTTTTTTTCGATGCACGAGACTTAACTGGAAGAAAATATTTCAATTCAGATAACCGTTCATTTCGATAGTGATAACCTTGATATCTGATCACAGTTTCCAACCCTGTATATACCATGCTAGCCTTGGAAGTTTCATGTAGCTCTATTATTTACGTCAAAATTAAATCAAGAACTGTTTATCTCCTTTAATAACAATACGAAGGTTCGATTTATCAAAATTTTCGATAGAACGTGGATATATAAAGACGCCCATTAAACGAATTCTTGCTTTAAATCTTTGTACTTGACAATGTATGGAGGGTTCTTTCGATAGAGAACAGGATTCATATCATACTCGTACAATTTGCAAATGTCGTAAAACCAATACTTTTGCTTCTTAGTTTGGTGAATCACACATAATGATATCTTGCGATGCATTTCGTCACTGTTTATGTATTAACATTCCACAACGATACCTCAAATCTTCTATTCATCTAACGCTACAAGTCGGTTTCCTTCAAAGGTTAACATCTTTGCAATTCCCACTAAGCCATGTAGAAGCCGGTCCGGCTAGCTCAATCGGTAGAGCATCGGATTGTAAAACCCGACGATCTTGGTTCGATTCCCATTAGGGCCAGGAAAATTTCTCCGTGATAATTTCATTTTTCCCTCACCTCTGAAGCAAGTGAGGAAGTAGTCAGTCACATCCGGAGAAATTGGTTTTATACCCTTCCGATTAGGAGGACTGACCGCCGGGATACGACCATAGCTGTTAAAATTGGCGTTAAACCCCAATAGAACCAAAAAATAAAACCAAACTAAGACATGTAGGCAGAAGTTTTCGCAATATTCAGTAATCGATTTATGTCAATTAACCTTTAATACTATAATAATTGCTGTAATATTACAAACATTTAACACCCTGTCCATCAGTCTCGTCCAATGGAAAGCAATCCTAACTTGTAAAAACTTAATATATTCTCTTTGAAAGCATATAACGATCCTGATGGGACACTGTGTAGAAGTCGGACCTTCTCATAATACACATACAATCACTGGTCCTATTTCTAAGTTAGACTTGTATACTTCAATACTGATTTACAAACACACGGAAAGTTAACAATTTCACGCAATCATTGTCTAGTATATCACTATGTATTAGCATATAGATGACAATCTCCATAAATATAGCGCTCCAAATACATACATCACTATTCTATTCCTATCCAATATTATACCCTGTAAAATAGATTCACACAGACACTGTACTTACTGGGAAAATGTTGGATTATTCGTTTTTTCAATGACATGCTTGTTTCAACACTGCCAATGTTACACAAATTGAAGAATAGCAGATTGTTTCACTTACAATATACATGTTTATAATTTAGTTAATAATTTAAAACCTTAAATGTTTATGACTATAAAAAACCTGTCAATTAAACGCATCTAGCTTAGGCAAGGAAATTAATGCCAGCTATTAAAACAATCTTTCTTTTATCAGCAACACAGTGGCAGTTTCATTGGAACATGATATTCATATCAATCTTGAAATTCTAAATGGTAATAATGTTACGGTTTAGTGCATACCTTCCTATAATTGCATAAATTCAACCCTCCGCTGCGTCAGGGAATCGATTCTTTGGCTCAGCGGTTAGAGTTTTGGTCTTCGATGCGCTAAGATCGGAGTTCGAATCCCACTCTGGGTTGTGTATTCTAAGATGCATTGCATCTTTCTGAAACACGCTTCAGTTAGAAAATCAGTTCGGTAGTATAGATAATGGATTAAATTCTTAGCTAATCAGTCAATTATCTGACAAACTCACTAAGCATTTGTGAGTAGTGACTGCGATGGAATGAAGATCGCACCTGAGAGCACTAGTCATTAACTGATGACCGATATTTCATTGTGATTTGCATCACGTGGTTCAATGTTGTTGTAAATTGCATCATAAATTTACATCAAGAAATACAAAATTTTATGACAAACTTTAACGGAAATAGAGACCTAACTGAACATTTTGGATAATCTTCAATAGTTCCATTCTTGTACCAGAGATCGCTAAATATTCTTAACCTTGTGATATTTTTAACTGAAAATGGAAATAAAATATTGTCTTATTTTCTTGATATTTTTGTACTGGAAAGGGAAATATAATATAAACTTTTATTTACTTACACTGAAATTCAACTTTCGCAAAATTGATTTTGATTTTGCCAACCCCATCTTAAATCAGATAGCAGGCCCAAAAAGTATGTCCTTCATTAAAACAAGGTACATAAGTTTATATACAATAGTAATAGTACAACTGTTAATTTCTAAGCATAAAGTTCCTGTATTTCTGTCCTTCAAGGCTCTGGAGAAAAAATGAGGTAAACTATGATTTCAATAAAGAAAAAAAGAGGCAATATCCTTTGTAAATTTGTGCAAATTCTTTGTCAGTCTTGAAAATGCCAGTTTATTAGATCAAGGTCATTTGTATATCTTTACTGTGACTTGAATACTTGTTCTGAGGAGAATGGTTTGGTTTTCGTGTTAGTTTAGACTGTCTCTTATTTGCTGCCACATAGTCATATTCAAATGTAACAAGGTTATGTTAAGAACTGCCGTAAAACATTATTTTCCAGGCTACATTCGAACGAATCTATTACAAAAGAAATTAAAAATGTTTTTAAATACTTATTTGTTCAATCAAAAGTCACGTTCTAAGGGCACCATCATCAATAAAGCGATATTTATTTCATTCATAACTTAAGGAAACTATTTTCTGATTCTTTTAAGAAATGCTGATATAAAATTTATAACGATATTTGTTCAGTCGCTCGATGTTAATCGATGATTCAATAAATATCAAAATACACTTTAAGAGGCATGTTAGATGTCTTGCAGTGCAGAGCAATTTTGTCAGTTAATGTATCATGATGAATAAACTTTGCAAAAAAGGTAAAACTCAACTTGAATGGAACTTGATGGAAGACATTTCTGTCGTTAACAGTGTTGTTCATCTTAATCCCACTCAATATACCAGAACTTACTGTTGCTTCTAAAAGACATTTAAATTTCTTCTGTAAAAGATTTGTTTCATTTAAGTTCTTTAATTTTATCTTTCTTTTAAAAGACTTATAAAGCAAACTATGTCGAGTTCTAATTTGTTTATTTCTGTAAGAAATGTTATATGGGATAACAAGAAATGATAGTGCAAATATCAAACTTTTGAAAAAGGCAGATAAAACGGATTTAATCAAATCAATCAATACATCACGGATGCACTGCAAATTAATTTAATTATTTGCAGAATGCGAGTCAATGATAAAACCCTTCATGGTGAGAAAGTTAATTCAAAATACATCAGTGTATTGTAACATTCAAGCAATTTAATTAACTTTCTGCACAGTGTTAATCGCGAAATATGCGTTTTTATAAAAACCAGTCAATCGTCGGGACAAGCCATAAATATATAAATTGAAATGTATATTCACCTACAGTAAGGTGAATATTGCTGTTGATTGTTATCTAAATACTGCCTGTGTTACATGCACATAGATTGCAGTCCATTTAAAAGACATGACATAACAATGAGTAATAATGTTGTTAAATATAAAGATGCGCTGGAAAATACTCGATTTTCTGATATAATTATTTGATATAGTACTAATATTAATAAGTACCAATGTAAATTTCAATAAATTAGATTCAGCTAAATAGTAAGACAAATCTTATGCATTTAAATTTGACAAGTTTATATCATAATTATGTTCACTTTACAAATAACGGATAGATTCTTAACTAGACTTGATGCCCTATTTGTTCTATTTGTCTCATTAAATAGTAACTAGAATAAATCTGAAACTAAGGGCATTGACTTTCTTCCAAAATAGTATAAGCATTTCTGTTTCAATTTATACAATAAACCAGTGTAGATTGTTTACACTCGCGATATTGTCTATAATCTGTCACATGAAAGTACATGTAATACTACATGTCATGGCAGAAAATCAGACACTTTCTTGTAAATATTTAAGTGCAACTGAATTTCTTTAACATAGAATAAATATATAGAAATTATCTTATAAGCAGCCATTTGGATAATATGGCATAAAAAACGAATTAACCACGACAAAATATTTAAAAAAATAAGCCGCGCCCATTTCTAACGTTTCCTCAATTATTTACAGCAACATACATTTTGACAGTATATATGTTAACAAGAAGTTGTTTTTTAACTTTCATTAGAAAACACTCCATTTTAACAAATTTAACAATCAACAGTATACAACACATATGTATTCTATTTAACTTTCATTAGATATAAAAATCATCCCCAGTTTTTTTATGTTTTAGGCCATACCTACGTCACCTTATACATAGTAAAATACAGTGGAAATGTAACAATAAATCTAGGGAAATGTGAAGTGTATAATGTCTCTTATATATCTACCTAAATCATATATAGTCTGTGACCAATACAGCTGCAGCGCTTTCCTCACACCGTACATTTGTATGTTGCAAAAAGTTTTCAGATAACGACAAAGATAACCACCTACTAAAAGTGTTTCCAAGCACGACCCTTTATTCAATAAAACGTAAATAGAACGTTCAAGGAAGCACTAAACAGTGCTGTTGTTCGAGACATCGCCTAAATCCACCAAACTTATCAGCTAAAAGACTGTCTGAGATCTTTACTGCACGTGTGGTCGTAAAATATTAACAATCTAATGTCATGAAAAGAATTTTATTGGACAGCTGTCCTACCTAAATTACAACATTTGTGCAAAACACAAGTATTACTAGCGAGAAATAGGAATCTTGCGTATTAACAAAATCTAGAAAGCACCGTCTTTACAATATGTGAGAGCTGTGCACCTCTGTAGCATGTAGATTAAGATAATACAGCTACATCTGAGCAATGGTGCATATTGTCATTTTATCATTCGGATAGTGGAACTTTATAAAAGCTTAAAACTGTGATGTTACACTTTTTTTATTTTATTGCATATCTCGTGCATGTTTTTGCATTTCAGTTAAACCATTTTACATTGATGAAAACTTTTTATCTTGAAACTGTATACGCTTTTGCTGTCAAAAATGATAAAGTATTTAAGATGTACCTTTGTGATAAGGCGCTATTTAATTTCAGACAATTATTACTAGACAGTACAATCCATCTTGTTTATTTGTTAACTGATCGCCAACAAAAACGTGCACTTTAGGACGTATATATTTATATAATTTACTACCAATACGTATGAATGTGATATGTATTAGAAATAGACATTATTTACATGAGGTTACCCGATCCTTTCCATTTGAAGTTGCCATTTTTAGATGGTTATTCAACGTTAAATCCATTGATTTACATATTCGGCATTCTGTATGTGCCAGGCAAAAAGAAAGACTGTATATATTTTGATAAACTACAAAAATCATTTGAATGAAAACTATCTTTACTAAAATTTGCAAATTATACCAATATAAAAATAAAAAACCTACTGCCGAAATGTACCTGAACAAACCTCTAATATGACTGAACATAGTGACAGACTGCTAAGCGTACTTATATTAAGATACATACAGTGTCATCTCTATACATATTTAAGCTTAGAAATAGTTCATCATTTACCCACTCTCGTATACTCACTTATCTTGATGAACAGTTAGCAGTTTTGAAAAATGTCTGCACATGGTAATCATAGATTTCTGAGTATTGTAGTATATGGGCTAGGCATTAATTATCTTTGTTACTGTATTCTAATTGCAGTAGTTTCCTGAAGACCAAGAATGTTCTTTTTTGTGGTTAAAATTGTAACTTGTTTTCTTTCATTCGCCATGCAGTACTTCAAATTTCTTGACACTACAGCAGACACTAGCTCAGTACACAAAATATAATTTGTAAGTATGCACTGATCACGCGAGTGATCTTCACATGTCCAATATGATTTTATAGACACTAACTTATCTTAAGTGCTCAAGAAAAGGGTAGAAACCGTGTTATTCTTACAAATTATTTGGTACTTTTAGTTAATTATAGTGATATGTAATCCTTTGAAGTTTACATTCAGTTTAAAACGCCTTTGATTTAAGTGCAAACTTGTGATTTTCCGTTTAAGGACATGAAATATACTGCAGCATTTATATAACATGGTTCAATATTCTGCATTCTTGTATATTAGCTATTTTTAGCCACACAGTATATTGTTGCATTCTCGAAATTGTCATCATAACCGGCTTTCTCTTGGGACTACGGGACTCATTTCCGTTACTAGTGTTCTAAAACTGATGATCAGTCATTATGATATGTGTACCAACACTTATGAAACCTCCACAGCGACCATTATTAGACAAATTATTGATGTCGTAAGGTAATCATTACAGATGAGAGAATATTGTGACACCAGATACTTGTATAGATTATTATCCTCTAATGGTCAGATTACTGTAGATTGCTTTAGGTTATAATCTCTGAATACAATTGCACATCTAATATGGAAATTATTTCAAGTAATTAGAACAAACATGCAGATGTTACCTCAAAATCAAGACCTGTCTATTGGGTAACATTCCTTAAAGAATAACTTTTAGATCATGTAACTGTTAACCTGCATACCTATGTGGCCAAACTGTACGAGCATAGATCCACTATGTTAGGTTTTTAAAGTATGTCAAGTTCTTTTGCAGCCTGTGAACCGACCAAAGTACCCATAAGTCTAGAGGGAAGCATATTAAGATGTTGTTTACCTGTTTGCATGGCTAGTAAAATTAATAAATTTCCAAATCTGATGTGTTTCAAGATACTGATCTAGCGTTTTGTACCCGTAGGTCCCCACGTGTCTTTTATAGAAAGAGTGTTTCAAAACAGTTTCTTACCTTGCACCTTTTTTATTTTATATACCGGCTGAACACCAATTAACAAACTTGTAGGAGTTGCGCACAGAAGCAATATTAAGAAAGATTAAACAAAGGGCAACACTCCGCCAAAAATAATCGATTAGCAAAAGCCTGAGTATATACGCTGTGGTACTAGATAAATGATTATTCCTTGAAAGATTGGTGAAATTTGCAAGAGAAATGTGGGAGTTGAGCACAGAGGCAATATTAAGTAAAATTAAACAAAGGACAATAAGTATGCCAAAAAGAATCGAATCGCAAAAGCCTGATAACCAGCACTGTGAAAATTGATAATGACCATTCAATGATAGAAGGTTGAACATCATTTGAGGATTGTAGAAGTTGTGCACACAAGAAATATTCAGTAAGATTAAACGAAAGGGCAGTAACTCCGTCAAAAATATTCAAATCGCAAAAGCTAGAGTATATGCACTGCGGCACTTGATAACGATCATTATGTAAATGTTTGGTGAAAAATCAAATGAAAATTGTTCCAGGAGCTGCGCACAGAAGATGGGACGGACGGATGGATGGAATAACGGATGGACAATGCGACTACTATATGCCACTTTAAGGTAGCATTAAAATCGCCTGTTATATTTATTACGAAATTTGTTTATAAGCATGTCTATATGGAAACTGCATAAACGGAGCTAGTATCAGGGAAAGCAAAACCTTTACTAATTGCATAACGTGTAATGGATTTATTTATAAGTTTATTTAAAATTTGCTATTATCTTACGATCTTCAACATAAAAATGCTATGCTTACTCCTTTTACAGCAGGATTTTCTTGCTTTTTGTCACAATGTATTATTTTAAACAAATTTTCCTGTTCCTTTCTCGAAAATTCAGCACTTAATCGAATAAGCTTCATAGGCTAAAAAATAAATTATTCCTGTATCTTCAAGCAAAAAAAAGCATAACTGAATGACTTTAATAATTTTTTCCAAGGAAATCATCAACTGATAATAGGATAATACATAACAGGATAAATGTCTGTTGCCCTGAAACAGAATCCTCGCCTGGTAGAATCTGATGTACTAAATTCATCTGCAAATAATTGGGAAAATAAAAATAGACAATCATAAACATGAACCAGATAAAAGTACCTTGAATTAGGAAATACGTTAATATGGTTTAGTCAAAATAAAGTGCCTTTTTATCAACTGATATTAATTTACTTCACGTCTACAGCAGAAATTAGGGCGGAAATATATATGAGGGTATACTTTATGTATTAAATTATTTGCTAAGTCCTGATAAAAGTGCATAGAAAAAAATAAACTGACGAACCGGCCAATTCGCATTATAAAACATTTATTTTTTAATCAAATATTAAACAAATAAACAGTACATTTAAACATCAAATGTTCGGAAGACTATGATACGGAATTACAAATTCTCTATCAATATGCATACCAAAACTATGATAAATTAGTCTATATCAAAGAGAGAGAAAAAACGAAGTTCTTACCATTTCAAAAACCATGGTCGCTCTGCTTTAGTTATAAACTGTGAAAATCCTTTTTTTCCAAAATCTCTTCGCTTTTATCATTCCATGCTTATAAATATTTGAAGGTGAAAGATAACCAAACTTTAATGAGCTTACCCAAAACACCTTTTAGCATTTCTCTAGAAAATATTCCAAAGAAGTTTCAAAATTATGAGATTACCTTGAAACACAAGAGCGATTTGTCAGACAAAATGTTTCAAATTAGATAGCGATTAATATTTGACGCGGTACTGGTAGGTTTGTTCCCTGTTTATTTTGTTCCGTCTGAATCAGTCCAAAATATTTTTTTCACTGCTTTCCATTCCAACAAAATGATCGCGCTGCTCGGCAGAGAAAAATATTTCAAGGATAAGTAACATTTAAAACCTTACTTTGCAAATGAAAAAAGTAACAGAAAATACATAACACGCTAACATATTAAGATGGTAAGATGAAAATATTACACTAATTGTCAGGTTGGAGCTTGATTTTTTTATATATTTCCGTTCGGAACCCACACAACATTGGACAGTTGAAAGGATACCCAGTTACAATTTCTGAACAAGTTTCAACAAAACAGACAACGCTTTACGTTTTATATTTTATTTTTTATTTCTATTACCAATCTTAAGACAATAAATAATTCGTGTTTGGTTAATAAAATGTTAGAAATACGAATCGACTCTATATCAACATTAATACTTTTGTTAAACATAGCTGGTGGCAAATTTTCAAGATATATAATATTTTTCTGTAGTATCTGATTAACATAGCCCTGGCAAAACCCAAAACACAACTGCAGACTGATGAAATTCTGCTTAAATAAAAAAGTAAAAAAACTGGTACGGTTTCCTCACTATATTTTTTTTCCACATAAAAATGTAATTGGAAGAGTTTAAAACCAAATGCTTTTAGAAGTGCACAGAGTTAACAGTTAGATTAAAAATCACATATGTTTGGCTTTAAATGCATAGTTAGTATTAATAACTGGGTACACCAAAAACATCTGTTTATGATATTTCAGTCGCTAAAAGTCGATTTTTAATAACTTAACGGTAATGCGTCCGCAAGACGGAAACGAAACGAGAAACGATTTATCACAGTCCATCTAACCTGGTCTAAATTTGGACATCAATGATTAGGTTTCTTTAAACATTTGTGTATATACCGTCATTACTTAGTTCCTGGATGTGTAAAAACAAAACATAGTTGAGTGAAATAAAACTTCTATAAATAATTTTAATGTTTCTAAATCGGTGCTCGTAGATGACATGACATCAATTTCAGACGTATTAATTTCATTTATATAATTATCCCTTCAACGTATTTACTGCCCTGTATGTACAGTTCATTTTAATGCCCGCTGAATGAAAGCATATAGTAAACAAATTGTCCGTCTATCATTCCCCCATTTCGTGACAGTTCCATATATCTCTTGAATATCTTTAATGATTTTGAAATAACTTATTAGAAATATCAAGTATAGCCATATGATAGTCGGAAATTATTGTTTGGTTTGTCCTGTCTGAATTTAAAGTTACAGATAGATCAAAACTTGCGTCCATCTCCCATCACGTGTCCGCTTCATATCTCTTGAAGACCTTGAAGGATTTTGAATTTAACTGGCCAAAATATAAGAATATCCATATGATGAGCAGAACAAAAAATTTCAATGCTTCCGTACAAACTTAAGATCACAAATGAGATCAGAAGTTACGTCATTCCCAACAGGACCGTTCTGGGCTACGAGTAGGGGACATAACAATGTTTCAGCGATCATGGTTAGGTCACATGCTCAGTTGTACCACAACAGTTTGATCCAGGTTACTAGTATATAAAGATATCATTCGACCCATTTTTTCCAAGCTCCAAGCTATATTTGTTGTTAAATATGAAAAACTAGTTTGTTTTCCAATCAGACTTTCATTTTCATAATATGGCATGCACCTGCAGCATTTTTGTAACTTCTACTTTACCTTTTACATTGAATTATCCCTTAAATCTGTTCAGACTATAGTTCAAACAGTTTTTGTCAATTCTTTGTGCTTTTTTTTCTGACATATAACCAGCAAAGATTCAAGAGGATGTTGTGAATAGTGTCTGGGTTTTCAAGTGGTGAACGTATTAAAATACTTAACTTTATTTTACCTTTTTAAGGTCAATAATTTTAAAATGCATTGTTTTTTAAATGAGAGCAAAATTTCAGAAGACTGATATTACTGATATTAATGTATTGTACGCGGCACACAGGAAATCATCTCGTGCGGTTTTTATATAGCCACATTTCCTTTACTTGTTAAAAGTGAGTATATTTTTCCATTAAAAGACCAGTTATCACATTTTCTAAGTTTACAAAACGTTAAAAAGAAATTAAGGACAAAACATAAGACAGTTCAGCAACATTTAACCACTTCGGTATTTCTGTTATTTGCAGCGCAAACAGGCATAAGTTAAAATTATTCCGTTAAAAAAACAAGCTTTTTATTGAAAATTAGCAGATTTTTTATACTTCATGCAGATATCAATCGGTTTTAACTAGAATTTCAGCAAAAAATATCGGATAGCAACTTTAAGTAGAAACAGGCTGGTTCTTGAAGATCGTTGAAAAATTCTAATTCGTTGAACTGACAACATTCAAATACTTCGTAGGAACAGGATACATACAAATTAGTGCATTTATCAAAATTCATTTCAATGCACGCTAAAAACTGTGGTATTTAAACAAAAATATGCTCATAGAAACGTAATCTTGGAAACAGATGACACTTGAACAATAAATCGCATTGGAGCACTCATTATCTGTTAAAACAATACTACTTGAAGAAATATACGTTAATGCCTTCTTACAATATTGCTAACATTGTCTAATGCATTCATTATTAAGGAGAATAGCATATAACATCTAACAGGAAATGTAAATTCAAGCAGCTGTAAATGATTCCGCAGTAAAAAAGTACAATTGAGCATAAATAACTGAAAAAAAACTTATCTTTATTATTCATATCCTTTGATATCAAAAAATAACAAGTTAAATTCAAATGCAAATCTTTTAATTACAGTTTCTTATTACAAAACGTACAAGTTGATAAAACAAGAAAAATCGTTATAAAAAGATATTCAGCGTAGATACACTACAAAAAAGTAATGCCCCATATGTGTATTCTTTTCGGACATTGGCAAATAAAGCCTATAAAGAAAAGATTTTGAGTTGAATACTAAAAGAGTCAGTATCATTTACAATAAAATATTTTTAATATTTTACAGATATGGACTTTTTCGCTGATGAATATGATGTGAAATGTACCTAAAAGATTAATATTGACCGAGGCGGTATATATATAGAGGATATTTGTTTGTTTTTGTGGAAGATGAGAATTCATTTCATCGAGTGAACACCATATGTGATATTTTCACGAGTGGCGCAGCCACGAGTGAAAATATCAATATATGGTGTTCACGAGATGAAATAAATTCCCATCTTCCACTAAAAAAACAAACAAATTTTCTTTTTATTTTATGCCAACACGTCAAAAATGGGTTTTTATGATATTTTTAATCAGGGCCTTCAATAGATTCCCCATGGTTAGCCCCAAATCAATTAATGCGTACTTTGGTTACTCCGCACAAAAAAAAGTGCAGACAATCTCCAATACATATGATAACTTTACTTCTGCTGAAATAAACTGAATACACTTTCATCAAATAACATTTATGTTTGTCTACACAGTTTATCAATATTTATTGAATTTTTGCCATACATACTTTAATTATAAAAGCGGATTTATACCGAGTAATATTCAATCAATTGAATTGAAAGTCGGCCATATTGGATATTGTCCAAGTAAGTTATGTAAACAAATCAGACATTTTAAATAATTTATGGCGAATTTCATCATTGTTCACAACTAGTTAGGCTCAGGAATTCAATATTATAATTGGATTTAACAAGGTAAATAAATTTCACTCGCTGTCACAGTCTGAAATACAGCGGATTCTCTTGTGGTGGGGAAATTCCTGAAGTTTCATCAAGCAGTAGTTCCGGCACAAACAGTGTATTATCAAAATGGTAATTAACTGATTCAAAACAGTGTATTATCACTTTTATCTCACTGATATTTCACTATATTTCAGTGGTAGGCATAAAATAAATATAGGTAAGCTCTAGGTTTTTTTTTAGTTTAACTTCATTAAAAAAGATCAAGTGACCCCTTGGGGCGAGTCCTAATTTGACTCAGGGGCTATTATTTGTTTAAACTTGGTAAAGGTCCACTAGACAATGTTACACAGCAACTTTCTAAATTCTATGCCTTCTGGTTTCTGACAAAAAAGGTTTTTAAGCTTTTCTGTACAAGTCTATATGAAATGTAGTGACCCCTTGGGTAGACCAAGTGTTTTTTTATTTTTTGTTTTTTTTTTCATTTTTACCTCTGTTAACAGTACATCTGTCGATACAATATAGGGTAATCAAAGTAGGCTTCATATTGCGTCTGGGTTGAGGTTTTTAATTTCACATTGAAGAAATGTTCAACTGACAAATAAAATAAGAGAAAAAAAGAGATAATGTTAATATAATAAATCCTGAGAGGGACAACCTTACGTCAAAATCCACTATAATATAAAGCAATACGATAACCTAGAACAAAACAGGTTTTAAAGGCACACTACTAAGCAGAAAAAAGTGTACAGTGTATCTGATAAAAGACCATAAAAGGATACCACAAAAGTAAACCTATCCATTGGTTTATGTGAAGAAGTTGTTGATAGAAGACCATCTAAGAATACTTCAGACTAAGTTTGGTGATGATCATTCATAAGTTCAAGAGGAATAATCATTTAAAGATATTTCTATTTTTAGCTTTGGTGGCCCCTAAATGGTTGCAACTACATTTTACTTGAGCAAATTTGATAGAGGACAATCTAAAGATGCTAGAAGGCCAACTTTGGTGATGATCCATCCAATGGTTTATGAGAAGAAGTTATCTAATTCTTTTAGTTCTAGCGGCCATTATTAAGGGCTAACCAATTTTATTTTAGCTAATTTGGTAGTAGACTACCTCTGGATGCTGCGGTAGTAATCCATCCATTGGTTCATGAGAAGATGTCATATCCAGGTTTCTTTATTTACAGTACTAACGACTTTAAAAGAGCACAACTGATAAACGACTAAAAGACCTAAGGCTGCTACAAATAAAGTTCGTTGATGATTCATCAATTGGTTCATACGCAGAAGATATATAAATATATTTCTATTTTTAGATCTGGTTGCCCCTTAAATGGGTCGACCAAATTTATGAATTCATTTGTGCAAATGTGACAGAGGACATTCTAAGAATGTTGCAAACCAAGTTTGGTAATGATCTATTCTTTGGCTCACCATAAGACGACGTTCGTTTTTTTTTTTCTAGCTCTGGTTGACCCTAAAAGGGATCAAAGATATGATATGAGCAATTTACATTAAAATGTCACAAATATGCTACACAGCAAACTTGAAGTAAATCTGATCAATTCTTTTAGAAGAGAAAGACCACTGCTGACGCCGGAAGACGGGCGTTGGAGTATACCCTATCCATACTAATAGCTTACCCTGAACCTTCGATGAGCTAAAAATAGAAAGTAAATAAGGGTTTGTCGTAGTGTTTGGATTTTCTTTATGAACTGAATAGCTCAATGTTTATTTGTCAATTTATGAAAGTAATAAGCATAATATCAATGTTACAAAAGATACAGTTCGTTTTTCTTTACTGCCAAATAACAGAAATATTTATATAATGCACACTAAATTTTATTCTATCTATGAACATAACATTCTGACAATCACTAATAAAATGACAGTCACTGTGCACTCAAACACTTGCAACAATAAAAATGCAATAACACAATACACCTAGTTGACATAATTAGACAAATTACTGAAGCAGAATGGTACAGATCTCTGGAGACTAGATTTGCTCGAAAGCAAATAATTATGGTCATGTTTCAGAACACAATGAGCAGTTACAGAGTATATCGTTATCAGCAAGTAATAAGAACATACATAATAAAAGTGACAATTTTAAACTCATCGTTTACATTTCTACTATTTCGCGTAAAGAATTTTTAGTGATTGGGGGTAATGCTCAGTAAATTGTTAGATTAATTCTAATATATTAGAACTGCTAGTATATTACATGGAAAGTGTACAATATGTATTTCACACAACCTTATTAACATACACTGTCGTGTTTGGTAACACAAAAAAACACAAAAGTCTAACGTACTTCTCACTCAAAGAAATTTTAAAGTTGCCGTTGATGAACTATTTGACTCTTAAACCATTAATACGATGTCCATACCAACTGAGAAAATCAATCATAAAACTTTTCATTGAAAGCATTTTCAGGTCATCAAACATTTTCAGGATAATAACATTTTTCCACGTTTCATATTTCTATGTACTTAATTATGAAAAACTGATTGTCAAAAGTATATTCCCAATAATACTTAACAAATCAAGGAACTTGAAGTTTTGCATTTTCAAACAAAACTTTCAGCACCTCCAGTTCACGTTGAAATATAAGTGCTATTTCCCAGACAAAATTTTCAAATCACATAACGATTTATTTACAAAAACATACAACATGTTTTTGCTGGAGATTGGCAATCATGAAAAGAAGACGTGGATAATTTATTTTGCAATGTCTGTAACGATTTTGTTCAAAAAGCACTTTCAGTAGAACTCA
Source organism: Cyclina sinensis (assembly GCA_012932295.1). NCBI lineage: Eukaryota > Metazoa > Mollusca > Bivalvia > Venerida > Veneridae > Cyclina > Cyclina sinensis. The sequence goes on along the minus strand of JAAONU010000016.1, from coordinate 42,580,922 downwards.
GTGAAATAAATGAATTACATTGTAGATATATATATATATATAATTTAATAGAACAAATTATCCATCAAACTCTAAACATGTTTATAATACGAATTCTATATGTTTTCGACAATTTGTGTAGGTGGACAAAACTAAATATTTAAGGAAAAATGAGTAAGAATTCATATAGTTATCAAAAATAACTTCTTTTAACTATTTACGTCAGGTTTCTTACTGTCAATATTCAAAATTTTGTTTCATGTCTTTTAACAAACAAGATGAGCACAGGGATCTAGTGCACGAGTGAATGGAAACACGCAAATAACTTTTAAAATCAGTTTGAACGTCAGAGCAGTAGAAAAAAATCATTAATCTAAAGCTAGCAATTTTAACCTTTAAACAATATTGCTTCTATTCGTCAATTTCATTTAAACATATGACAATGAATTGAAAATCGCGAAGATACGTCAAATTGGTGCCTTTAGAATAAAAAAAAGACTCGAACTTTTGTCAAGAAGGTGTACAATACTGATATTGCTACTATAAAGTTTTCCTTCATCATACAGCAACTCCTGTTGATTTCATAAGTCTTCATAACAACCAGAGCAAGCTATTACGTCGTTTTAACCCGCAGACGTAAATTAAGTCCAGTACAAACCAGACACTGCCACGAACTACATAATAAATAAATTTAACATGTCTGTATACCATCGGGAAGATTAGACTCTATCTGAATGTTTTTGTTTGTTAGATGTTCGGATGTACTTTCTTCTCTGAATTAGTACTGCATTTTCCTCTACAAAACAGGAGAAAAGTCCACATTAAAACTATAAGATATAAATAGCATGCATTTGACAATTTTCAAATGACTCTGTGTTCATGAAAACAAGATGTTTTATGTGACCCTTAGGAATAAGTACAAAACAGATCCATTAAGGAGAGTCATAAACTGCATTTAGAACAATTTATTTGATTGCATGTTTCAAATTATATTGATGACAAGATCATGCTCACAGAAATGCTGTAACTCCAAAAGCATCACATAATAGTCCACAAATGCAAGTTATTGAAAACCAAAATCTATCAATTAAAAGGATCATTTATTCTAGTGAAAAAAACAGTCCTTTGGGAATATCTCTAGAACTTTTTCGTTTAATGCGGTAACACAGTAATAATAAATGTCAGAAATTTATATTTTGTTCCTCAAAAAGTTATACGACCATAATTGCACTGACAAATATGTAGCATGTTTCACTTAGCCATATCAGTTTGTTATGTACCATAAAGATTGTTTGTAAACATTACTTGTGCTGTTGTTGTTATTCGTCTTCTTCCTGATGTAATTTTGACATGTAAAAGGAATGTAGAAATCGCTTGTATTCGATTAAACCTAGTTCAATCTGTAGCCAAATACAGGCTTATAGGTGATAAATCGATAAAACAGAACCGTGTGGCTTGGTAGCTCAGTTGGTAAAGTTTTCGCCCTGTAAGCGTTCGAGTCCCGGTCGAGCCCCGATTTTCACCACCTGTTAGATTTGGTGCCATTTGAGGTCAATTGTTTGATAAAAGCGGGAGAGTACTCACAAGAAAGTCTGCTGCATGGAATAAGGAGATCACTGCGTGGTGAAGCAGCAGATATGGCTATGAGATTAGGAGAATCGGCTTGTGTTAACTAAAGATATTTAACAACCTTACATACAGCATTCGATAATACTGAAACTGCCGAGTCTATATTAAAAAACAAATCATGGCTGTTTTCAAAAGGATGGGGAATCAGTTGCATGTTATGCAAGTCGTGTTGAAGACTTTGGTGAGGACTAGAATCTTGTAAACTGCTGTTTTGTTTGGAGACATCTGTGAAAATATATACATAATTATAATATTGTTGTTTGATTTCGTTCTAATTTTGAATATTTCAGGACTGGTTGTATCTTTTTTATCTTTAGCAAGATCATAAATAAACTGTGGAGATTTCCAAGTCTATGGTGGAATGCTTGGTATTTTAGTTATTGCTATGTCATCTAAGCCTATGTCAAGACATTTGAGGAGTGGACTGTTTCGTAAGCTAAATGGAGGAATGGTTTTGTCTCTTTTTTGAAAAAAAGATCTGTGTATAGAGGATGGAAAACAGTTATGTAAGTGGGATTATTTGGATTGGATTTAAGTTAAAGAAAATATTGCAGACCAAGTTTCTGTCTTCTCAAAGATAAAGATGGTTCATTTGCTTCAGCATATAAGCTAGCAACCGGAGATGTTCTGAAAGCACCAAGCATCAGTCGGAGCCCCCGATGGTGAATAGTGTCTAATTTTTTGATGTAAGAGTTTCTTGCTGAACCATACACTATACATCCATAGCCAAGTTTGGATCGTCTAAGAGATCTGTAAAGTCTCAGAAGAACTTTACGATCTGCTCCCCAATCCATACTGGAAACCACATTTAACAGATTTAAAGTTTTTTGGCATTTATCTGAAAGATATTTGATGTGGGGAATAAAAAATGGTTTTGAATCAAATATAAGACCAAGAAATTTAAATTCTTTCACTACTTCAATTGGTGTGCCATCGAGGGTTAAATCAGGATCTAGATGTAGTTTGCAAAGTTTACGAAAATGCATACACTTTGTTTTGGTTTTTGAAAATTAAAAACCATTCTCATTTGACCATTTGTGTAAATTATTTAAAACCTGCTGTAATTGTCTTTCAATGGTATACTCGTGTTTGGATCTGTAACAGATACAAAAGTCGTCAACATAAAGAAAACACTCAATACCAGGGTAGACGTCTTTGACATTTTTTTTTTATTTTAACACTAAAAAGTGTTACAGAAAGGATACAACCTTGAGGAACACCCATTTCCTGTTCGTGTGGATCAGATAGTGTATTACCAACACGAACTTTGAATTGACGGTCTTTTAAAAACGAAGAAATAAAATAAAGCAAGGCGACCTCTGATTCCGAAGTTATGGAGGTCCTGCATAATGCCATGCTTCCAAGTAGTATCATATGCACCTTCAAGATCAAAAAAAGATAGAAACATAGTGTTCTTTTTTATAAAGGCTTCTATGAGAGTTTTAAATTTAACTAGATGATCTAATGTGTTTCTTTGCTTTCGGAAGCCGAACTGAAAGGAGGTGAGTATTTTTTTCTTTTCAAGAATCCAAACAAGCCTGGAATTGACCATTCTTTCCAATGTTTTGCAAAGACAACTTGTCAGAGCTATAGGACGGTAATTGGAAGGATTTGACAGATCTTTATTAGGTTTTGGAATAGGGATAATAATGGCTTCTTTTCAAGATTTTGGAAGAATTTCAGTTTGCCAAACTTCATTGTAGATGTCAAGAAAACAGTGTAAGGTGGAATCAGGAAGATGTTTAAGAAATTGGTAATGGATTTTATCTGATCCAGGTGAAGTGCCGTGTGCTCTTTTAAGAGCTAGTTTAAGCTCTTTAATTGAGGATAGTTTATTGTTTTCTTCATTGTTGGTAGATGTTTTTTTTTATTCTGTATTTTTGTATTTTTGAAACTGTGCACTGTAGTTATTAGTTGATGACATGTGTGCAAATGTGTTAGCTAAAGTATCTGCTATTTTGCTTTTAGATTTTGTTATAGCAGATGATGTTTGAAGATGTTGAGCAAAGTTATGGTTATTTTTACAAAGATTTTCGTTACCATATCCCAAGTTTTCTTTATAGATGATCTGGAGTTAAGGTTAGAAACATACTGTCGCCATGAAGAGCGTTTGCTTTGCTCTATAGATCTACGAGCATCGGGCCACTTTGAATTTTATATGGTTTTCTCGGGTAGTTCTCAGATTATATTGTCTGATGGGAATTGCTCGTTCCGACACAGCTGTCTAAAATTCCTCAGTAAAACAAGGCTTGTATGGATGTTGTGGAGAGGTTGTGGTCTGAGGTATTGCCTTCTCAGCAGCCCTAATAAGTAAAGATGTAAAAACTTCTGATGGATCTTCATGTTCAAGAAATTTGGCTGATGAAGTGGTATGTTCACAATGGGCCTTAAACCAGCTTCAATTTCCTTTGTGAAGCTTCCAATTTGCTGGGCGTTCCTGAACTGAGGGACCTTCATCTGATAGAATGATTGGAAAATGGTCACTTCCATGAAGGTCAGTGTCAACCTTCTATGTAAAATCTAAAAATATACCAGGACTACAAAAAGACAAGTCTAAAGAGGAGTAGGAGCCAGTAGCAGAATGTAAATATGTGTGTGATTTGTTGTTAAAAAGACATAAATTATGCTTTGAATTGAAATCTTCAGTAAGATGTCCACGTTGATATGTATTGGAACAAGTATTATGGGAGTTAAAATCACCTATCAGAATAAATGGGGAAGGAAGTTATAAAATGAGTTTGTCAAGATCAGCAATGTTAATTGGTTGACTTGGTGGTAGATTAAGAGAGCATAAAGTAATGGTATTGCGTAAGGAGATGCTGACAGATTGTGCCTGGATAGTTCTATCAATAGGTAAAATTTTATGTGGATCAGTATTACTGATGAGTATTGAAACTCCAACACAAACTCTGTCACCATAATTTGGTGATTTGTGATAAGAAGAATGTTTTACAGAAAAAGTATCAGTACTTTTAAGAAACGTTTCTTGGAGGCAGACTGCTACTGGTTTGAACTGAGATAAAAGTAATGATAATTCCTCAGAGTTAGGTCTAATACCACGACAGTTCCACTGTATTATGTTATTACTCATATGAAATAATATAGGGCATAGATAGATGCAGTTGTGCATAAAATACCTCATTTATCTGTCTTTTCACGACTGTGTACTGGCACCTGAGAGGACTTCTTTTTAAGCCGTTTATTTTTCACAATATCAACCCATACCAACTCAAAGGCTCCCTCGGACTCCGAAACATCCCCCTCAAGTGCCTCATCAGCCATTCCCTCCTCGTCATTAAGAAGAGTTCGAAATCGATTTGTTACCGGCATAGGTCCACGTGATGTAAAACTCTGCCCAGAAGTATGTTTATTGGAAATTTTCTTTTCTCTTTGTTGTGTTTGAGACTTATTTGTCTTTTTTGATGTTTCTGGTTGTTTTGCTGTATTTGGTTTGGAGATAGCTGTAGTCAGGACAGGTGTCCCTCCCGCTTGTTGAGTTGAATGGTGGGGGGGCACAGGTGGAGATGATGTCAAATTTTGTGATTTAGTGTGATTTTCCTTTAGAAGTAGGTCAGACATTTGCTATGTTTGGAAATTTTATTAGAATTTTTTGAATGAGAATTTCACAATTGCATGTATATTTTGCTGAAGTTGTGTGTGGTGTTGCTGAAGATGTAAGAGATTTGGCTGAGGTAATATTTGCATAACTGTTTTGATATGTTAGTTTCTCTTGGTCTAATTGTCGCTGGTTGTAGATTTTCCTTGCATCTGTATAGCTTATTTGGTTCAGGGTTTTGATTTTTATAATTCCTCTACTCTTTCCAGACAAGACAGTCCCGAGTGTAAGAAGGATGACTTTCTTGATAGTTGAAACATTTGTAAGGTGTAGAACAATTTTTACTGTCATGGTCTGAGCCTTCAAATGCACATTCTGGACAGACAAGGTCTTTGTTACATTGATTTTCATGCTGACCATATCGCTGGTAATCAAAATAGCGCAGCGGATTTGGTAGGTAGATGGCACATTTTTTGAGGATAAGTTTTCTTTTAATTCTTCGATCGAGTCACACAGTGATAAATCCCTGTGTCTAGTTACACCTTTGGATGAATTTAAGGTTTTATGAGGTAAAACTTTGACTGGGAGGTTAAAAAAGGACTTTTGTTGAAGAAGATTCTGACTTTCTTGTTTGGTAGATGATTCCACAAGAAGTGTGTTGTTATTTTAACTGATTAAGGGGTACCCATGATTGACGATAATTGCTTTCCAAAAACAAAAGGAGAGAGTCTGGTGATTGGCTTTTCTTTTTCTAGGGATTCAATGACTAAAATCGTGAAAAGACAGTAAGTGATATGCTGGACGTTTCCGAGTCTGACTCCGTGTCCGACAGAGAACGCTTGGCCTTTTTTTTGAGTTTGCCATGTTAAGGGAGTAATTTCATCACTGATGCTCCTCACCCACATTGGAGCCAAATAACGGGAAATGATCATAGGGGTAACCAACTCTGGATCATAACAAGGATACATCAGAGATGTACTCAGCATGAAAGTACTTGGCTGGACTAATGTGGTCTCGCAAAATACCCTACCAAGAACAGATAATCTTTGAGAAAACAAATCTTTCAACTGATAAGCCCATGAGCCACCGCCTTCTAGAGCCTTGATTGAGAAAGAGAAATAAGATGCATACTGAAAATTGTTTAATATAACAATAGATATAAAAGGTGCAGGTGAAGAGAAAAAGCAAAGCTCTAGGGCTCGGCATGACCAGCCGTTTGATCGAGGACGGACCTTCCTGACCTCCTGTTTAACTTAGGGCCAAAGTAGTGTGTTGTAGACACTACCAGCCGTTCTCCATACCCACTCAACCACAAGGATCCTCTCATCAAGTGACACAGGTTGCAGCCTACGGCAATCAGGCATGTTCATTGAGGGGGTTTTACTCTCTGCAGTACGGCAGCTGGGCTATTTCTATCCCCCACCCAGCTGGGGAAGAGAACAACAAGAAAAGCGCATTGAGTTGTTGTCTCAGCACATTGATATCTTTTCAACTGGAGATGCTGATATAGGCTCTTGCAAGGTAGGTAAACATAGAATAGACAGATTGAACATAGACAGCTGAGAAAAAGCCAGCGAGTTGATCCAGTCATAGGTGTTTGGTTGAAAGCAACTATAGACTAGTGTTTTCCAAGTAAAAAGTTAATAGCAGGTAACAACGACCATTTGACAATGTCTAGACATTTCAAAAAAGATGTTATTAAACCTTGTCTATTTCTCAAGAGAAATTCTTGACAAGACAGAAAAGGTTTTGCAGCTAGTGTTGACATTTTGTTACAGAAAATACATAACCAGATAGGCCACCCAGGTAGAGAAAAAAATATTAGTATTGTACAGGACAGATTTTATTGGCCGTCCTATACTTCAGACGTAAGTTCTTGGTTAGAAAAGTGTGGTTGCTGTAAATGTAGGAAAAGTCCTACTGATGTACGTGCACCACCTGTAAATATAAAAAGTACTCATCCTTTGGAACTTGTAAGCACTGACTTTTCTAACAGTTGATCATTGTTCAGGTGGAACCAGAAACATATTGGTCAAAGCCGACCATTTCACTAAATTTGCACAGCCACCAAAAATCAGACTGCGAAGACCGCCGCAGAAGCTCTACTAAACAATTTTTATTGTTCACTATGGTGTTCCTGCAAAACTCCTGTCTGATCAGAGTTCGAAATTTGAGAGCGAAGTTATAAAAGAATTGTGTCAGCTTTTAGGCACTGAAAAGGTCAGAAGTACAATATACCACCCCTACTGCAATGGTATTTCCGAAAGATTTAACAGAACTTTACTGAGTATGCTAGGAACTTTAGAGCATCAACAAAAACAAAACTGGAAAAAGTATTTACAACCACTTGTTTTTGCCTATAATGCAATGAAGCATGAATCTACTGGCTATTCCCCCTTTGAACTGATGTTTGACTGAAAAGCTAGACTACCTGTTGATAATATGTTGCAACTTGACAATGAAAATTTCATTTCTACAGATTACGTTAAAGATCTTAAACACAGAATAGACAGATTACGTTAAAGATCTAAACACAGAATAGAAAAAACACAGTTTAAAGCTAACAGAAACCTAGCCCAAGCCAGATTGAAATAGAAGTCAACATACAACAGGAAGGATAAGGCAGCATCACTGGAAGTAGGTGACAAGGTAATGGTCAAGATCCTAGCATTTTCAGGCCCAAACAAACTTTCAGGTAAGTATGAGCAATCCATTTATGAAATAGTAGAAAAACCCAATAGTGGAATTCCTGTGTATGTGGTTAAGGACCCAGATGGTAGAATTAAAAAGTTGTATAGGGATCATTTGTTGCCTGTATCCGAGAGCGTACCAGACTCAAAAGCTTAGGAACAGAAATAAATGCTTTCGACTGAGGATAAATTACACCATTATTCAAGCATTGAGAAACATGCGGAAAAGCCTGTTCCTAAACCTACAGGTACGCAGGTGACCATGGTATCAACCCCTGTCACGTCAGTTAAACATTCGAATGATACTGAATAGCGATTCAGGTGATGGGGTAGAGATTCGAACAAGAATTACGAGTTACAGACCGGCCACCCATACTGTTTAAACTCAGATTAAGGTTATAGAGAAGACACCTCGCTAAGAGGCTTCAGTGATCATCATGAAGATGATAGTTACGACAACATAAGTGTTGATGTTGTTGAAAATGTACAAATTTAAAGTAAATATGGTACACCAGGTGATAGTGCGGCAGAGGTTGTTAGCACAGTACCACCTCCAGTTGCACCTGGACGGTCCACACGAGAAAAGAAAAAACCAATCTGGTATGATAGTTATATTGTTGGGCATCAAATATATAATAGGTTCGTTGAATTAAATCTACAAAATACTCAATTAATGACAGAGATGTTTAAGTCTATTGAAAAATGAACAGAATATAGACATAACTTTTTATGTGTTAATTTTTTATTTGTATATATTTTATAATGATAATTTCTGCAAAATATAACTGATATTTCCAGAAGGAAAAAAATTAGGCTAGGAGAAGTTGTGGAGGATTATCATTTATATATGTATCTTTCCAACGTATAAATATATATATTTTTACATTGCAGGAAAGATTAATAACTCATGGTAGATGTTGTTTACAATCATGTGTATTGATCATATCAGAATGATTCTTTGATATTGCTAAGTAACATTAATGGCTTGCTACTAGAATAGAAAATTTATTTAGAGTGAAGAAATTTTGTAAAGAATATTCAGTCGGGAGACTGAATTTCATAGGAGGGGATAGAATGTAGTTTTGTGAAAATTTAGTGTTGTTTAACCATCATTTGGTTTTTCTTTATTGGAGTTAAATCAACATCCGCCAAATCTCTTGTGTTAAATAAAACCTAATAAATCCACAACTCAAATAGATTAATTTATAAGAAATATCTGAAGTCTAGTCCCCCAGTGTCTTCATTACTGTGTATATCAAAATTCTTTGAATAAATTGCATTATGAGTACGAATATTGGCCAATACACATTTTTCGTTATACCTTATCTTATTTTGCCCAATCTTTTTTCTAGAAACATAATAAAATATTTATCGTGAAGCTTCATTAAACTTCTTCATACAAACAGATGCTTAAGAATCATTGCAATTAGATAATACATGTTTTATTACTTCAAGGTAGTGCCTATCATTACTTCTAGATATTGTCATGATTTTAGTAATAGCCATTCAATGCACAATATCTTTACTGTACAATTACTGACAATTTGCCTATACTGTCACTAGTCAAAAAATAAACTGTAAAGATGGCTTCATGAAGCCATTATGATATTTATTAATGTTTGTCTGTTATGCTTCCATAAACTGAAGAAAAAGTGTGTATTCTTTCATACCAGGTGAAGTGAGTTCCTGATTATCTAAACCAATTTCAAGCTGGTAATTCAAACTGGTATACCAACATATTTAAAGATCGAATAACTAGAATTCTTCATAGAAGTGATAACGATTTCTAAGAAAAGAAACTTATAAAAGAAAAGATACTGCTTTTATGCATTCTTAATAAACCTTTACAGCAGTCCCATGCCACTATTTTTTCAACTGGAATTACAAAAGTGGGGCTTAGTTTCCTTTGCTGGAAACATTGAAAAGGAAATATTTGTAAAATATTTCTCTGCTTGTGTAATCCAGTACACCACTGTTTTTAATGATAAACGTCTCAAATGAGCGTTGTAACAGCCAAAGCCATATTTCAATGTTGTCAACAACTATCACTATATGTCATTACATTTTCAGTTTGCTACTTCAATTTGTCATGAATAAAATCCACTTGAAATGAACACAACCATTTCTAAAGTCAGTTTGTACATTTTCAAAATACAGAGTATTAAAATAAAGAAAGACTTGTAAATATAATTACAAGATTATTATTTTACACTATTTCTCCATAGACATTATCTGACAAATTCCTGATGCCATGCGTGTAGCTTTTGCAGACAATTTGATAGGTCTATAAGGAAATAAAGGGCATTTCGACTGTAACATACAAAGAAATTAATTTAAAACTGTTGTTTCAAAATTGATTTTCACTGAACTTGATGTTGAAAAGTATGATACATAATAGTCGACACAGATTGGAGAAACAGTGTACAATAAAATAACAATGAAATGAATAACTATCTACCCTTTCTCAGATAACAATGTTATTCAACATACGAACATACATGGCATAGTAGGTCAAGGTCATAATGCCAGGTCAGCGGTCCAAACTGTTGATGATAGACATTGTCTGGACTACCACTATAGCAATAGTGACCTGCTTCATTAAAGCTACGTCTATAAGATGTTGTATTCAAACAGTCAAGTAATGCGTTCGACAATATGTTTCGATGCAATGCAGATTTACAGCAACTAAAACAATAATAATTTCAAAGAAGTTATATTGTTTTCCGTGGCAAATTACAGATTGCCTTGTCCGGGCTATAACTTCTCTGTGCATGGAAGGATTTTGAAATACCTTGGTACATTTGTTCAGATGAGTCGGTGTGTCGCGTGCAAGACCCAAGTTCCCAGCTCAAAGGTCAAGGTCATAGTGCCAGGTCAGCGGTCCAAAATGTTGATGATAGACCTTATCTGGGCTATTACTTCTCCTTGCATGGAGGAACTTGAAAATACCTTGATACATTTGTTATGCTTCATGAAAGAGACTTCAACAGGCCTGCCTTGTTCTTCCGTCATCATCTTCCCACGGTTTCCATTGGCGGGCTCGACATGCTGCCCATGGGCATTTTAGTTTATATTGAAAGGGCGAATTTTCAAAAAGACAGTGACTAGAAAAATGAGCAGCTTTTTTTCGTCCTCATTTACATTGACAAGTAATTAATACGTATTTCAGAGTTACAGAACTTCGGATATTTTGGGCCAACTCTGACTCTTCAACCGTCATTGTTATGAATGTTTATATTTCCATCAATATAATACTTATGCCATATTTTGCTTCCGAAAAGAACGTATTGGTTTGCAAAATTTACACATAGTTACGATGAACTATTGATATTTGTTTGTGTTTTAACTTTCTATGTACGTAATTATTTAAACTTATTGGCAAAAAATGCTAGATTTGACTGTTACATGTGGTACTTATTTATATGAGTGAATCTTCACATCATGTAAACAGGCTTTAGATGTCTTTATTTGCTTTCAACAGACACTAGAAATGACGACCTATGTAATCATGTATGGAACTTTCTTTCGCATTTGCTTAGAAAACAAGACATGCCCACGCGCAGAATGTCGAACCAGTTCGTCTTAATTCAAACCTGAACCTATGGGCTTCAGATCAAGGAGAATGATGTATACATAGCAAGATACAGTTCGGACAAACAAATTTTGATATTTTTATTTGCCCTTTGACCTCTTGTGACCTTGACCTTCACTTTGCGCAAGACAACTTAACTCACCATGGAGAACATTTGTTATAAGTTATATTAAAATCCGTCCATGTATATAGTAGTTATACTCACAAATGAATGTTTAAATTTGTTATTTGACCTTTGATCCTGAAGTAAGACCTTAACCTTTACCACAGACACCTGAATTTTTCGTGCGACACTCCGTCTCACTATGGAGAAAATTTGTCCCAAGTTATATTAAAATCCCGCCACACATGTAGAAGTTACGCTCCGGACAAGGGTTTTGAGCCGACCGTCCACGTGTGACCTTGACCTTTGAGCGGCCGACCTGGATTTTGCGTGTGACACACCACCCCATCATGGTTAACATTTGTATCAAACTATTTTAATCCTTCAAAGAATGAGCAAGATATAGACCGGACAAATCTAGACGGACGCACGGACTGACGGATGCACATACACCAAACCGCCAAAAGTGAAAGCAGCGACTAGGTCGACTTCACCACAAGTGGGCTCAACAATTTCAAAATCCTCTGACCACTAAACATAATACTAAAGCAAAAGCAAGATACAGCGCAAACAAATTTTAATATTTTATTTGACCTTCTGTGACCTTGACCTTCATTTTGCGCCAGACAACTCAACTCAACATGGGAACATTTGTGCTAAGTTATATTAAAATCCATCAATGTAAATAGAAGTTATACTCAAAAATGAATGTTTTATTTTGTTATTGACCTTTGACCCCTACGTGTTACCTTGACCTTTGACACAGACACCTGAATTTTTCGCGCGTCACTCCGCCTCACTCTGAAGAATATTTGTCCCAAGTTATATTAAAATCCCTCCATGCATGTAGAAGTTACGCTCCGGACACGTTTTTGCGCTAACCCCCAAGTGTGACCTTGACCTTTGAGCGAACGACCTGGGTTTTGTGTGCAACACACCATCCCATCATGATGAACATTTGTACCAAATTATTTTGTCATCCTTCAAAGAATGAGCAAGATATAGACCGGACAAATCCGGACGGACGCACGGATGCACATACACCGAACTATACGCCAAAAGTGGCGACTAAGTCGACCTCACCGCAAGCGAGCTCGAAAAAAATGAGAAAAGTATTCGCTTCAAAATAAATCATACCTGATGAAGATAATAATCATATAATCCATTTAAATTGTATTTACTTACAACATTCTTAATGCCGTTGATTATACACAAGTAAAGGCTATCAGTAACAAATTAAATTTACAAAATGATGTGCAATGAGTTTATGTTGTAAATAATAGATTTGTTTATAAACATACCAAGTTGTACCGCAATCAGTAAATATTTAACCTTTAAGTTTTATCACAATCAGGAAACTTGTAATTTCTATAAATGATGTATAAAAAAGAGAGAAACTCTTTTTTTTAGTCTCAAACTTTAGTAACAGGACCAACTAAAACTGGACTTTGTTACAGTAAAAGAATCGGAAATTGATTATAAAACGTAGATAAACTGTTTGAAATACATCTTTTGAGAGACAATATGTGTTATAAAAATCCTTAAAGCAACTGACTCACAAAATTTTGCTGAAATGGTTTATTCTTCCAAATTTAAGAGGATTAAATACACTATGGAAAAAATATAATATTATGCTTCGATACACAATGAAAACTGAAAAAAAAAGTTTTGACTTTACCAGGATTCGAACCCACGACCTTCAGTCAGTAAAATATAGAGCGTCTACTTAGACCACTGAACCATAGGATCTAGTAATTAGATTGCCTCAAAAATTTTTTATAACTACTGTAACTACCCCGTGACTAACGGGGTAAATTTTTTACCGATAAAAGTGTGTTAAACTTTATATTTTGATGTTTTTCTGTAACAAAAACTGAGTCAGTTACTTAGTTTAAATATGTTCTTCACGATTACAGCAAGAATTTCAAGATGTATAAACATTTTCTTTTTATCATCGTCTGAGTCAGTCGCTTTAACCTTTATGAATATGTTGTTCAGAACTGATATTTTGTCCAAGAAGTGAATATCTAAACTACTTTTCTATTATGTACGTATAAGAGACTGATAATATGTATATACATGTATCAATTATGTATAAAGATATTAAATAAACATATTTCTTTCTATTCAGACAATTTTGATTGAAACATTTTTTTTGTAAATTAGATTTAGATTAATTTCCGCACTCAACATGGCAGTAAATTATTCGCTTATCTGGAACGATGAGTAAGCCAGACTAGTCTTATAATTATTTTCAGAAATACAGTCATCTTTATCAAAAGTGCCAGTTTACAGTGGAAGCGGATTGTATCAAATAAGTTGTTAGAAATATTGGAAAATAATGTACCTGCCAACTCCTAAGCATCTGGAAAACATTTGAAAACACTACCTAGCATCTGTGGTAAATGAGCACTAAAAAATGAGTATTTTACTGTTGAACTTAAGAGTTTTCTGATGAGTTAAATAAGGTTGAATAAAAAAATCAATTACCTTAGCGTCAAATTTTCACAATACCTTATAAAATACATGATCTTGGTATTAGTTTTTAAAAATTAAAAACATATCGATATATGCCCTTCCATTTCCGTTATTCTGACATTAAATACGCTCTGAAGTTAGTATGAAGACACCTGCAATTAGTCATCAGTTTGGGGAATAAATCATAGTGAGACTTATCACTTGCTAGACGATTAAAGATACTAGGGGGAAAGTCAAAAAAATTATCAAACTGGTAGTACTAAGCTGTCCATCTCTCTCTTTCTCTCTCTCTCTTTCTCTCTCCCCCCTCTCTCTCTCTCTCTCTCTCTCTCTCTCTAACGGTTTATTTTTGAAAAGATACTTTGAGGAATACTGGAATCAAGTCAAGAAAAAAGCCTGAAATAGTCTATTTTGCTGTGAGCAGTTCTTTAACTTCTGCAAAACAAACTCAAAAGAATTAGGTGGTCAGTAAATTACACTGTCAAGATAAAGTGTATAATAGAACTAACTGTACATCAAACTCTAACCATATTTATCCTTCGGTATTCTAGACTTGTGGGTGGACTTAAACACCACAAAATATTAAAGGTAACTAAACACATATAGGCAACGTTATATTATATTAAAATTATATCATTTAACATTTTAATTCAGTTTCTAACTGTAAATATTAACATTTTTTAACATAATACTTAAGAAACAAAATTAGCACTGGGGTATCGTGTACGAGTATATAGAAACAGGCAAAGAACTTTTAAAACAATCATATATACTGCCGACACCGTCGTCACATGTTGATTACAGCAACTAGGCGAAATGACAGTTGTAACATTTTGTTAACCCGCAGACGTAAATTGAGTCACGCATAAGTCAGGCACTGCTAAATAACTACATCTGTATTTCTATTGTCAAGATACAAAGACTCTTATCAAATGTTTACAACTGTTGGATGTTAGGATGTATTTTCTCCTCTGAATCAGTATAGACACTACAGTGAATCACTCTAAATCAAATCTAGAATAATATAAATAGCACACAGATGAAAATCTATACAAATTTCGAAGATAATTTATGTGAATCAAAGGAACAAGTATAAAACAGACATAAATGACAGTCATTAAATGCATTAAGAACAATTTTCTTGATTGCGAGTTTCAAATTATACTGATAGCATAAAACAAGACCATGCTCACAGAAATGTCATTATTGCGGAAACCTGTATCATATGACAGATCACACATGTTCATAGCATATTTTAACAATTAAAAAGATTATTCCTGTAAATGAGAACAGTCCCTTGATATAAAGCCTTCAAGAAAGCAAAATAATACTCTCTATTTTATATAAACACTACAAACAAGATTTAGTTCTTTAGTTGAACTTTTATATGCCCGTGATATAATAATATAATATGTTCAGTCGAGATTAACTTATTTAGATATTTTAAACCGCTATACCTAATACTATTTCTGCTCAAGACAGATAGTTGGTCTAATTAATAAATAATTTAAAAACATTATTAAGTTTCATTTAGACACTGAAGAAAATGTGTCATTAAATAATTCACGCAAGTGCATACCATTAGTTTTGAAAGTTTATACATTCTTGATGATAGTCATTCATTCCATAATCTCTAAAATGGATGGCATAATTTGCTGCTTCTTGATGAAAATAGTATTTGACAGCATGCTTGTGTATAGCAATAATGATATTATTGATTTTTGTCTGTTCTGGTAGTAAGAATAAGCGAATATGTTATCTTTGTAATTTACATACCAGATGAAGTGATTTCCTGATTATCTAAACCAATTCCAAGCCGATGATTTAAACAAGAATACCAACACATTTTTTAGAAAAAAAAACAGACCTGACTTCTTCATAGAAATAATAACCACTTCTCTATACGTGGTTCAACAAAAGCCGTAATCCAAGAAAAAAATGCTTCTTTTATACATTTTGAATAAACCTTTATAAAAGTCCCATGTGACTAATCATTAAGTTGTAATAAAAGAAGTGCCTGTTTTCCTCTGATGCAAACCCTGAAAAGGAAATATCTATAAAAAATTACTATGTATGTATAATCCAGTACAATGAAAAACGTCTCAAATGAGCGTTGTAACAGCCAGAGCCATATTTCAATATTGACAATCACTAAATGTCAAAAAGTTTGCAAATTGCTGCTTCGATAAGTCAGGAATAATTTCCATTTGAAATGAACAAAGACATTTCTAGGGACTAAGTCACATCCGTACATTTGCAAATTATAGTGTATTAAGATAAAGAAAGACTTGTCAATGCAATTTACAAGATTATTATTCTAGATTATTTCTCTGTGACCCTCATCTGAGATGTATACTATTTGACAAATGTAGAAGAAACAATGAACATATAACTCAACACGAAACAAAAACTATAACCTGAACAATGCTCTACCATTACTAAGACAACAACGTTATTTAATATTCATTCATACATGGCATAACACCACTGATAGCAAAGAAAAGCAATCAATTTATTAATTTCAATAAAAAGATCCCTGTTCTTTGATGTCTTGCTGTTTTGATATTTTGAAC
Organism: Cyclina sinensis; assembly: GCA_012932295.1. NCBI lineage: Eukaryota > Metazoa > Mollusca > Bivalvia > Venerida > Veneridae > Cyclina > Cyclina sinensis. Next base: position 42,564,322 of record JAAONU010000016.1, on the reverse strand, counting down.
GGATGTTTAGCCGAAAAGCCAGAAATGACAACGAAAACATACAGGAATTGCTCTAAAGCCTCAAAGAATCTATATTTCTCAAATCATGTTACTAAGCGTTTTCAATTTCCGTTAATACGGGACTGCCTAAAAACGAACTGCTTTAATACCAGTTTATAGATTCTGCTTATTAACTGATAGGTCCTTCAACGAACTCCATTAAATGTCTTTATAAGATCGGGTCATGTAATTCTAACAAAGTAAAACAAACATGTCTAAAGCGACAGAAATTAAAGGAGATATTGTAAACAGCAAGAACGGAAAGACATTAAAACAAGTCCTAAATGCACACTATATAACTTGAATTATATTAACATGAATTGTTGCCTTTGAAAAGGCTTTAGTTGGTATTTAAATATTTTATATAAATATGTATCAAAATCACTACTGCCGAAGTTGTTAAGCGCGAATCGTGCATTGTCTTTTATTATACCCTGCACATTTGCAGAAATCTAGTAGGTAGTACGACACGCCAACAAAGCAGAAGTACATTTATCCTAGATCTTAAACATTTCAATATTTTTGAAAACTTTTCTAGAGAAATTATGTGCTTAGGTTGAGTTACTACAAATATTTCAGAATAATGTTTCTTAAAGTATAATGATTCATTTCCGAATGCTTCCTTGACCGACGATTTTCAAGTTAGTCCCCATTTTCGTTTATGTCGCCTCTGGACTTTTCAATGAAATCTCAGTATATTTTCTTTAAAAAAGGACAATATTTATATGCAGTCTAAATCAACTCAATTCATAAATAGATAATCGTAAATAAATAGATCTACAAGTTAAACCTTTAACACGACCTAATTCAGGTTACCCAATACAGTCAACTGTATTACGGCGATATGAACCTGTGATAAAGACTTTGTTTTTATTATTCCTTTAATTATCTTCAAGTAAGCCAGGTTTCTAAGATTGAAATTATGTATTTTCAAAAGGGCAGCGATGAAAAAACAATGAAACGTAGACAATATCACTTATGAATTTCTGATGCCGTACAAGAAATCATTACAGAAGTTATGCTACGTTTCCGTCTTTGTTAACTTTGATCCGCCGTAGAGCAGGCCTACTCCTTATACATATCAATATTCCTTTTGAACAGATTAGCTTAATAGATAATTATTTGTAAGTAAGTAATAAACATAATATTAATGACGTATGAAACAGGTACAGAGATACTAAATATGCATATAATAAAATGTTGTTTAAATCGGATATCATTTGACATTATAATGTGACACATTAGGGAGAGGGCAGTTCTAATGTTGTAATAACTTGTCGCCCAATCCTTTTTTGTACTTTGCTTATAAAGATATTGCTGCATGTATTGTACATTGAGAAGTACCGAATAAAATATTATTAAACTAAGATACAGAGATAGTACTTAGCTAATTGATCATAGAAAAATACATTATAGATTACCTTTGGAAGCACTATGAGGAGTGATGACGGGTATCTGTATCAGCTTTAAGAACATACCTGTTAAAATGGCAATTTTAACTTTTCTTTTACATTACTCTTGCGTAAGAAGAGTTAAAGCGGTATTGGGAAATTCACAGTGGTATGAAAATAAAACAATGCTACTAATATATGGAAATTATACAGATAATTGAAAACTACAGATGTTTTAACAGAGTAAATTTTCATCCTTAAGTACAGTTACATACAAGTCAAATGTTATAACTTTGTTGAGCTTCCGAAGTTTCGGGCAATCATTTTAACATTTCAATCATTGTTATTTATGTCTATATTCAGCAATAAAACCACTAAAATCAATCAATTAAATTAAATTTTATTTTACTAACACGTTCTGCTATATTTTTCCATAATTATATGTCACATTGTGGCTAGCAAATTCTACACTTATTGAAATATATGATAATATTCATCGTTGTCGCTTTCTTATTAAATGGATATGATATATGTGACCTCTTCAGGTGAATACGATTTTTTCACGTTTTATTTTGTATGTTCTTAATTACATTAAACTGCCCGTGAAAAGAATTTAGAATGTGTTACTTATCAATCTATTCTAATACGAGAATCATGTTAACAGGCATCAGTAAGTCTTCTTATATTTGTGAAAGACATTGAAAATATTGACCTTCTTACATGTTTATGAAAGACATTGAATATGATGACCTAAGTCATGTAAGTAGCCTTCGCTCCTATCTACTCAAATAAATTGAAAACTAAAACATTCCCTACAAAATAAATAAAATAAAATCTTACCTGATAAAGATTACCATTATAAAAATCCATTTGTATTTTAGTGACAACATTCTAAATATTTTTCCACGTCATCAGTTATACACAAGTAAAGGTTATGTGTAACAAATTAAATTTGCTAAATGATGTGTTATGTGTTTATGTCGTAAAGAGGAGATATGTTCATAAACATATTAAATTTTACCACAATCAATTCATTTTGACCGTTTAAGTTTTACTACAATCAGTACAGTTTGTTTTATGACTGTAAATGATGTATAAAACGTGTAAATAAAAAAAACCTGTAAGTAGAAAAAGAAAAAGAATGGATTTTAGTGTCAAGATATTTTTAATACAACGCACAGGTTAACACTGATTATAAAAAAAGTCGGAAATCGACTGATTTAAACGAAAAGAGCTAGCTAATATAACTAACAGTCGTATATAGACAGTTAAAGGGATCTTTTGAAACATACTGAGTGTTCTTACGATCAAATATTCATTGTAGACGTCATTCAATTAGATTCGTTCCTCTCTAATGATTAATTTTGTTAAGAACTGATTTTTTTCTATTATCATGTGCATAAAACAGACTGACAGCATGTGTTTTTTGTAGAAATTATACATTAAAGAAAATAAATACGCACTTTCTTCACATCCTGTAGTTTTGATAGAATTTGTTTTTCAAATAACATTTCAATTAATTTTTCATTCTAAACATGACAGTAAATGTCCTGCATATCTAGAATTATAAGTAGACAAGACCGAGTTTACTGCAATTATTTCCAGAAATACAGAAGTCTTACCGACTGACAGAGAATCGACAGTGCCTGTAGACTGGAAAATATTGTATCTGTCGAGTTCTTCCCATCTATATCACTGAAACTACTAAGCAATCGTGTTAGTATGGGCATTTATAATAGCTGTGTAGTTGGTCCTTTGAAAAAAATGGATTATTATAATGAGTCGAATAATGCGAAAGAGAAAAACTATTTGTCCTTGTATACCGTCAACTTCCAATATAACAGCTTTAAGTTACTGTCATTTTTTGTAATATGGGGTTAAGGTTAGGTTTAATAGTTTCATTTGTAGTATTAGATGTTTAACAGTTAGTTTTGTTTATTAAAATATTACTTATACATGTAGTTATATCTCAATTTACACTCATAGGGTATAGAAAGCCAAAGCCTTTAGACAGTTCAGACCTTACGGGGAAAAAATTAAAAATAATATCGAAGTTACATAAAAAAATAATATAAGTATTAATCTATTATGTCCCTGTAGAATCCTTTACTTTACATCAGTATCTAAATAATTTGAAACCCAAAACTAACATTTGTTTTGCTTTTTTCTTATTTATAGTATTCACAACTAATACGACCTTACGAAAATATATAACTAATTGTCATCAACCATCAGTTTTACCATATTATTGTAAGGAAATTGTAGAATAACATAATTATAGTGACACTTTTTTAATAGAAGCAGGTAACAAAAATGTTTAGCTAAAACGTTTCAAACTTGCCGTATCAAGCCGTCGTTTGCAAATACAAATAAATTCCCAATAATACAGACTAAGTCTAGAAAGGTTGAACTATCAGCACATCAAAATCACCTTGAAATACAAGTTCTATTTCCCAGACAAAATCTGGTTAATTTACAAAAAGACATGTTTTGGATGGAGATTAAACATTCGCAGAAGAACACAGAATAATTAGTTAATTACAATGTTCAGATACAATTATAATGTAGTAGAACGAATTGTCCATCAAACACTTGCACTGTTTATTCTTTCGATAATTTGTGTAGGCGGACTTAAAAAAGGTAAATGAGTATTAATTTGCAACAATTATTTACATTTTAACGAATAAACATTTTATCGAAATTTTCTTTCAGTAAATGTTCTAACATACTGTTTAAGAAACAAGATGGGCACAGAGTTCTAGTATACGAAGGTATGGAAACAGAAGAAGAACTTATATAACCAGCATAGATGAATGGTAGAAACATTTATTACAGTAACATTTAAGAACATTTATATAAATCAATGATGTATCAGTCTTGAAATTTAAACGATGGTGCCTTTAGAAACAGAACCGTCAACATGTATTATGCTAAGACTGGTGGTATTTACTATCTTCGACTGCATTTTGACATCGTCGATCGTAAAAATGTGCCAACATTTGATCTATACCGGTTTAGTTAGTTTAACCCGCAAACGTAAATTAAGTCACGTACATGTCAGAGGCTGTCGCTAACATTACTATAAACTAGACATGTCTCCATAGTCAATAGGACACGGATGCCCCGCAACATGAGCTTTCACTTGACAAATATTAGCGTTATCTTTTTCATGGTGTATATATGTAAGTTTTAAGGCAATGCTTTGATGCATTATTACATTTAGGCCAAATATGAACACGATGAATACTGAAAAGATAATCATTTTAGTAATGTAATGGGTTTGAATACAAGTTGTAAGTAAAATCACGAGCACCGCGGAACGGCACCAACGCTCATCTGTTTTATTATCGGAAACGAGCATGCAAGTTCCCACCCATCAAAATAAAATAACAAGAACTGTCACTGTAAGATTACAATGCCCTGAAAGCGGTGCTTTGAGCTTTGAGCTGACAACCAGTCATTCAGGGGTCAAGGTCAAATAAATATAGGTCAATGAAAAGGTCTTGTCCAAAGGGGTGTTGTGTTTAAGTATGAAGTATATCCACTTACTAATATGGAAGTTTTGGCCAAATGTTAGTTTTTGGACAACTGGATATTCAGGAGTCAATGTCAAATAAAAATAAGTCAGTGCGAAGGTCTTGTCCAACGATTTGTTGTGTCCAAGTATGAAGTAAATCCACTTACTAGTAAGGAAATTATGGCGAATGTTTAAGAGTTTGGACGATTGGATCTTCAAGGTGAAGGTCATTCAGGGGGTCAATGTCAAATAAATAAGGTCAGTAGGAAGGTCTTGTCCAAAGAGGTGTTGTGTCCAAGTATTAAATAAATCCACTTACTAATAAGGAAGTTATCGCCAATGTTAAAGTTTTCGGACGGACGGTCTGACTGGCTGGCGGACGGACAGTTAAAAATCTATACGCCTTCCTTCGGGGGCATAAAAAAGGATTTGAAAAAAAAATGCAAGAACGTACTAATACCAGAAAAAAAGAAAAAGGAAAGAGAAAGAGAAAAGAACAATTCCTTGACATTACAGGAAAAATGGTCCATATTAAGTATAAGTTATATAAATATCACGAATTTGAAAATGCTCAACTATTGTGCGTGCATGAAAACTTAAATGTTTTATATGACTCTTAGGAAGACGTACCCAACAAACACTCCTAATGACGGTCATAAAATGCATTGGGAACATTATTTTTTATTGAAAGTTTCAAATTATACTGAGAGCATATAACAAGATCATGCTCACAGAAATGTCATTACTGCGGAAACATGTATCACATGACAGAACACAGATGTCCATAGCATATTCTATCAATAAGAACGCTCATTCTTGCAAATGAAAACAGTCCCTTGAGTCCCTTATGTTTAAAAAACCTAAGAAAGCCTTGTCTTTCCAGTGTTTTCAGTACTGATTTTGTCATAACACTAAAACGATTATTTTTCATGTGTACCTGTTCTGATTCCAGGAATTAGGAAATCTGTCCAATGTTCCTACCAGATGAGGTGATTTCCTGAATAAATATTTAAACCAATTTCAAACCAACAGTTCAAACAATCATACTAACGCATTATAAGATCGAAACCTCAGATTTCTTCATACAAATAATATTTCAGAACAGAGCTCTGTTAAATAGAAACTAGTCAAAGAAAACTACCTTTTTAAACATTTTCGATACACTTTTCAGCATTCTCATTCGACAAGTGTGTTTGTTATAATAACAAAAGAGGCATGTATTTTTCTAACGGACGCACCTAAAAGGAAATATTTGTAAGAATACCGAGAAGTCCAGTAAAATGCAGCACATCATAAACGTCTTGACTGAACATTGTAACATTGAAGCCATATTTCAATACTGTCAGCAACAATCATTTAAATTGTCATAAAAATTTGCTTTGATTAGATATGTATCATTTCCACTTGGAAAAATAGACACACACACAGGCAGCTCTAAAGCCTAAGTTACATCCCTACATTTGGAAATAATAGTGTACTAACGCTTTATAAATTTAATAAAGACAATACTCAGTACACAATACGACTGTTACATGAAATTAAATTAACTGACCGCTTATTTCAGGAATTGAGTTTTTGGTGATATTGGTGTTTAATATTAAGTTACGCAATATTTGACATATAGGAGAAACAGTGAACATACGGTGTCGTCACAAAGTAACTTTTAAATAAACAATGCACCTCATTTCCTCAACGGCATAACATAAAACAGCACTAAGGAAGAAACAAACACTGTATGTTCTTTTAGTTTAATATAAAATCCGACAGCTATTGAACATTTCAAAGCATAAAAATAAAGTCATCAAAACGTCAGAACCTTTATGTTTTCAGAAAATGTGTATTTTTTCCAGATTTCCAGATTACTTTAAATTCATACAAACAGCGTGAATTCCACCCCCCCCCCCCCCCCCCCCTCGATATAAAAATAAAGAAAATGAAATGTTGAAAAACAAAGTCCAACTAATTTGTTCTTCATGATAAGTAAGTATTTTGATATACTTAAAATCAAGAAATCAGTTAATTTAAATCCAATCCAATGAAACAATGGCGTGGTAAACAAAAATTAACCTAAAACGTAATCTGACGAAAATCTTTAGGCATTGTGTATCGCTCATCTCAATTTGAACTTTCCCTGATTTCAATAAAGCCTTGTTCCCGTACTTAACAGCAGACAAAGGCAGAACAAAAGCGTTCTAACGTTCTACTGACAGAAGAATATAGGAATATACTCTCTGAGCATAAAGAATATGGAACTCTTATTTTTTGGCCAGCAGGACAAGCAGGACAATTTGGTAAAACATGTGCTAAGTATAAGCACAATGCTGACATCTGTATGTTCCAGCATGATACGCCATCAGAACACAGACTTATCATAAGTAACTTAGAAATTGTTTTTGAAAATTGGAGAATTGTAATATGCTGGCATACTGGAATATGTTAAAGCTAATTCGTGATACCATTTTCACCGGTGTGTCATATTAACAAAATGTCTTTATGCTTTTGAACCTTTTATATTTTTATTATGCTTAGCTAATATCCTGAAAAAAGTGATTAGTAAGCAGGTTATTTACTTTATTAACACAGATGTCCATAGCATATTCTATCAATAAGAACGCTCATTCTTGCAAATGAAAACAGTCCCTTGAGTCCCTTATGTTTAAAAAACCTAAGAAAGCCTTGTCTTTCCAGTGTTTTCAGTACTGATTTTGTCATAACACTAAAACGATTATTTTTCATGTGTACCTGTTCTGATTCCAGGAATTAGGAAATCTGTCCAGTGTTCCTACCAGATGAGGTGATTTCCTGAATAAATATTTAAACCAATTTCAAACCAACAGTTCAAACAATCATACTAACGCATTATAAGATCGAAACCTCAGATTTCTTCATACAAATAATATTTCAGAACAGAGCTCTGTTAAATAGAAACTAGTCAAAGAAAACTACCTTTTTAAACATTTTCGATACACTTTTCAGCATTCTCATTCGACAAGTGTGTTTGTTATAATAACAAAAGAGGCATGTATTTTTCTAACGGACGCACCTAAAAGGAAATATTTGTAAGAATACCGAGAAGTCCAGTAAAATGCAGCACATCATAAACGTCTTGACTGAACATTGTAACATTGAAGCCATATTTCAATACTGTCAGCAACAATCATTTAAATTGTCATAAAAATTTGCTTTGATTAGATATGTATCATTTCCACTTGGAAAAAACACACACACACACACAGGCAGCTCTAAAGCCTAAGTTACATCCCTACATTTGGAAATAATAGTGTACTAACGCTTTATAAATTTAATTAAGACAATACTCAGTACACAATACGACTGTTACATGAAAATAAAATTAACTGACCGCTTATTTCAGGAATTGAGTTTTTGGTGATATTGGTGTTTAATATTAAATTACGCAATATTTGACATATAGGAGAAACAGTGAACATACGGTGTCGTCACAAAGTAACTTTTAAATAAACAATACACCTTATTTCCTCAACGGCATAACATAAAACAGCACTAAGGAAGAAGCAAACACTGTATGTTCTTTTAGTTTAATATAAAATCCGACAGCTATTGAACATTTCAAAGCATAAAAATAAAGTCATCAAAACGTCAGAACCTTTATGTTTTCAGAAAATGTGTATTTTTTCCAGATTTCCAGATTACTTTAAATTCATACAAACAGCGTGAATTCCACCCCCCACCCCCCCCCCCCCCCCCCCCCCCCCCCCGCTAATTTTCTACAGTAGATTAGTAGTTTTTTTATCGATATAAATATAAAGAAAATGAAATGTTGAAAAACAAAGTCCAACTAATTTGTTCTTCATGGTAAGTAAGTATTTTGATATACTTAAGAACAAGAAATCAGTTAATTTAAATCCAATCCAATGAAACAATGGCGTGGTAAACAAAAATTAACCTAAAACGTAATCTGACGAAAATCTTTAGGCATTGTGTATCGCTCATCTCAATTTGAACTTTCCCTGATTTCAATAAAGCCTTGTTCCCGTACTTAACAGCAGACAAAGGCAGAACAAAAGCGTTCTAACGTTCTACTGACAGAAGAATATAGGACTATACTCTCTGAGCATAAAGAATATGGAACTCTTATTTTTTGGCCAGCAGGACAAGCAGGACAATTTGGTAAAACATGTGCTAAGTATTAACACAATGCTGACATCTGTATGTTCCAGCATGATACGCCATCAGAACACAGACTTATCATAAGTAACTTAGAAATTGTTTTTGAAAATTGAAGAATTGTATTATGCTGGCATACTGGAAAATGTTAAAGGTAATTCGTGATACGATTTTCACCGGTGTGTCATATTAACAAAATGTCTTTATGCTTTTGAACCTTTTATATTTTATTATGCTTAGCTAATCTCATGAAAAAAGTAAGCAGGTTATTTACTTTTAGGTCTAAGCTTGGCTATAGTCTTGGTAGACTGCTTGGTTAGCTACGCTCATTTATTTAGTAAAATTATAATATTTAGCTTGTGTGCAGTTGAAACTACAACTATCGCTGAATGCGATTCATACCCCCACCAATGTCCTTGACAGAAGACGACATGGAAAGGTGGTTAAGGGAATAACTTTAGTGGCACAAATACATATACATCAAAAGAAATTATCTCTGGTGAAAAAAAAACAAATTGTACAGGTAATAGTATAAATATATATTGTCAAATCATGTTCGAAACAGTTACAAATAACCTTTCATTTTCGTGAATATCTCTTCTAGTTTCAGAAACATTTAAGTATTAATGGTTATATCAGAACATTTTCTAAGCCTAAAAGGGGCATAACTTGTGTCATAATTCAATGGAATTGTAGAATTTTCGTCATCTGAGCTTGCTTGTAACCATTCATATAAATTTTAAGTTTCAAGTAAATATCTGTTCTGGTTTAAGAAACATTACAGTAAATAAATTTAAAGACATAAAAATGGACTTAACTTTGTCAAAATACAATTATACAAAGTTATCTCCCCCCAATTTTTTTAGTTATGAAACTTGACCTGCATATCTTACTTGCGACACTTTGTATATATTTGAAGTTTCAAATGATTATCTGTTCTAGTTTTAGAAATATTCAAGTACTTATTAAAATTTCAGAACATTTTCTAAGTCAATTTTTGACCTTCAAGTGTGGCCTTGACCTTAAGCTGGCACAAGGGTAAGATGGGTTCTGCACATTGCCCAGTTGGGGTGAACATTTGAGTCAAGTTTGAAGAAAATTCTTCCATTAGTATAGAATTTATAGAGCGGACACGACATATTGTCTAGTATTGATTGTAAGTAAATTAAAAGACTTAAAAAGGGGCATAACTTTGTCAAAATGCAATACAGAGTTATGAAACTTGACCTGCATATCTTACTTGTGATACCTCATATATCTTCTAAGTTTCAAGCAAATATCTGTGCTAGTTTCAGAAATATTCAAGTACATGTTAAAATTTAAGAACATTTTCTAAGTCAATTTTGACCTTCAAGAGTGACCTTGACCTTAATCCGGCACAAAGGTAACATGGGTTCTACAAATAACCTTGTTGAGTTGAACATTTAAGTAAAGTTTGAAGAAAATTCTTCCATTAGTATAGAATTTAAAGAGCGGACACGACATATTGTCTAATATTTGATTGTATGTAAATTTGAAGACTTAAAAAGGGGCATAACTTTGTCAAAATGCAATACAGAGTAATGAAACTTGACCTGCATATCCTAATTGTGACACTTCATATACATTTTAAGTTTCAAGTAAATACGTTTTCTGATTTCAGAAATATTCAAATACATGTTAAAATTTAAGGATATTTTCTAAGTCAATTTTTGACCATCAAGTGTGACCTTGACCTTAAGCTGGCAAAAGGGTAACATGGGTTCTGCACATTCCCTTGTTGAGGTGAACATTTGAGCCAAGATAAAAGAAAATCTTTCAATTAGTGTAGGACTTACAGAGCGGACACTACATAATGTCTAATATTTGATTGTTTGATATTTGACCTTCAATTGTGACCTTGACCTTGAGCTGACATGGGCATCATGGGTTTTGCACATCTCCTTGTTGAGGTGAACACTTCAGCAAAGTTTGAAGAAAATCCTTCAATTGGTATAGGATTTATAGAGCGGACACGATAATGGAGACGGACGGACGGACGGACGGACCGACCGACGGACGCGTCAAAGCGAATCCATTATAGCTATATCCATTATAGTATAATTACCTGCAATCGAAATAAAATTATCATTGTTTGTAATGCTATAATCTATGTCTGCTGGGTTATTCTACAAGCAGAATATTCACATCGAGTGAAGTTTAAAATACTTGGGTATATCAAGTTTTAGTGTTAGGCCAACTTGACAATATCATTTTCATATTTACTCTAACGCTTTGCTTTTTGTCTTACAAGAAGGTCTTGCCAGCAAATCATTTGATGATTGTTAGTTTTACTGCATAGATAATGTATTGCTTGATTATTCTAAGAGCTTCATATTGTTGTAGTATTTTAAAGCCCTATTGTTCTATCGGACTAACTTGTCGGCAGGAAAAAAATCAATATTCATTATGTTCCAAAAGCTTAAGTAAAGTCCTGTGGAACAGTCCTGCCAACTGATCATTGGGCCTTTTATATAAAGCTGATTGACAAAAAATGACCAAGAATAGTGACAAAGTATCCATTACTTCTAGTAATGCCAAAACTAAGTTATTGTTTTGTTTACATTACTAAATTTTCAAGGATTCCGTTTTTTTCAACGACTTAAACTTAAATCTACCTGTTCCTTATTCGAACTTATAATTAATTTTCTATAGTTTGCCATCAGTAGATTGCTCCAAAAGCTATGAGTAATTCTAACATTTTCATTATTAAACAATGCAGTGCAAACAGTAATTAAAGATTCATTAGCAGGAAGAAACTATATATAATTAATCATACATTCCTGTCGAATTGATAAAGCAGAAACATGTATCCACGTTTATTATAAACACTGAAGTAGATTTAAACAGAAAGCACTCACAAGATTATAGATAAACATTTTGATAAATTATTCATCATTATCGTAACTTTCAGCAGATCAGCTACATGTAAAAGCGAATTAAAACTGAGACTTCAGTTTCTGAATGACAGCAAATTCCTAATTTTGGACCGAATTCAAGTCGATTTTCTATAATTTGTTTTATGTTAGATATACACTTGTTAACAATATAGGGCGGATAAAAAGATGTTTTGAATTAGATACTAGAAATGCAAACGAGTTTATTTTTTATTCTACCAACAGAGTACATATATTGGTAAAGGAGAAAGGAGAACTTCTCTGGCAGGCAGCTGGAAATTTGGACACTAAATAGATTACATGCAGTGGAAAATTGAGACAAATTTTATTTCTTAATAAAAAATACTTAGTACAAGGCTACAAACTCTTTGTTCAATATTCTCTGGTGGGTAACAGCATGTTTCTGAAACAAATTAAGTGTTCGAAGTACAAAAGAAATCCTCATTGCAGAGTAAGATTATTCCCTAAAAGTTGCGTAATACATGTATATCAAACGGGTCGATTTTATCTAGTTGTCAAAAACATGAATTTGATAAATTGTAAATAAAACAACAGTTTTGCCACTTTCTGCATTGGTTCGATGTGAATACCATCGTAAACTTGCTGACCAAAGCTGATCAAATCTTTGAGTACATTATAAAATGTTGCACTAAGTAAAGTTTCATAAAAATGAAAATTTTGCAAAGTAATTTTCTTTAGAATCTGTTAACAGATTTACCGATTATAGACAAGGGTCTAATAATATTGGCCAGCCATATTAACATTTTAATAGTTTTTATATCTACAGACTTTTTTAATCTTTTTAATGCTATTATATGGTATGCTCTTATTCAATATATATTTTCTTATTGTAAAGATAAATGTCTGATTTCCCGAGCACCTATTCCAAGTCCAAAAAGTGGTAGAATTTATTGTCTAAATCATTTGAGCTTTTGACGCTACATAAAATTCCATACTTGACTGACTATATACTGTAAACAGTTTTATCATCATGCTTTGAGCACAATTCTTCACTGAAAATGAGTTTGAGCACGAAGTTTGCGAATTCTAAAGGTTTATAGTCACGGGGCCTGGTCACGGTAAAACACAGATAAACAACAAAATAAAGGAAACAAATAAAGATATTGCTGACAGATATGGTGTCAGTATCAGCTTATTAACAGCTTTTATATACAATCAATGCCATTCTATATCTTCTCTGCCAATGATAAAAATGTTTATTGCTTGATTTATGTAATTTTGTCTGAAATTAAGAGTACTTGTGAAACAAGAACTGATTACCGTGAATCAGTTATTGCTGTCAATCAACAAATGTGTGTTTCAGTAAGTCTGATTGTGTTTGTCCTTGTGTGTCAAGTTAATTAGATTTTTTTAAGATTCTAAAGGAAGTTTCAACGAATGAAGTATTTTTGCAATATTCACAAACCCTGTCACTTTACAGTGTCAATCTACATCAGAAAAAGATCAAAGTCGCATTATACAAATAATATGGCTTCTAGGGAAATCATATGACAAGTTCGGATTGATACTCACTTTTATAGTAGGTAGATTATTCAAAAACCATCTGCGTAAAAATGAATAAAAATATCAAACCAATTCTGATTTAAACATCATTCATTAAAGTTTGCTTTCCAAGTGTTTGATATTGCTGTAATAAAACAAGAAAATTATGATAACCTCACCTAAAAAGAAGAAGATTCTGAAAAACACTTATCGACTCGTTCTTCACATAAATGAGATATAACATGCATGGTTCGGTAAGCGCATGAACATTTTAAGACTTATACCCTTTGGCTCGTAAGATTACTTATCATAGCTACATTAAGCGTCCTGAGTGATCATCATAAATAGTATTTTAAATCTGAGTCTGGGTAAAGCTTGAGAGTGGATGATGCTAAAACATTTAAAACCTGTAAATGTGACACTGAAGTTATAAAAATTGAAGAGACTCCTGCCTTCTCGTTCAACAGTATCTAGAAGAGAAACACACAAAACCAAAGCAACCATGGAAAATCCTCCTTCTAGTTCAAATGTCCATCGCAGATAAACTCACGAAATCAAAACAACCATGGAAAATCCTCTTTCTAGTTCAAATGTCTCTCGCAGATAAACTCACGAAACCAAAGCATTGATGGAAAATCGTCCTTCTAGTTCAAATATTTCTTGCAGACAAACTCACGAACTTAAGGCAAGCCTACAACATCCCCCTTTTCTGGCTGATTAAACACCCAAACAAGGCAGCGCTGGAACATTCTCCTTTTAGTTCCGTATCTGTAGCAGAAAAACTAAAGAAACCAAGGCAGAGCTGGTACTCCTCAGTGACTAAACAACTTGAAAAGCTCTGTGATGATATATAGATTACTCCTGTCAGTACCTCACTTCAGACTCGTCATAGCTACAAACAAGCAATTTTGTCACTGATTACACCAAAAACTTTTTCACTCGTTACTAAGCAGCATTCAACTTTTTTAAACGGAATCTCTGTGGGCTTGTGTCTATACATATTTTCTATCACTAATGAACGCTAGACTGGTGGAACGTTTTTGAATGTTTAAATCGTATGCGGCCTAATACAGAAAAAATCTACATATCGTGATAAATCTATATCCGTGATATTTTAAGTAATGCCTTCTGTAAGACACCTTGCCCCGAATCGCTTTAGCTAACAATTCCTTTTCAGTTCGTGGTTAGAATTATATAGTAATACAGATTGAAGAGACTGACTCACATATTTAGCTTTTTTTTGTTTTCTTTAAAATTATGGAGAAGTTCATATAGTATGGAAAAAATACAATTTTTATGCTTCTACACATAATGAATACTGAAGAAAAAAGAATTTGGTTTCAACAGGACTTGAACCCACGCTCTTCTGGGCAGTAAAACTATATGCAGTGAGCTAACCCAACGAACCAAAGAGCCTTGATGTTACGATATTTCAAAATTAACAATATAAACAAAGTATCTACCCCGTGACTAACGGGGTAAATATTTTACCGATTAATTTGTGTAAAACTTTATATAATGATGTCTTTTTGGTAACAAAAATGAGACTGTGACTTAGTTTAGATATGCTTTTCAAAATTACAACGAAATTTTCTATATGTATGAACATTTTCTTTTTTATGCATCTTCGACACATATGTGAGTCAGTCGCTTAAATGAATTAGTGAACGAGTGACGTAAATGTCCATAACTTTTAAACAGAAAGCCGAGAGCTTTTTCAAGCTAGTGAGTTTTATGATGATACTCGGCACGTTTGAGAGCATTAAAATGCCAATCTGTCAGGCGAAAGAAGTCTCTATAGAGCAATTTCTTTATCTTAGTTTTATCACTCAGGAAAGTTAACTACCAGTGGGATTTTGGAGGTTTACAAACTTGACGATATAGTTGTTGTCATTTGGAGCCTTGACACTCTTTGATCAAGTGCACAAAAGCCCATTTCTCACAGGTATCCTTGTTTGTTCCAGATACATGACTGCAGTACCAGTAAGTGACCAGGAATAGGAATCAGCTAGTTCAACTACAATACATATCATTGTAAACACAGTTCGCCTTTAATTTCATGCAGTAATCAAGGGAAATAATTCGCACAAGAGAATTTCCGAACCACTGCGTAGTGATGTATCTTTCTGCCACTTACCAGCAACTCAGTTCTTCTCTTTCTTCTTCGTTTTTTTCATTACAAATGAGCAATGGGGCTAGTTAACTGAGCATATTGTTATGCCAAGGTATACGATCAGAATTCACAAATCAATAAGCAAACCAATAAGATTTGCAATGTTACAAAATTATGACCGTAGGTCAGTAGATGTTGCATAATTGCATAAGCGAGAAACAATCCTGTAAATATTTCATACTAAAATGTAAAGAAATGGCGTTCGTTTACCTAACGCAAGAGTCATGGAGCGTGCAACGTGCTACAACAGACAAATTATGCAGTTATAGCACGGCTGGATATACCTGCATGGTATACAGGAAATAAACACAGTCGATGGACAAAGAATTCACTGTGAAACAACTATGCTTAGTATATATATATAATAATAATAATATACAAAGGCTACTAAGACACTGGTCGTATTCATAAGCAACTAAATACAGATAATGCTGATGGTAACTGTAAAGTTATTGATTGCAACGGTCACACCAACTTTTCTGATACAAATACAGTGAACTTTACTGCATCTGTCTGGAAAAGTCAGATAAAGATAGCAATCTTGGTGACTGTGCTCGTATCAAGATAGCGTGTGGTCATAAATTATTAATTGTCGACAATTTATTCATTACTGATTCCACTCAAAAAACAAGGTTCATTCTAACTATTAAAGATTTTTCCTAATATCGCTTTTTTGAGACTTTTAAATAACCGTCATTGTGTCATGATTCGCTTTTCAACTAACACAGAAGAACATCTGCATTTTAACACTGAATTTTGCATTCAACAATCAACCAACAAATTCTTCACAACTTACTAGTAATATGTGCTGTAGCTGTAACGAAACTTTTAATTTAAAAAGAAAAGGGACATAATGTACTTAAGCAATTTAAATTAATAAGCTTTTAATTTAGTTTACATTGTCGACGACATATGTACTTAACACGGGTCTAAAAGCTGAATTCGTCTGTCCTTCTTGCAAACCATTAACAGATATTTTTGTCACATAAAAGTGTTGTGTTATGAATAATTCATTTATAGACATTGAATGTTACTATGATAGAATTGTTTGTGTTAAAGAATTTAAACATTTCGAACGTTTGTTAATTAATAAGTGTTACTTGCATTAGGTGTATTACGTAATTGTGAATATTTCAGAAATGAAATTTACACCTTGTCTTTTTTCAAAAGTTCACCACATTATAAAGTCTGTTTTTTGTGAAATTTCTGCCCTCAACGGCAAACCCATCATCTTAAGTCTTTCAACTTTACAAGAGATGTTCAGTTGTCCATTTCAAACATTTTTCCTAACATTGTCTTATAAAATACAGGAGCTATACAGAAAATGCGTACTTCTATTGGTAAAAGTATGGCTCCTGAACTCTGTGATGGAAACAGAACAATTCCGACTGTTGGTTTCAAGGGCATCTAATCGCAGGGAATTATTTAAACTACGCACTAAGGCAGCTTCTTAAAATCGTCATGGACGACCTACTCAGAAATCTTTTGTAAAATGCAATAGTTCACAATGTAAACGTTGATAAGCCATTGTCATGTGGTAAGTGTGACTGACCTTATCTAGGTTTGCTTATACATTCCTAATTCCTGCCTGAACTTTGAGCGATTTTTTCAAGGAGATATTCACGGTGCCCCAGTAGACATTATACAACATGTAATTGGGTTTGCATAAAACGAGTAGTGTAAAAGTATGTCACAAATCGCGTGATGAATTACTCAAAACTACATACAGAATATATCTGTTAACGTGACAAATTTATATTTCTACAGTAACAATTATATCTATGATTATTATATATACTATAATCTATAATCATACTTAGTTCTGAGCTGTAGTAAAGCAGAGTGACTAAATTGGTGAACAAAAGACGTAAAAGTCAGAATCCTGATATATACGTATGTGTATTACAATGCCCAGGAGGCCGACAAAGGAGTCGTAAAACTGGATTGAAATCTGGAGCAAAATGATGAGAGCTGAAACTTTTAGCGACATTAAAATGAGAAACTGTCAAGGAATAGAAAGCTCTTTGGAATAATTTCAATACAATATCTGAAAAATACTTAGAAGGTTAATTATTAGTTAAATATTTATAATAAAAAATAACTTGTCCACTCAAATTTACTGTGCTTTTCAACGATGATATACTTAAATTAAGTGTAGAACAGAAGTATGTAGGGTGAAATGATCATCTACAGTTACATGTCCGAAGAGGTATGTCCAAAACGTCAGTAAGGAGTGTTTCATTTTTGTTTGAAAATCATGAAATGCCATATAAATGCGCAGAAAAATTATAACTATTATTATGTTGTTTATATAGAAAACTTTATTTCCATGACTCCATTTTGAATATGACATTTGTATGCCTTCAAAAATAAAATAATTAAATTTAATAACAAGAGGGTCATGATAGCCCTACTCACATTTGAGTACTCTTTCTGACACCATATCACCCAAATTTGAACATGACCTAGATATCATCACGACAAACATCATTCTGACAACATGTCATGATGATCAGTTAGAAAATACGTCCTCTAGCCAGGTGACCTACTTTTTATCCAACGTGACCCACTTTTGAATATGACCTAGATATCATCAACATAAACATTCTGACAATTATTATTATTATCATATTGATAGAAAATACGGTCCTACGTTTTGACCCAATAAGTCCGAGTTTTAACATGACAAAGATATTATGAATACATATAATCTGACAAATCTTTATGACATTAAGGATGAAATCTGGCTATTAGCCTGATGATCTACTTTTTTTAACCTACATTACCCACTTTCAAACATGATCAAGATATCATCAAGACAATCATTGTAACATATTTTGATAACAATCATTTAGAAAATATTGCTTCTAGCCTGCTGACCTACATTTTTAATTCCTCATGACCCCTTCAACAAACTTAAACCCCTTAAACAAAATATTCTGACAATTCTTCTTCATTTTTGAGTGAAAAATATGGCCCTTAGCAGGTAGACGCACTTTTTACCCCTTGTGACCAACTTTTGAACGTGACAAAAGATATATCAAGACAAATATTCTAAAACAATTTAGAGTGATTGTTTACAAAAATTGTCTCTGGAATGCCAAAAACTAGGTTTATGTATGATAAGACCTGATGACCTACTTTTTTATCCCTCTCGACCCACTTTTGAAATAAATCTTAACATCATCAAAACAAATATTCTGATAATTTTCCTGATGATAGGGTAGAAAACCAGGCTTCGAGAGTGTATTTATTATGCCCCCACAAAGTGGGGTGCATATAGCGTTGCACTTGTCCGTCCGTCCGTCCGTACGTCTGTCCGTCCGTCCGTACGTCCCGAAATCTTGTGAACGCAACTCCTCTTACACCGGATGGCAGACTTTGCTTAAACTTCCAGGGATGAACAACCTTAATGTGTAGATGGTAGTAAAGGAAGGAATTTTCGCTGCGACCAAATTTAACAGAATTATGACCCTTTGTTGATTTTTCACTAGAAATTTTGTGAACACAACTCCTCTTAAACCGGATGGCAGATTTTGCTTAAACTTCCAGGGATGAACAGCTTTAATGTGTAGATGGTAGTAATGGAAGGAATTTTTGCTGTGACCATATTTAACAGAATTATGGCCCTTTGTTGATTTTTTTCACTATATACCATATAAATAATTGAACATATAAATTTTACATTTGTAATTTAATTTATCATGTACATAAGGTTACCTGTAGATCATTTTAGGTGTATGTACAGAAAAAATCTTACATACAGGATATACATGCTCTTGTTTATGAGCACTTATGCATAGTGGGGGCATCCGTGTCCTATGGACACAGTTCTAGTTTTTCATTTGTCCTAATGACCAAGTTTTTGAACCCGTGTTTCCCAGTTTTGAACTTGATTTATAAAGATCTTCAAGACAAACATTTTGATTAATTTTATGATAGTTGGTCAGAAATTTTGGCCAGAAGAGTGTTAAGTTTTCCATTGATTTAGCCTGGTGACCTAGTTTCTGATCTTACATGATCCAGTTCCAAACTTGACCTAGAAGCAATCAAGATAGAAATTCTGATCAAATCTTAAAGAAGTACTGAACGAAATACGTTGAGCAGCAGGAAAGAGTTTGAAAATTTTAACTTGTTTAAAACAATGTTCAGTTAAAAAGTTGAATAATTCCAAAAATAAAGATAACAGAGTTATGTAACTTGTCCAACTACAGTAGCTTATCACTATAAAGAAGTAGTGGGAGACTTTAACAAAAGTTTGGTATTAACAAAGATACTGCGAAATATAATGAACTATTTAAAGGACTTTTTTAAGCTGAAAGGGGGCAAAATTCTGAAAACAAAGGAGATAGTGTTACGTAACTTGTGGTATTTGCGTGGGGTATCATTATAACAAGGGGGCCATTGGCCCCAAAGCACTCACCTGAGGACAGACTGTTATTTTTGTGGAAGCTATCATTATTTCTTGTAAATCTAAGCTCTAGCCTTTGAAGCTTCAAAGGATAATTTTCTTATAAGTTTTTACTATATGCAAATAATGAATATTTAGACCCCCGGGCAGGCCCAATTTTTACCCCAGATATAATTTGTACAAACTTGGAAAAGGTTCACTAGACAATATTTCATGCCAAATAATTAAGCTTAAGGCTTTATCATTTCAGAGGAGAAGATTTTTTAAGTTTTTACTATATACATATATGGAAAATCTATGACCCCCTGGGACGGGGCCAATTTTGGCACTAGGGGCATAATTTGAACAACTTTGGTAGAGGACCTATAGATGATGTCATATACCAAATATCAAAGCTCTAGCCTTTGTCATTTCAGAGGAGAAGATTTTTTAAGTTTTTACTAAATACATATAAGGAAAACCTATGACCCCCTGGGGCGGGGCCAATTTTGGCACTAGGGACATAATTTGAACAACATTCGTAGAGGACCTATAGATGATGTCATATACCAAATATCAAAGCTCTTGGCCTTGTACTTTCTGACAAAAAGATTATTTTAATTTGCATTTTGAAACTTCTTTTTTGGCCCTGTGACCTACTTGTGCAACAGACCAAAACCATTTGAACAACTTTGAAAGGGGACCACCCAAGGATCATTCCTGTGTAGTTTGGTTAATGTGAAGTCATTGGTTTCAGAGGAGATGTTGTTTTTATGAAATTGTTGACGTCGGACGACGCATGACGACGGACGCCGGACACAGGGGGATCACAAAAGCTCACCATGAGCACGTTGTGCTCATGTGAGCTAAAAAAAAGTAGTGTGAGTAAGAATTGAATATGCAAAGTAATGGCAGATATATATAAGTAAATGTCAAAGTTTTTACACGCAGACGACGACGACGCAGGCGACGAGAAGCTATAACAATATCCTAAACAGCCGAGCTAAAAATGAAATATTCAGTAAACAAGACTATTCCGTTAAACATCAAGCCACTAGCTAGACATTTAAAAAATCAACATTAAAAATTTGCTGATCTATTTAGCTTGTGAAATGCGGAAAGTTCGTGCTATTCGTGATTCTGCTAAAAACTTACTGCTACACTAGTAATGTGGTCTTATGCATACTTATTTCATAAGGAGTATGGCACAGATTCGATTCTTCGTTTGTGCACTAGATATGAAACGATTTTCTTTCATTTAAAAAGCGATAGTTTTTTCCCGCCCAGTGAAACGAACCAAATACCGTTTAAACAGAAACTTGCTTACTATTTGCTTCGAAGTGAAGAAGTAAGAGATGTGTAAGCTTTTTTCAGTCAAAAATATGTATAAAGCTCTTTAACGAAATCACAGGTAAAATGTTAAGAGCATAACAGAAAAAAGAGTACTTGAATGAAAGAAAGGCAGTATGATTATCATTTGTACTGAAAAATAAAAAGTCTTAAAATTTTCTGTCGATATTCGGCGGAATTTGCAAGAACTGCCCAGAGAGAGTTAATTTCAAGCATTTGCATAACGCTCGCAACATCAGCAACTTCTAAACAGATAAGAATTTGAAAGCAATACAAAACTTCTAAACAGTCTTCACTTTGTATATGTTTACGTGCTGGCTAAGATAACACTCTCAACTTACTTGTGTGCTAGTCAAAAAATTTGTTCAAATCGACCCAAATAAAGTCATATATACGACCCTTTAACGTTTGTGACTAGTGTTTTTCATTCCAAATATGGCCGTCCTGTTCTGAATGGAGTGCAGAAAATAGCATTTCAATTTTGGATATTTTACTGTTCACCTTTAGAACGGACAATCTACAACGCAGCCGTTGGCTTATAGGCAAACGGGATAGGATGCCACGTTTTACATACCTCTAGTGGTAGATACGACAGTTTTATGATATCAAATTATCCTTTGATAAAATTAGCTGGTATAAAATATGTTATCTGTAGAGTGGTTAAGCAGAAAGTGCATGGGTGAAGTATTATCAGCTGAACTTCGTTTGAATTGTGAGTGCAGCCGTCAAAACGTCAGCGTCGGTCTTGTCTAGATATGTTTAGCCGGTACTAAGTCCAGACCTCATATCTGGCATCAGAATTGAAATTAAGTGTTATACGCTACCAGACATTTTGGCTCTGATTTCTAACTTCAACCAAGAAACACATAAAGTACTCAATAAATTATCCTTTAATTGACCTGACATTTCAGTAGCACAGCGGTTTTAAATTAACTCACAATTAAATCAATAATAATAACCTAAATAATATCTATAATAAGAAATTATGATTCTATATTCGACTAAGCAATGTCCAACATTGGCGACCAAAGTTTAAAGAGTATAACCTGAAATTCGAATAATAATCTGTCGACTTACACAACGACCATCTAAGTGCCGCATAGAG
The DNA here is from genome assembly GCA_012932295.1 of Cyclina sinensis. NCBI lineage: Eukaryota > Metazoa > Mollusca > Bivalvia > Venerida > Veneridae > Cyclina > Cyclina sinensis. The sequence goes on along the minus strand of JAAONU010000016.1, from coordinate 42,541,793 downwards.
ATCCTCGCGAACAGAGCCCCAGGCGCAAAGAAGTCCTTGTGGATAAATTCCTAGCGCATAGAGCCCCTTGCTTCAACTTCAACTTCAACTTATTACTGCCAAAAGTCAATACTGACTATACTAGGCAGTCGCGTGTCAGGAACATTAAATTACATTGTATAAAAGATAATAACAAAGAAAACAAGATTTAAATGACATTAATCTACTGCTACCTTTCCTTGTTGCATTGTTTAGTTAACGTAAAATATGAATATCTGGTGTAAGAGATTTTTTCTGTGATTTTGTTTGCATTTACTCGCCCACTTAATTAAACGAATTATCACAACCTTAATTTCTATAGTGAAAAAATATGATCCTTCATTCGACTACGAAACTAGGACCACGATCTTAAATTTGCAACCAAAATAAAAAGTCTATAATCTGAAATTCGACTATTAACAAGTCAATCAGCGAGAACTTAATTAAGAGCGGCATAGAGCACCTATTGCATAAAGTTCCCGACGGGTCCATAGAACTCCTGTTACATAAATTCCTGGCTCATAGACCTCCAATTTCATAAACTTCCTGAAGCATAGAGTTCCTGTTGCATAAAGTTCCAGGCGCATAGAGCTCCCGTTGCATAAAATTCCTGGCGCATAAAGCTACTGTTGCATATAGGACTATTGGTGCATAGAGCTCATTGCCAGAGAGCTCTTGTAGTTTGTGAACAGCAGCGCAAAACACTTTGTGAAATCCAGACATCCACAAAGACGTAAGGGTGGATGGACAGATAGATAACCACTAAATTATCACACTACCAACAATGTTGTGAACTCTAAGCGTCAGAAGCTTACTGCGATCGTACAGACTACAATACTAAAGTAGACCGAATGGAAAGGGCCAGAAGCTTACTGCGATCCTACAGACTACAATACTAAAGTAGACCGAATGGAAAGGGTTCAGAACATTGCCAAACTTATATTTATACCTTTTTGTAATTTATTTTCAATGTAATTTATTGTATTAAGTGATTGTGCAGTATGTTCCATAAAGTCGCATTACTGTTTTCTGACGTTTTTTATATCATAACTTCAACTGTGAACTTTAATTTACACAATAATCCAAACTTTTGACTAAAGAAATTGACTAGTATCCTAGAGTCGAAAAAGATTTAGGCCAATATTCTCATACACGACTGAATATTATTTGAGGACCTAGTTCGTATAAAAGACTTTTTTCCCAAAAAGAATACAATTTTGAATCAAACTTTTGTGCCCCGATGTTATTCTAGAAATTGAATTTTTACTCAGGCATTTTTGAGGTAACAAATAAAACACTATTTTGTAGCACACATCTGTAAGGCGATATATCGATATAAAATATCAGTCTTATTAGTAACCATTTAACGGAAATTATAAAAAGAATGAATTATTTAAAATTATTACTATTATTATTATGAAAATAACTGAATATGGTAAAACACTCTGCTTAATTTATCATCAGTTTCGATTTCGGAATGCACATGCATGAGCTAAAGACACACTTTACTTAAATTGGAAATTGTTTAATTTTATGTAAACTGATAACGTAATCACACTAGGAAGTTTAGAAGCAATGAGAAAATGGAAACTGAAACGATTTATAACTTAATTCAATTTTAACAGTGACTAGCAGTTGTCCATTTATGTATACAGCGTAATGTATGGGGACTTTATAAGCTTACACATACTTAAAGAAAGCAAATGCTAATACTATAAATATATGTTATATAATATCGGGTCTAATACAAATATTTCAGTGGTAGATGTGACATAATATATTTTATTTTGTAGCAATCATTAGTTTAGCTATTTATCTATATAAAATATCAGCGTTATCATTTAACGAGGTATAAAATATCAACATATTATAACTGACAACTCATCTGAAAGTGACTCATAAACGTATATGAGTCTGTAGGTCAAAGAAGATTGCTTTATATTGTAATTTAAACTCCTCAAAGTTAACTGTTTCATAATTAATGCTGCAGGATAATTTACAATTTCTAAGCTACTATTTTAAGCTACACATATCTCATTACTAATTTCAATTTTGGAATACATTTCCAAGGGAAAAAGAACGATTTTTGACTTATCGGAAACACTTTTACTTTTTGGTTAAGAAGCAGGAGAAAATGGCAAATGTGACAGTCAGTTTAGGGATGTATAACTTAATTCTCACAGGATGTAGCAGTTGCCTGTCCATTCTAGGGGCACTTCTGATATTTGTGACATTTTTCACTATAAGGGAGATACAAAATTTCACGAGGAAGTTACTGGTCTACCTGACCTTTGCGGATCTACTCACCGCCGTCGGTAACTTAGTTGCTGTTGTACGTTACGTCTACGTATATGGTGATGATGATAAAGTAACGAAAAATTGCACATCTGTGAAAACAACTGAGCTTGAGAATATATGCATTGGGCAGAGTTTTCTGACGACATTTTCTAACCTTTCTTCGTTTTTATGGACTGTGATTATAGCCATATATTTGTGGTCTTCTGTTGTCCTGAAGACGCGGTTAACGGAAACTTATTATATGCAGGCTCTTTATCACGTGATCGCCTGGATTATTCCATGTAAGTTATCTCTGTTTTTCTGTCTTTTTGGCTATCATATTCTCTAGTCTTTTGCCAGCGTTTGTTCACACTATCATAGTTGTTTGCTTATCTTGATATTCATGTAAACTTAACTAGCTTAACATATCGAATTTTAATTTCGTCTGATTTACATCCTACGGCCTTCGTGATTAAATTAATACGCATCTAAACTCGAGACCGTGATATTTTTGACGGAAGACCACTCAAACTTAAAATTTATTTCCTTATTTTATCAACGTCCGACACTATCGGTCTTTTTCTTTATGTACACTCCAGACATATCCACAGATGATACTACATATTCGTTCAGACTAACTTCCACAGATATGGAAAATTGCAAAAGCATGAAAAATACATATTTCACATAACCGGTTGCTTTATTTGTATTACTAAATCCATTATATATCTGTGAAAGCGGGAGTCAGTTCACGATAGTTTTGGAAAAACACGCTTTAAGTACTCATCACATACTGTAATGAGTATTTCCTCCATTTCAGTTGTAATTGTCTCGATTCTGCTGTTCAAAGACTATCTAGGAGAAGATTACTGCTTTGGCACTGGAGTATGGTGCGGAATCAAGAGTAATCTCCCCAAAGATGAAATAGAAAAATTGATGTATATTGCCGATATCGCCTGGCAGATCTCTTGCTACCTGATAGCGTGTATTCTCTATATTCATCTGAAATTTTATCTAGTAAGTATTCGTTTTCAAAACCTTACGTTTTGTCTGTATAATTTCAGTTTTATTTAGGCAAGGCAAAGCTACATCAATGTATTACAAGCTGACACAAAAATATGTTTCTTTTGCCGTGTCTCGAGAGATATGCGTATATATTAAGTTTGTTGTTATTTTGCATCAGTAAGGAAACCGATGTCTGTTAAATTAAGTATTCTGTTAGCGCCGTCTGATCAGAAAATTTCGTTCTCTTTTCTGCAATTATTGTTTCGTTTTATTATTGTTTTATTTTATTTTTTATAGAAATTGTATTATAGAGGCTCAAAACTCGCAAATGTTGCAAACAGGCTGAGAGATGAAGACGAAAATTTTGTGTTTGTGTGGATGATCATATATCTTCTGAAACTTTGGGGATTTACGCGATTTTTTATAACCACATATGCAGACAATGATATCTTAAACAAATCGACGATGAACAACTTTCAGAACTTTTTACTCATCATGCAAAGTTATGGTGCCAGTGGACAAGCCTTCTGGAACTGTATTCTCTTCTGTTTTCTCGACAAAACTGTACGGAAAAATATGAAGCTTTGGTTGAAATGCAGTGACGATTGCGAAGACAGAAAAATGTTGTTAGGAGACGTATAGACACAGAAGAAAATAACATTTTGTTGAGAGAAAGTATCGAAGGAAACAATGCTAAAGAAATGTGCATTACCACAACACTTGTCTGTGATATGAAACTACAGCCACCGACCTTTTATCGGTTGCACTTTCTACTGAATGTAATCACATGTCACTCTCTTTAAATGCATCCCTTTTTTTCTTGTAGGCTTCGGCAATATTAATCTTTGGTGAATTCAAAAGAGATATATTTTTTATGTTTTTGTAAGAATTTAGTTGTTTTCATTTCTATAAATGCACCCTTACATAAGACAATTACATAGAAAAATCGAGGATTGAGATAATTATACTAGTTACCTAGAACATACTTACACTAGCTAAAAATACTTGACAAGTAACGGCCGAAAAATAAAGTATTCTAAACCTTTCAGTATAGTGTACGATGAGCGTGCTGTCGTTGCTTAAATGAAAAAAAATTCTCAAGAACGATAGTGTTGTTATTTGATCTTGACACTGGTTATTCCCTTTCCGGACAGAGTTTCGGGCAGACCTCGATAAGGGCATTTCTTTGAGTTGGGAGCATAAGTTAAGAGCATCATTACATTGTCAGAAAAGAACTGTGATCAGCAGCTAGTCCAGATACTTGGCAGATATTTTGCTCATATCCCTCGCGATACACAACATTTTAAAACAAAAACCTCCGTCTCTTGTTAAATCATAAATGACTCTTGAATTACTTTTTTCCGTACGTCTTTAAAGTTTGTTCATTATTGTGATTTAACTAAATATGACTTTTTGTAGTCAGTTATAAAGCACTGTTTCCGCAGCCATAACATTCTGCTTGTCAACGATCATATACTTAAATCAATTGTGATTACAGATCAACCAGTAGAAAACCAGCGCTGTTACCACAGAAAGACTATTGTGTTTCGGCAAAAACTGAAATGGTTTTAGTTTTAACAGTATGCGTTTTAAGTTGCATAGACACACACATAAAAATTCAGATTTGCATTCCAGCACTGACTCTGTTCTTAGCACCACAACGGAATGTCCTGTAGTAACCAACTAGTTAAACAATCAACACTGCATTTGAACAACACAGATAGGACATTTCATTAATTTTGAGTGTTAATCTAGAAGAACACCGTGCAGTACGCCAGCTAAATCCAGGTAAGATAAAACTAATTTTGAATGTAAAGCTATAATGAAATATTTAATGCTTTACATGCAGGAAACTCCGTTAAAATAGAAATGACGAGCATCAAAAATAGATTCAGAAGAACTGAAAACGATAACTTCTTCAAAATTAAAACAATTATGAATTAATTTGTTCTACTAAAATGTTAGAGTCCTGCATTTTTCAGTTACTTTTTAGTTTGCTTCTAAGATAGTCTTGCAAGAAACACACATTTAACAGTATCTTAACTTTCAGCTGAATGTCGACTACTTATTGTATGACCAACTTCATACACATTCATAGTTCAACTCTGACTAATCGTTTTGTTTTGTTAACTTTTTTCATTTGCTTCAACTAGTCTGATAGTCAAACTAAGAGAAAGCTACTGAAAGATTAATTCAAGTCAATACACAATATTTGAACCTTTATATTCAACTAAACAGGTTCAATACTAAAGACAACGTAAGCCTTGTTTTTGTGCTACCATTCAACTTCTATGAGCAATAACTCAAACACATTTGTCCTATGCGCCCTACAGAGTTACCTTGTGACCAAGTGAAAATTTCTTATCACAGCATACAATTTTTTATAAAACGCTTTTTTAATAAAATCAGTGCTTTATTTTATCGTTTACAGATGTCTTTCTTTTGATATTCTGAACTTTTTACTCATCATGCAAGGTTATAGAGCCAGTGGACAAGCTTTCTAGAACTGTATTCTCTTCTGTTTTCTCGACAAAACTGTATGGAAAAATATGAGACTTTGGATGAAATGTAGTGACGATGGAGAAGACCGTGTAAGGTTGTTAGGAGACTTATCAACACAGAAGAAAACAACGTTTTGTTGAGAAAAAGTATCAAAGGAAGTAAGGCAAAAAAGCTGGCAATACTACAACAAAATAAAATATCCTGCCAGGTGATTATTCAAATCTCTAATATTTCTTATGTTCAGCTTGTATTCTGCTAGATGTCTCTGTTTTCAAAATATTCGAACTTTTATTAGATCTGTCTTTTTTTCAGTTCTGATTAAGTGCCTAGCCAGCATAACATATTTCAAATGATTTCAATGCCTATCATTCATTTAGTAAAGAGGGGTTGTTCTGATTAATTCAAAATTCAGTACGTTTATCTTTACTTTTTGACCTTTCTTTTGTTCCTCTTGAAAGTCCTGCCAGCAAAACTTAAGTTTGTTTAATTTTTAGTTCCTTCATCTTATTTTTTTCTAAGGTTGTCTTGTTAAAAACAATTTAATACCCTCTCTCAACATTACAAACATTTACCATTCACCTCTAACCGTAGTACAATATATTTTTTCGTGGCGTTTTTCACTGATTTCAAATAGTTTGATAATCGAAGACTCCAAAAGAATAGTTCAAGCTTATATAGAACATTCGATTCCCCTTTGTTATACGTTTCGTACATTTAAATACAATTCAATTAATTCAATACCGAAAAAAAAGACGTTAGCATTTTTCAAAAACTGCTTAGAATATGTACCATCATTTACGATTTAAGAGCCAATAACTATAACATTTATTCTATGCGCCCAACAGAGTTGCATGCATTGTGTCTCTCAATATTGCAGACCAAAGCGAGGTTTTTTACCACAGCTTACATAGTAAATAAAACAATATTTTTTTTAATACAATTAATTCTTTATTTTATTTTTGCAGTTGCATTTTTTTCTCTTGATATTCAGAGATGACAAAATCATCTTAATTGAAAATATATATTTTTTCCCTAAAAACATCGGAATTATAAAGTGCGCATTTAATTTACAGATATTCAAATTTATCCATCATTGCTTCAGTCAATATCTCAGTCAGCATACAACTCGCAATTCAATTAGTATTTAATCTTCATGTGTATGAATCAATTTTTTTTATTGATTTAATCTTATATTGATACAATATAAAAATATAAATGTGATCTGCATTGAAAAATCATGACAGTACTTTTGAAACACAAAATAGACGTTCGCTAAATTTTACAAAATGGAATGAAATTAAACATACCTATGTATAAAAATGCTTTCAATACGTATAAAACAGATTTCCGCTGTAAAAACTGACAACGTGTATGTCAAATCAAAGTACCTTTGACGAACTATCTTAGAATTTTAAAGATATAATAATATTGTTGTCATACCAAAGGACCTGCGAAGAACTATCTCAGAAATAACATTGAGGCAGGGCAATTTATGCCGTTGTTAGCTTCTGACAGCAGAAGACCTTTTTCACAATTGTTAAACACTTAGCAATAGGAAATATTATAAGATCTTTTTTATTTATAATGACAATATCATATGAATGTCTGCAAAGTTCTTTTTTTTTAATTTCAAATAGTTCTTTAGTCATGTTTAACCATACTAACAGCCAAGACAGCAGCATGGTTAGTGAAGTATACTTCAAAAGTTCCATAGCTAATTAAACAAGCAGTTCATGAGTTTACCAAGTTTGTTGTAAGTATCTTTGACCATGACTAATGTCTGCTTTCAACTCATTTTTGTATAACATCTATATATCTATAGATAACATCTATATATAAAATTAACTGGAACCTTTAAGCAGTTTTCAAACATTTCTGTCAAACAGAAATTGTAAATGGACAGACAACTTCAAAACAGATTTACAACCAGGGGCATAACATCATATGTCCCTTTAGGTGTATTAACATTTCTGCCAAACATTGTAAATCCAATTCAATAAATTCAAGAGATACAGAGCAGACATCAATATCTCAAGTTATCCAAAAATATTTCTAAGTGCGACCGTGACCTTGAGGCAAACCAGCCAAAGACCTATAATACCACATATTGGAAACTCCTACATAAGCCAAAGGAATACACTGTTTAGTCACATGGCAAGTCAACAATCCGTCCAAAATCTAAATTACCTCTCAATATCCAAACTAGAAGTCAATAGCAAATTATAAACTGGCAATTTCAGTAAAAAGGGGTTTTACTTATTTTTTACATGTTGAAGAAATTCTGTTTTTAAGGAAGTCAGATGCAGATGTGATGATAAATTCTAAACATCTTTTATCACACAGGTGGTTTTCCCCTATGCATAAAACGTTATCATTTCTGGTTCAATTTTATTAAGTAAGGTATCATTTTCTAGAAAAATAAATGCTCTATTGCATGATGCAATTTATTGTCATTATAATTAAATAGTATTAATAGATTATATTATAGTATAGTATGTAGTATATTAATTAAATAGCCAAGATACAGACAGGACACAAAATTTGACAACTTAATTATCACGACTAAGTATGACCTTGTCCTTGATCCAAGTTAGCTGGAACCAGCGATGTGCACATCGACTCAGTATGCTTAACATTTCTGCCAAGCATTTTCAATTTCTTGAAATCGGTTCAAGAGATAAATAGCAGACAAGAAATTTGATACATTAAATCATAATGACTAAGTGTGATCTTGCAGAACGCACATCGTCTCAGTACGGTTTGTATTTCTGCCAAAGGTTTCAGTTTCCTTTGATCGATTCAAGACATACATAGTCGACAAGAAACTTGACACAATAAATCATAATGACTAAGTGTGACCTTGACCTTGGTCTGCATATCGTCTCGTAATGGTTAACATTTCTGGTATGTAGATTGAATTTGATTAAACCGGCTCAAGAGGTACAGAGTGGACATGAAATTCCTTACCAACAGACGAACGGACGGACAGACGGCCTTGGGTATAACATAATGCATCCCTTTCGAGCTTATAAAAAGAAATAATATAGACTAACCACAAAACACTGTCCAAATGTAATTACCAAACAAGTGCCTATTAATGTGAATTAAAATAAAATGTCCGCCAGATACAAATCTATTATAGTTTTGCATGCCCCTTGTCATACACCCTTAATATTTTGGAAGAAGTTTAATTTTCATCCATATTACTGCTAGGGCGACTCTTGTAACATAGACTGTGTTTCAAATCGACTACAAACTTTCATCAAATGTTTATTTACATGTTTTTCAAAGCAGAAATTATTAGCTAAATGGGGAAGTGATGTAATCACAGGGGCGCAAAAAGAAAACTTATGACAAATACTCCGAGAAACCGCGATTAAGAATGTTCCTACAACTTTCTAATAACGATCCTGATTCCAATCTTCTCCAATTAAGTCATCAAAGATAAACGGATACAAACAGCATCGAAATATTTCATACTTAAGAAGTCAGTTCATAGCATTTCAACTTTATTCACTGTACAACAGAAGTTCAAGAAAATCATGTTTACAGATAAACTTATTTGGGATTTTATAAGTTTACACATACCTAAAAGAAAACAAATGCTATTTTGTTCATGTATATTATATATTATCGGGTAACTTTGAATAATAAGCAGACACTATCTCTAACACAAATATTTCAGTGGTAGATACGACATCAAATTCGCTTTGATAAGTTTGATGATTATTTATGTTATCTAAATATTGGTTATGCAGCAAGTGCATAGGTGAACTATTATCGGTTGATCTTCACTTTAACTGTACATGCAGCTGTCAAAATGTAGGCCTCATTCTGATCCAGAAATAATTAGTCAGCTAAAAAATTTCGGAAGGTCAGTGGTTCTTAATTCGACTGACACTTAAACGAATTGCCATTCCCTAAATTCAATCTACACAGTGTAAAAATTATGCCCTGTATTCGACTAGGAAATCCCAACCATTGTCAAATATACACGACAAAAATGTAAAGGCTTTGATATCAAATTAAACTATTCATCAGTTGACCCACACAGTGCCGCATAGAGCTCCTGGTGCATAGAGTACCTGGCGCATAATGGTCCTGGCACACAAAGATAACAGAGGAGTTTAGTTAAGCACGCCACATAAAGTTCCAGAGAGCTCTTAGTAGCGCTAAAACACTTTCTGACATCCAAATTGACAGACAGACAGGTTAACGGAAAGCTCAACACCAAAATGTCAGTCTCCCAACAATGTTGGAAATTCAATGCGCCAGAAGCTTGATGCGATCCTACAGACCATAATCCTGAAGTAATAATAATTTATTGTACAACATGTTGCATAAAATAGCCTTTTTGTTTTCCAGGGATGAAGTGCCTATATTCTAATGCTAATATATAAGACTTTATTATAAATCCAACTGTGAACATTTATTTAAAGATCCATCATTATCGATTCAAACTCGTGCAAGATTATTAATTAGGATTCTAGAGTAAACAAAGATCGAGGACTCTGATTAAATATTCGACTGAGTACTTTTTTTGGAATCTAGATCGTCTAGTAGATTCGTTTTTCCAAAGAAAGAACAACCTTGAATCGCCTTCGTGTGTGCGCGGATGGTATTCGCGAAATTAAATTTCTCGGGCATTTCTTTTTCTGAACGAAAGATGAACCTTGAATCACCTTCGTGTGTGCCCGGATGTAATTCGCGAAATTAAACTTCTCGGGCATTTCGTTTCCTGAATGAAAGATGAACCTTGAATCACCTTCGTGTGTGCCCGGATGTTATTCGCGAAATTAAACTTCTCGGGCATTTCGTTTTCTGAATGAAAGATGAACCTTGAATCACCTTCGTGTGTGCCCAGATGTTATTCGCGAAATTAAACTTCTCGGGCATTTCTGAGAAAACATATAAAACCACTACTAAATATGTAGCACATATTTGTATTCGTATTTATCTATATAAACTATCAGCGTTTTCAGTTAACAAGATGTTATAATATCAAGATATTATTACTGACAATTCATTTGAAACAGACACATAAACGTGTATGAATCTGTATGGAGGTTGTTATATATTGTAATCTAAACTCCTCACAGTTAATTGTTTAACAATAAATACTGCAGGATAATTTCAAACTTTACATACATAGAATTTGGTTCCACCTATTTCCTGATCAATTTTTAATTTTGGAATACACGTTCACGAGAAATCGAACTTGACTTAAATCGAAAACATTTTTATTTTGTGTAAAGTGATTTAGTAAACACACAAGAAAGTTAGGAAACAAGAGAAAATGGCAAATGAAACAGTCAGTTTAGGGATGTATAACTTAATTCTCACAGGATCTAGCAGTTGTATGTCCATTCTAGGGGCACTGCTGATATTTGTGACATTTTTCACTATAAGGGAGATACAAAATTTCACGAGGAAGTTACTGATTTACCTGACCTTTGCGGATCTACTCACCGCCATTGGTAACTTAATTGCTGTTGTACGTTACGCTCATGTACATGGAGATGATGATATAGTAAAGGAAAACTGTACATATGTTGAAACAACAGAGCTTAAGAATATATGCGTTGGGCAGAGTTTTCTGACGACATTTTCTAACCTTTCTTCATTCCTATGGACCGTCATTATAGCCATATATTTGTGGTCCTCTGTTGTCCTGAGGACGCGGCAAACGGAAGCATATTATATGCATGCGCTGTATCACGTGATTGCTTGGATTATTCCTTGTAAGTTATCTCTGATTTTTTTCTGTCTTTTTGACTGTCATATTCTCCAGTCTTTTGCCAGCCTTAGTTCACGCTATCATAGCTTTGTGCTTATCTTGATTTTTTCACGTAAACTTTACTAGCTTAACGTATATCGTATTTTCATATCGAATTTTAATTTCGTCTGATTTTATATTACATCACTGCCGGACTTCCTCCATCTATACCTTTACATGAACTCCAGACGTATTCAACGATGATACAATATATGTTCAGATCAACTACCGGAGATATAGAAAAATGCAAATGCATGTAAAATACTATCTTGCACCAAACTGGTTGTTTTATTGCATTGCACAATGTGGAATAAAACTATGGAAACGAGAGTCAGTTCACGATATTTTCGGAAATATCGCTTGAAGTACTCATAAGATAATGTAAAAAGAATTTCCTCCATTTCAGTTGTAATTGTCTTGATTCTGCTGCTCAAAGACCATCTAGGAGAAGATTACTGCTTTGGTACTGGAGTGTGGTGCGGAATCAAGAGTAATCTCCCCAAAGATGAAATAGAAAAATGGATGTATATTGCCGATATCGCCTGGCAGATCTCTTGCTACCTGATAGCGTGTATTCTCTATATTCATCTGAAATTTTATCTAGTTAGTACCTTAGGTCTATATAATTAAAGTTTTATTTAGGCAAGGGAAGCTACATCCATGTATTACCAGCTGATACAAAAATAATTTGTGTAAAAAGAAAAATAAATATTTCGCCGTCTCTGGAGAGATACGGATACATATACATTGTACTTAGTATTAAGTATGTTGTTATTTTGCTTCAATAAGAAAATTGATATCTGTTAAACTAAGTATTCTTAGCGCCGTCGAATCTGAAAACTTCGTTCTATTTTCTGCAATTACTGTTTCATTTATTATTTATTTATTTTTAGAAATTGTATTATAAAGGCTCAAAACTCGCAGATGTTGCAAACAGGCTGAGAAATGAAGACGAAAATTTTGTGTTTGTGTGGATGATCATATATCTTCTGAAACTTTGGGGATTTACTCGATTTTTTATAACCACATATGCAGACAACGATATCTTAAAGAAATCGACGATGAGAAACTTTCTGAACTTTTTACTCATCATGCAAAGTTATGGTGCCAGTGGTCAGGCCTTCTGGAACTGTATTCTTTTCTGTTTTCTCGACAAAACTGTACGGGAAAATATGAAACTTTGGTTGAAATGCATTTACTACTGCAAAAAACGAGAAAGATTGCTAGGAGACTTATAGCACTGAAGAAAACAATTTGTTGGTCAGAGAAAATGTCGAAGGAAGTAAGGCTACAACAATTAGCACTAACACAACACTCTGGTCTGAGGAACTAACCGTTTATTGATTGCATTTTTATATAACGTTGTCAAATAAGCAAATCCTCCCTTTTTTTTCTTGTAGACTACGGAAATATCAATCTTTGATGAAAGAGATATATTTTTATGTTTTTTTGGAAGAACCTAACTGCTCCCGTCTCTTTAAATGCTTTCTTACATGAAACATACAAATGTGAGAGTTACGTTCGATTCTTAGTAAATACTAACACTAGTCCAAAATACTTGACAAATAACGATATAAAACACAAGAAGACCAAATTGGTCTGGGTCGCTCTCCTCCCAACAGTTCTGACCCAAGAGCCAGGATTTGTAAACGTTTGGTAGAGGTCCACTAGATAATGCTACAAAAATATCTAAGCTCCAAGCCTTGTGGTTTCAGACGATTTTTAAAACGTTATCATATGTAACTCTATATCAAATTCAGTGGGCAAATTTTGACACAAGGGTTATGATTTGCATAAGCTTGGTAGAGACTGTACTCAACAAATATCTAAATTGTAGGCATTTTAGTTTCTAACAAGAAGATTTTTTAAGTCTTTGTAAAATCAAGTGACCCTTTGGGCGGGGCCAGTTCTATCCCTAGAGTCGTGAATTATCAGATTTTGGTAGAGGTCTACTACATAATGCTATAAACCAAATATCTAATGTCTAAGCCTCAGACAAAAAGATTTTAAAAGTTGTTTTCTTTTAGCTGCCATGCCAACCAGAGTTCTGCATGGAATGCAATTTTTTACAAGAAATTTGAAAGTGTGGTTGCAATTGGCATACTGGTATAAGAGATATTGTTTAAAGTTAATTGTGGACGACGGACAGAGAACAGATGGACAACGGACAAAACAGCATACTAAAAGCTGGAGATAATAAAGTATTCTAAACCATTCAGTGAAGAGTACGATGAGCGTACTGACGTTGCATAAATGAAACACTTTGCCCATGAAAGATAGTATGTGATTTTACCTTGGCATTACTTATTCCCTTTCAAAGCAGAGCTTCGGACAAGCCTCGGTAAATGCTTTTAATTTCAATTGAAAGCATTAGCTTAGAACATCATTACAAGAACAGAAAAGAACTGTTATCAGAGGATGGTCCAGAAACTTGGCAGATATTTCGCTCATCACCCACAGGAAACTAAACACTTTAAAGAAAAAACGCCCGTTGCTTGTTGATTCATAAATGACCATTAAGTTGGTTTTTTACAGTACGACTTGGATGTTTGTTAATTATTGTGATACAAAGACCTTAGTAAATTGAATATAATGTTAATTACAGAGCATTGTTTCGGTACCCTTACAGTCTTCTTATAAAGCATCCAATGGGTTATGTCAAATAATTGAATTGTACAGAATATTTACTTTCCATGTGTCTTGTTCTAAACTTCATGTGTCTTGTTCTAAACTTAAGGCTTCTGTTTTCGGAACTTTCTTTTCATTATGCATCTGTCATTCTAGAGTTCTGACAACCTAGCACTACACAAATTTAATTGAGACGTGAACTTTTTTCAAATACTGCTTACAACATGTGGAACCATTCAACATTCAAGTGCAATAACAGAAACATTTATAGAGTTGCGTTATGACCATAGCGAAACATTTTTATTTTATGCCTACCAATGAAATATAGGGAAATATCAGTGAGATAAAAGTGATAATAAACTGTTTTGAATCAGTTAATTACCATTTTGATAATACATGTTTGTGCCCGAACTATTGAATATTGAGTATTAATCCGCTTTTATAATTAAAGTATGTATGGCAAAATTCAATAAATATTGATAAACTGTGTAGACAAAAATAAATATTATTTGATGAAAGTGTATTCAGTTTATTTCAGCAGAAGTAAAGTTATCATATGTATTGGAGATTGTCTGCACTTTTTTGTGCGGAGTAACCAAAGTACGCATTAACTGATTTGGGGCTCACCATGGGGAATTTATTGAAGGCCCTGATTAAAAATGTCATAAAAAAAAAACCATTTTTGACGTGTTGGCATAAAATAAAAAGAAAATTTGTTTGTTTTTTAGTGGAAGATGGGAATTTATTTCATCTCGTGAATACCATATGTTGATATTTTCACGAGTGGCTGCGCAACTCGTGAAAATATCACATATGGTGTTCACTCGATGAAATAAATTCTCATCTTCCACAAAAACAAACAAATATCCTCTATATAAAGTTGCCTTATGACCAAAGCGAAACATTTATAGAGTTGCCTTATGACCAAAGCGAAACATTTTTATCACAGCATACATGATATATAAACGATATCTTTTTGAAGTTAATCTATTCCTTATTTTAACTTTTGCAGTTGTCTTTCATTTATTTTTTTAGAAATGACAAACATTAATAAAAAAAAATATCGAAACTTTGAAGCGCCTTTAAAATTGACCATTTTGTTTCTTTGTGAAAATGATGAATTTAAATGTTCAGTTTTATCAATCATTCTTCACTAAGTACACTCAACTTTTTAATAACATTATGAATCTATTTTGATAATTATTACTATATAAATACATCAGTTAAATATTCATTTGCTCAATAACTTGACAATTGAAATTCTGATGACACTGTCAGTAATATTTGTCCCACAGAAAGAACACTTGCGTTGAATATATTTACAACATTTAATAAAAATTAATAGGTCTACAGAAAGAACTCTCCTATCATATCCAGGAACTTGTGAATACTATCTTAGAAATATTCAATGTAGCATTTTTTCTTCAGAAATATAAACGTATGAAGACAATGTCAATGCCTTTGTTTCATTTCCGTTAGCTTTAACGATAATCTAAGTGAATCAAACAAAATTTCATAAACTGTAAAGAAACACGTATCAAATCAGTTAGAATATCAAAGAAAAACAAACCTATTCCGAACTGTTAACAAATATAGTTTGTTGGACTCGCCTAATCCACTTGTCGAGTTTGTCGGGCAAACTTTAATAGAGTACATGTATTCTATATTCAGTATCTGCACTGAAATTGATTAAAAACTAACTGAACTGCTGATTCTTTCTATTTGATACCTGTATGAGTAGTCTGTATTCGATATACTAATTTAATACATTGAAATAGTGACTTAATTGCCGAGATACACACGTCTGTAAACTTCAGTTGAGTAGTCTATACTCAGTGCGCGGACTTGCGCTAAATACAGTAGAAAATGTCACTAAATTTATTTAATTTTTGTCTGCAAATTTATCAGTTTTCTTTATTCAGTTCACTCATATGTTCTGAATACACTGACAAGGATACTGAATTGCTGAAACCACAGAATTGTACATGTTTTTTTATATCAGTTACACTGATTGGCGCTTCATTGTTTGAGAGGGTTATTGCTTTGCTTGACTCAAAGGTCTGCAATAGAAATCGAATATTCTTAAATCAGTATATATAACCTTGCACTGAATAGTAGAGTTTCATCTGGCTTGTTTTCTTAGATCTTCGATTCTGTATAAAGTATCTCAGATATTTACAAAGGTTCACTAGAATGAAAAGAATACAGGAATCAGCAACCCTTGTAGTATTACCGAAGACGAAGGTCTAATTTCATAGAGGGGTTAATATACCACATCCAAATGTTGAAAAATTTGAACAGAGAAGCTGAAAAACCTTCAACACTGCAGAAACTCGCCTGGCCCCTGCATACAAAACTGAACAAAGTAATGAGTTTGCCACCGCATCAATTCCTCTAGTTCAGTATATAAACTGAATAGAAATATTGAATTCTGCATCAACGAATCTGCTCTGAATATACAATTCAATAGAGAATTTTAACACTGCACTAACTGCATCAACATCTGTGTCCCCAAAAAATACAACTAAGTTGAAAAATTCATCATTTCATCAACAACACTGGCCCTTATGTTCAGCTTAAGAGATAAAAAAAGGAACACAATATCAACCCTGGTCAGATATATTTACAGTTTAACAGAGAAATCGAACACTTCTCCAACTACACTTGCCCTGTAAATACAGCTAGACAGAGAAGTGGAATACTTCATCCACTAACTTCCTTTAATATACAAATTGATTAGACAAGTTGAACAATCAACTACCTTTGTAATGTTTATACAATAACTATATATTTATGACAAAAGGACTTAACAACCTTTGCCCAACATTTCTTCTCAAAACCTGTTTCTACGATTCTAGATTTATTATATACATCAAGAAAATTGAAAATTGAAATATTCTATTAATAAAACGAGGGTACTCGGCCATATTCCATGAGCAGCTCTTAAAACTGAGCAAACAAACGTTTCGTAAGATGTTAAGATTGAAACATTTCGAACTCGAAATATGTTGTAGGAATTTAATAGCACTACACTAGTCTTTGGTCAGTAGAGGCGAGTACAACCGTTTTAAAGGTGGTCAGTCGTGTAAATTAAGGACTATCTAATACATACGTAAAGGAAATTCAATTCGTAACAGCTAACTAGTTTGTCTAAACAATATCTTTAAAGCTACTGACTCACAGAATTTAGCTTTAAATGTTTTTCTTTAAAATTAAAGAGAAGTTGATGTACTATGAAAAAAACATAATGTTATGCTTCTATACATTATGAGAACTGAAGAAAAAATAATTTGATTTCAACAGGATTCAAACCCATAACTTTCAGGACAGAAAATTTAGCAGCAGCGACCTAGACCACTGAACCACAGTGCAGGATTCTTTACAAATGACAAAATTTACAATGTAAATAAAGTATCCATCCAGTGGCTAACGGGGTAACTTTTTACCGATAAAAGTGTGAAATACTTTACATTGTGATGTGTTTTTTTGTAACAAAAACTGAGACAGTAACTTAGTTTAGATATTTTCTTCACAATTACAACCAAATTATTTATATGTACATGTACATTTTCATTTTTTATGCATCGTCGACCAATCTGTGAGTCAGTCGCTTTAAAAGCTTTTTCAGAAAATATGTAAATTAAAAGTAACAAAGTTGAAAGTATAGATGAAAATGTACCAAGTCTATTATATTTTCGAATATGATCTTTGACTGAACCGGCAGAGAGCGATTTTACCATAATTCCCTTTACTTCATGGTACAAAAAATTCTTATACTAATTTATATTTATGTTTGTAAAGTTTCTTTTCCAAAGAGTACTTACCGTTGCACATTTACGTTTTTGCAATTTTTTGGGTCAATTTGAAGACTTATTAAACACTATCTTACTAATCCAAGTAACTAATCTATAATATGGAGCGGATCAGTGGTCCAGCGGTAAGGCATGGACCGGTAACCCAGGGGTCCCGATATCGATCCCCCGCTCCTCCACCAACATTACTAATTGTCTTTCGGATGAGACGTTAAACCGAGGTCCAATTTATCAGTGCTTTTCACTGAGCATGCAAAAGAACCAGGGGTGTCTCTGGAATGGAAAGCCTTCTGTATCTTGCGCTATCCCCCACAACATAAAATAACTAATCTCTGCAGGGGCGCTGGTCATATGGGCAACCAGTACCGAAGATAAATAACTCAAATAGATAGATAGACAACGAATCTATTATTGTACTAAAAAGCATTTGCAAATGAAATATTTTAAACAAATGAAATTACAATGAGAAACAAATGTTGGAAACAAATGAACTGTCTCCACAGGATATTTATAGCCCTATATTAGTTTATCCTTACATTTTTCCAAATATATCATATGTATATACTAGTAACCAGACATTTTCTTCATGAAAATATGTATGAAAACTGTCCATCGACCGAAGCTAAGTTAACAGTTAACAGTTAAGTACAAATCTTACATAAACGTTTCTTTTTTTTTTTTTTTTTTTTTTTTTTTCATTATAATTTCATGCAAGTCTTTAAGCATTACATATATATAACAAGGACATTTATAACAGCCAAATATTTCTTCACAAGTAGACACGTCCGAATTTTTGTCTTTTCAATCATCTTCATATTTCAGTAAGTTGGAAGATCTGAAGCCAATATTTGTTACCTATTGTGAGAATCGTAGTATTAAAATCAATGGAATCTTTGTTTAAATTGTTCTTGTGAAGTGTTCTTACTTTAAATGGCACCTATAGCCATTATACTTTAGATTACCGAAATAATTGATTTATTTTTCCACATCTCTAATCTGACTCTACTAACGTATGGAGGTTACATAAAGGTATTACATAATTGCAATTGTTCTGTTTTATGGATGAAATGGACTGATTGTTTTATAATAAGCTAAAGATTCTTTTACACAATACCAAACCAAAACCGACACTTTACCAATATGCAACAAAATTCCTATACATTTTTGACTTTCGCTTTTAGCGGAAGGATGCATGTTTAAGTATCTTAAGTGATACTTCCTTTGTACTCAAACAGTACTTTGTACTTTGCACTTTAAGCAAAAATATACAGTATTTCTTCATGAATGTAATTTTTCTTCTCATAATAATACATAAGACCACCCTTTCTTCTTTCTCAGATAATGCTGGTGGATTCCAGCTCGCACGGAGCCACAACAGAACACCGTAGAAAAGCAATACAGCTTTTTTGGCAGTAAAAACTGAAATAGAACTTGCTGAAACCGACTGACCACCTTTTTATTTTAAGTAAAATTCCACTTACCTTTTGACTTGTTCGTGAACTTTTTGCTGGTCCAAAATTTAATTTCTTCTTTTTTTCTCTTGCAAGCACTATTTTACAAGTCCACCGTATCTCAAAAGTAACTCGTAGCTTTGCCATCCTCAGTTTCAAAGGTCCAGAAGTGTCACGTTCTCAAAAGTTCACAGACGAGTCTGTTATATTGCTAAGTTTCAGAGGTACTTTGCATTCATAAGTCCACATGTATGAGTATCGTATATTGTAAAATTCCAGTGGTGTCGTGCATTCAAAAGTCCACAGGCATAAATATTCTTCATGTCAAAGGTCCACAGGTACCGTGCTCACAAAAGTTCACAGGCTTGAGTCTCATATATTGTTAAGTTCCAGAGACACTTTGCATTGAAAAGTCCACAGTATTGAATATCCTATATTTCAAAGGTCCAGAGTTAACAGGCATGGGTATCCTAAATTTTAGTTTTCAAAGGTATCGTGCAGTTAAAGTTCATATGCCTGAGTGTTGTACATTTTTAAAATGCCCTAGGTTAAGTATTGCACTTTTTTAAAATTCCACAGGTTAAGAGAACGATATTGTGAGAAAACTAACACTGGTCATCTTATGCACAGGTATATATTCCAATAATTTTGTAGCAGTTTTCTTTAAATAGTTTACAATATTGAAAATATCTAAACTTCGTCACTGACTGACCTGTGCACCTGTTGCATGCACGAATTTATTATAATTGTCGATTCAGTTAGGATACAATAAACATTTTTCACACCGTCTTTTTCTTCATTTCGGTTAATTACGAGTATTTCAGATAATTCAGAAATTACATCTACTTACATTATTTTTGTTTATTACATTTTACAAAATTCCTTCTTTTGTATTTTTTCACATTTCATAAATGCAGCTTGTTTTGAATTATAATCCGCTGATTAATAATCACCTGGCCTGTGCGAGCTCGTGAAAAACGGAAAATCCGTGCAATTCATTTTCCTCGTGAAAAACATATTGATATAAAGACAATAAAATAGGTGATATAATGCATATTTGCCTTACATTACCATGTTCAGTTGCAATAAGGTACATGTTCGAAACACTGGTCTGAGATGAGATGATGGAAGAAAAAAATGTGCGACGTTATTTCTTTTTTTCAATGGTCCCTGGAAATGTGCCAAAAACTGAATCAACAGTAATTTGCTTACAAATTTAATTCTGGTCCAAATGCTATATACATGTAGCTATAGTAGGTCCATGAATGTTGCTATCGAAATCCAAATTCTTAATACTTGCATACTTTATAATATTCTGTTAATGAAAAGTTCATATAATGTTATACATTCTATAAGAAAAAGCATGTTATGTCGAAACATTTGTTGTCATCAAAATATGAATAGAAATAAAATAATTGTCCAATAATTGTCGGGGAATCTTTACTGTTCTTGACTTTCCTAACATCAACTTTGTTCCTGACTATCTAATTTTTAAAATCAAATTTTAACTGTCTTCAAAAGGTTTTTTCTACTTGTGTGGTTATTGTTGTTTTTGTGTGTGGTTTTTGTTGTTGTTGTTGCTTTTTTTGACAATTTTGATGAATGCTACCCGGATTTCTGATCATCAGCGCTCTTCCCAAAAGAAGGAACAGAAAGAGGAAGTGTTACCATCACAAAGGCACAATCAAAAGAACGTGTAGAAAATATTGAAAAGGCCCGATTTAAGATTTTTTCTACAACTCGCCAGAAACATGGCTCAAATTAAGTCATCGAAAACAATCTGATGCATGCTGTATCGAAATGGTATGTTCCATGCTTATAATGTCAGTCATGTTCTTAACACCATTTCTATTTTGAATATTTACTTTACATCTTTAGTTAAGAGACAATCATGTGTATAGTTAAACTTATAGGATCTTATAAGCTTATACATATTTTACAACAGAATGCTAATTCTGTGATTATATCACATAAGATATTTCATTGGTAGAAACGGCGGTGCAGTTATGACATCAAATTTAGCTGGTATAATTATGCCATTTTCGAAGAAGTAGTTGGGGATACAATGCTTTGCACAGGTCGCTCCGTCCGTCTGTAAGTAGACCAGACCTTGTCCGATAAAAAAATAAAGATCGCTTAAGCCTACAGTCCTCAGATTTGGTAAGGAGAATGGTCATTACCGTAAATGACACCACTTATTTTTGAGGTCATTAGTCAAAGTAACGATCACTTTCAATTTGAAAAAAGTTTCCATTCAATAACTCGAGTACAATATGATTCACAGCTTTCGAACTTAAAACAGTGGTTGCCCTTATTGAGTGGGAGACCTCTATTGTTTTTGAAGTTGTTAGATCAAAGATCAAGATCATGGTTACCTTCAATTTTAAAATGGTTTCCTTTCAACAATTCAAATATCATTTAACCAGGAGCCTTAAGACTTCATGGAGTGGATGATCTATATAAGTAGAAGAGCTCTATTGTCTTGGGAGTCAATGGTTCAAATGTCAAGGTCATGATCACCTTGAAATTGAAAATGATTTCCACTCAGTAACTCAAGCACCGTTTGATCCAGAGCCTTCAAACTTCATTGAGTGATTTCCCTTACTGAGTTGAAAACGCCAATTTTGTATGAAGTCAATAAGCCAAAGGTCAAGGTTACGAGCATATTAAATAAAAAAATGGTCTCCGCTAAATAACTTGAGTATCATTTTACCCCAAAATAATCAAACCTCATAGGATGGCTGTCTTTATTAAGTAGAAAACTCCTATTGTTTCAAGGTCAGTTAGTCAAAGGTTAAGTCACCTTGAGTTTGAAAACCATTCCCATTCAATAACTCGAGTATCGTTTGACTGACAATGTTCAAACTTCAGGGAGTAGTTGCCCTTACTAAGTGGAAAGCACCTATTGTTTTGGGGGTTAGTACGCCAAATGTCAAAGTAAGTGGCACTTTGAATAAAAAGCTATTTTTTGCTCTATAACACGAGTGCCATTTCGCCAACAACCAAACTTCATAGGTTTGTTGCCTTTTTTTGTGTTAAAGACTCTTTTTGTTTTTGGTGACAGACGGATAAAGTTCAGTGTCACAATGATATTGAAAACTGTTCAATAACTCGAGTACCATTTCAACTACACCCTTCAAACTTCATAATGTTGTTGGTCATACTAAGCAAAAATAACCATTGTTAATAGGGTCATAAGATCAAAGGTCAAGGTCATGGTTATTTTTAATTTGAAAATTGTGTCCGCTCAATAGCTCAAATACTATTTGACCCACAACCTTCAAATTTCATACAGTGGAAAAAAAACTTTTGTTTTGATGCCAGAAGGTCAAAGGTCAAGGTTACATTCACCCTGAATTTTAAAACAATGTCTACTCAATAACTCAAGTACCATTTGAGCAACACCCTTCAAGCTTCAAGCTTATTGAGTAGAAAGTCGTTCTTGTTTTTGGGATCACTAGGTCAAAGGTTAAGGTCACGTTCGTCTTGAATTTGAAAATGATTTCCGCTCCATAACTCGAGTATCATTAGACCCACAGCTTTCAAACTTCAAAAGATGGTTGCCCTTTTTGAGTATGTTTGTATGTTTGTATGGGTTTAACGCCAATTTCAACATCTAGGTCATATCTCGGCGGTCAGTCCACCTAACCGGATTTCCTGGATAACTAACCATTAATAACAAATTTCTCGACAAGTGACTGACTACTGTCCGCACATGATTTACTCTGAATCAGCGGTGAGAGACAAATAAACATTAGACACGATGTTCGTGATCAATTGTCATGGAGAAACTTTGCCTTGCCCAGGGATCGAACCAGCCACCCTTGGATTACTAATCCAGTGCTCAACCTATTGACCTAAGCGGGCTTGCATAACCTTTCTCAATAGAAACCTCCTATTGTTTTTAATATCAGTATGTCAAAGTCACGGCCTACTTGATAGCAACCAACCATTTTTGGTTCGATTTCTTGCTACTGCAAACACGTACACAAAGAACTAAATATATTTTATCCTTACATCGACCGTAGATTTCAGAAGTTTTGTGTCGACTGACAATTAAACCTTTTGTTTAGAGCTCCTGGTGCATAGAGTTCTTAGCAAACAGATCCCCTGGTTCACAGAGCTTCTGGTGCATAGAGTTTCTGGGGCACATAGCTCCTGGTGCATAAAGTTCCTGGTGCATAGAGCTCCCGGTGTATAGAGTTCCTAGGGCATATAGTCTCTGGTGAAAAGAGCTCCTTGTATATAAAGCTCCTGGGGGGTTATAGCTCCTAGAGAACAGAGTTCCTAGCATATAGAGCTCCTAGTTCATAGACTTCCTGGGCAAGAGCTCCTGCTGCATAGAGCTCGTGGAGCATAGAGCTCCTGGTGCAAATAGCTCCTGATGAAAAGGGTCTCTTTCAAAGAAACCTCCGTCCGTTTAGAGTTCCTGTGGCATATAGCTTCTGGTGAACAGAGCACCTTGTGCAAAGAGCTGATGGCGAAAAGAGCTCCAGGTGCATAGAGCTCCTTGGCCTAGAGATCCTTACAAACATAGTTCCCTGAGCAGCTTTTCTGAGCCACGCCCAAAGGAGGTCTTGTAATTTGTGAAAAGTTGCTCGAAAACACTTTGTGAAATCCAGACATCTACACAGGCGAACAGATAGATGGACGAAAAACTAAACATGAAAATGTCTTCGTGCATGCAATGATTTGAACTCAATGCTTCAGGACTTTAATGTGATCCTACAGACCATCATTCTTTCATGCCTATCTGTAATTTATTCATTGTGTAATTTAATGTGGAATTTTTAACAAAATATTTGCATTTATTCACCTTCTTGTTTAGTGGAAATGAAAATCTTTTATTTAAATGCCAAAAAATGACTATATCATAGATTCAAATATGAACCTATTTTACCAAACCATTCGAACTTTAATTCAAACTCGTCTAAAGAAAAATTACCAGGATCCTAAAGTCGACATAGATAAGGACAAAATTTTAATACAAGTCGAAATATATTAGGATAAAATTCCAATATAAGTCGACATGGATTAGGACAAATTCCAATATAAGTAGAAATATATTAGGACAAAATTCCAATATAAGTCGAAATATATAAGGACAAAATTCCAGTATAAGTCGACATAGATTAGGACAAAATTCCAATATAAGTCGAAATATATAAGGACAAAATTCCAATATAAGTCGACATAGATTAGGACAAAATTCCGATATAAGTCGACATGGATTAGGACAAAATTCCAATATAAGTCGACATAGATTAGAACAAAATTTCAATATTCGACTAATAATATTTGGCGGCCTAGATTATAGAGTATATTTTTCCAACGAAAGTAACATAGTTTCGTGTGTGTCAAGAGGTCATTGTGTAAGTTAAACTTATGTTCGTCAATTCTTTAGAAAACGGATAAAACCTCTATTAATTTTGTAGCACACATTTATTTGTATGGCTATTTATCTTTATAAGATACCAGCGTTATCATCAAATAAGGTTTCATAATATAAAGATATTGTATCCGACAACTCATGTGAAACTGACACATAAATGAAAGCGTATGCTATATATTGTAATCAGTAAAATTGTTTCACTATCAATACTACAGGATAATTTTAAAATTACTGAATATGGAAATACGCCATACTTATATCATCATTAGTTTCGATTTTGGAATTCACGTGCATGACAAAAGCACTTGACTTAACACTGGACTTAAATCGGAAACACATTTAATTTTTGCAGATTGATATAATAACACGAGGAAGTTAAAAAAACAAAAGAAAATGGCAAATGGGACAGTCAGTTTAGGGATGTATAACTTAATTCTCACAGGATCTAGCAGTTGCCTGTCCATTCTAGGGGCACTTCTGATATTTGTGACATTTTTCACTATAAGCGAGATACAAAATTTCACGAGGAAATTACTGGTCTACCTGACCTTTGCGGATCTACTCACCGCCATTGGTAACTTAATTGCTGTTGTACGTTACGCTCATATACATGGAGATGACGATATAGTAAAGGAAAACTGTACATCTGTTGAGACAACAGAGCTAGAGAATATATGCGTTGGGCAGAGCTTTCTGACGACATTTTCAAACCTTTCTTCGTTTCTATGGACTGTCATAATTGCCATATATTTGTGGTCTTCTGTTGTCCTGAAGACGAGGAAAACGGAAGTGTATCATATGCACGTGCTGTATCATGTGATTGCCTGGATTATTCCTTGTAAGTTATCTCTGTCTGTCTGTCTGTCTGTCTGTCTGTCATTTTCACAATCCTTTCACCAATTCCAGCACTTGCTATCATATTCTGAAGCCTTTCTTGATTTTAAAGCATTAACATTATCTTAACTAGGTTAACACAGATATAATTTTTCCTATGAAATTTTATCTTTTTATGTTCCAAACTACTGTTAGAGATAACAAAAATAGAAAAGGAAAACTTTGCAAATTGATGGACGACATCATATTTCATTTCACTGGCAGTTCTTAATAGCAATGCACAATCTGGGAAATCGCTGTAGAAACTATATTTAAGACACGATAATTTTCAAATACCCTTTAAGTACTTACGATATTTTGTCTTTATTTTAGTTATAATTGTCTTGATTCTGCTACACAAAGACTATCTAGGAGAAGATTACTGCTTTGGTACTGGAGTCTGGTGCGGAATCAAGAGTAATCTCCCCAAAGATGAAATAGAAAAATGGATGTATATTGCCGATATCGCCTGGCAGATCTCTTGCTACCTGATAGCGTGTATTCTCTATATTCATCTGAAATTTTATCTAGTAAGTATTCCTTTTCAAAACCTTACGTTTTGTCCGTACAATTAAAATTTATTTAGGCAAGGCAAAGCTACATCAACGTATTACAAGCTGACACAAAAATATGTTGGTTTTGCCGTGTCTGGAGAGATACGCATACATATATTAAGTTCGTTGATATTTTGTAAGGAATCTGATGTCTGTTAAATTAAGTATTCTGTTAGCGCCGTCTGATCGGAAAATTTCCTTCTCTTTTCTGCAATTATTGTTTCGTTTTATTATTGTTTTATTTTTTTTATTTTATTTTTTTTATAGA
Source organism: Cyclina sinensis (assembly GCA_012932295.1). Taxonomy (NCBI): domain Eukaryota; kingdom Metazoa; phylum Mollusca; class Bivalvia; order Venerida; family Veneridae; genus Cyclina; species Cyclina sinensis. The sequence goes on along the minus strand of JAAONU010000016.1, from coordinate 42,515,237 downwards.
AATTGTATTATAGAGGCTCAAAACTCGCAGATGTTGCAAAAAGGCTGAGAAATGAAGACGAAAATTTTGTGTTTGTGTGGATGATCATATATCTTCTGAAACTTTGGGGATTTACTCGATTTTTTATAACAACATATGCAGACAGTGATATCTTAAACAAATCGACGATGAAAAACTTTTTGAACTTTTTACTCATCATGCAAAGTTATGGTGCCAGTGGTCAGGCCTTCTGGAACTGTATTCTTTTCTGTTTTCTCGACAAAACTGTACGGAAAAATATGAAGCTTTGGCTGAAATGTAATGACGATAGCGAAGATCGTGCAAGATTACTAGGGAACTTGTCAACACAGACGAAGACAACATATATTTGAAACAAAACATGTAAGGAAGTAACGCCATTGGATAAAGTGACTTAACAATGGGCTCTACAAAAAATGTGATAGGTTTACTTGACATTCTGATCTGTGATAGTAAACTACAGCCACTGACCCTTCACTGGTTGCATTTTTTATTTATGGTAATCAGATGTTCCTGACATTAGACCCCCACCCCTCCCCTTCTCTTGTAGGTTTCTGCCTATTAGATCCTCTCTGCTTTTCTTGTAGGTCTGCGCCCGTTAGATCCCCTCCCTTTTTCTTGTACACTTGTGCCCATTAGATCCCCTGCTCTTTTCTTGTACGCTTATGTCAATATGATCGTCCCCCTCCCCGTTTCTCGTACGCTTCTGTCTATTAGATTCTCCTACCCTTTTCTTGTACGCTTCTGCCCATATGATCCCCCTTCCTTTTCTTGTACGCTTCTGTCCAAACGATCTCCCTCCCCTTTACTTGTAGATTTCTGCCAATTATATCCTCCTCCTTTTTTTATGAAGACTTTTGCCCATTAGATCCTCCTTCCCTCTTCTTGTACGCTTTTGCCCATTAGATCTTCCTTCCCTCTTTTTGTACGCTTTTGCCCATTAGATCCTCCCTCCCTTTTTTTGTACGCTTTTGCCCATTAGATCCTCCTCCCTTTTTTGTACGCTTCTGTCCATTGGATCCTCCTCCCCTTTTTTGTACGCTTCTGTCCATTAGATTCCCTCTCCTTTTCTTGTAGGCATCTGAAATCTTAATAGTCTTTTGTGAAAGAGATATTTTCGGAAGAATTTAACTCCCCCATCTCTTTGAATGTTCTCTTACAGAAGAAAAAATACGTAGGAAGTCGCAGATTGAGATAGTTATGTTCACCGGGCAGACCTCGGTCAGGGAATTTCATTTTCAACTGAAAATATAAACTAAATGCTTCCGAACAACACTCGAAAATGACTGGAATTAGAAGCTGGTCCTGAACCTATGCAAACTTTTCTTCATACCCCACAGGAAACTAGACAAAAACGCCCGAATATAATTACTTTTGTGGTAGTTCTTTTTTCTGCCCGACTTTTATCTTCGATATAATATTATGTTCATTATTGTGATAAAAGAACTGTAGTTATTCAGATATAACTTTTGTTAGTAAATGAAAAAGCATTGCTTTCCGCATGCAAAGTGCTCAAAGAAAGAAGCTATTGTATGACATATTTATGATGGAGACGTAGAACTTGACAGATCCGTGTTATAAACGCGAGTGGCAGGCTCTTCGGTCACGCAGAGCTAATTTGTAAATGGAACATGTAGGCCAGGAAATATTTTATTAATATCTTTGCAACCATTTATCAATACGGAGGAGAAAATATTCATTAATCAAAATTATGGACTTCCTAAGAATGCTTTTGATCAATCTTTCTCATTCAATACTGCCTTATTATGTTCTCCATCTATTTCTGCTCAGTCATCTGTTTGAGTGAAAAAATATTTATTTCCTGCGTTCCTAAAATATAAACTTTGATTAATTGTTAAGTTTTATTCCAGCAGTATTTAAAATAATAGTCTTATAATTTTTTAGTGCTTGTTTCACTTTGGTTAAAATTCAGCAGCGCTTTGCTTTAAATCTGCCGAGGAATGTGATTTTATTTGTGTCAATTTTACAACAGATAAGTAGTTTTATTATAGTATGATTGTACAGGGTTCGGGATGTGGTTTTCTCTATGTTCGTGGAGTTGGCGGCCCAGCTTTTACAGGGATAGAAAATGTAGAATGTAGTTCGAAGGCCGCTTCGCCGATGGTTAATTATTTCGAAAAAAAATGTCCCAGACACTTTCCTTGTTATTTGTTTGAAATGATTTTTAAATTTTGTGTTTACCCTGAAAAGAATATACATTAAGATCTCTAGGAAACATGAGTCAGGTCTCCTGGCCGCTATTGTTAGGACGTTAGCCCGCCGGACCGTCAACTTCACGAACATGTGGTTATATTTCTGAAGGTTTTGTTAAGTTATTGTCGACAATGTCATCAGCTTTACTTGTTTATAATACTTTATCTATGTTTTCAGTAAAATAATAGGATATTATTAAACGTTTCTGCTATTCAATCTCAGATTACTGCCCCTCAGTGTTCGAAACCTCATATCTGATATGTACAACAGTGATTTTCGGATTGTCACCAAAGACGTTTACATAGACTACTCAGACGGGAGTTATCATCCTCTCGATTGGTCAACTTCATATTTTTTATGCATGCTAATTTCTTCAAATGTTACTAAGTGCTAGTCAGACATGAAATGTTCCATGCTCGTCCGAAAATGCAGTCTGGCCTATAAGTTCAACCATTTTCATAATTTTATTCAGGTATAAAAATTTGAATAAACGTTAACAAAAATGTTCCAAGCAATACAGTTGTCTGGCCATTTTCAATGCTTTGTGGGTTGTTTAGCGCTTTTCGAAACCTCCAAACATCTTAAAGAAATTTTATAATTAATAATAAGAATGTTGAGAGCTTAAGGCAACCTTTATGTATTTCGCCCTAACCTTGAGAAAACTTTAAAAAAAGAAAAAAAAATAGTTTGGCGCTTGACAAAAATTGTCAGTATTTGTAGATCTATGCGAAACATATTTCAGTTTGTCATTTCAAACAGGCAATACGTTTCTGTAGAAAAATTTAGTATTTTGATATTTCAAGGGAAACAACTGTCGTGGTTTCTAAATTCCGTCCTTGCAAATTATCCGTCTTGTGTGCTATTTTACACTACAGGTACTCCTTTCCACTGGAACGCGGTGGAAATCGGCCAAAATAAGCTATAATATTTTTTTCTTTGGAAAACTGATTTTATTCATCATCTTACAACGATAGATCGGCAGTCTGCAATGATGACTTTATTTAATTTTATTGGTACCCTACAATATGCTAAGTTCGCCCGCTAATCAGATGTAAACTGAACTGAGACTCGAACCTTATTAGTATTCTTTGCAGGCAATATATAATACATGCTTGACTGCATTAATCAAACTCTAAATAATATGATTAATACGTCAGTATACTTTTCCTTTTCACTGTAAAAGGGATTTGACAAAACCAATAAAGCAAGAAATTATAAAATGCGTTTTCGAATTTGCACGCAATACATATTTAAATCATGCCTGAGAGGAAATGTATTAAAAAGGTCGAGAGTGGAATAGACTAAAAATACCGATCGTAGCAAAATAAAACCAGAAAAAAATGAAAGTATTTAGACCTACAAGTTCTAAACAGCAGCGACATAACAACGATAACGACTATCATCATCATCATCATCATCATTATCATCACCACCATCATCACCACCATCATCATCACCACCATCATCATCATCACCACCACCATCATCACCACCATCATCATCATCATCGTCGTCGTCGTCGTTATCATTAGTGTTAAATAAGGTCTAAGCAATTTCTTTAGCTAATTATATTGTTAAGATAATTTGATATTCAATGTTCCCAATAAACCTTTAAGAATTCAAGGTAATGTTGACATGTTTGCTTATAATAATCCAATAGTGTAAATAATCCTAAAGAAGTCGCGAGTCGAGCAGACTATCCGTCGTCATTAAAAAAAAACATTATGTTTTATTCAAATTTAAAAATAATGCATGCATATCTGTGTAACATTATAAGCCCTAATTTATATTCACCTCCGCGGTATACACACATGGCTAGGTTTTGAAAATGTGAAATGTTTATAAATATATCGCTTGCATTCCAACTGTGTGAAAAATTGATATGAATTCATACAGCTTGCTTCAGCAAGTTGGTAAAGTTGTAGTAAACTGATATCTTAATCCTGAAAAGAGCTGTGTATGTGAAAATAACGTGGGGAAAACTATTCGGGATTACTTATTTGTCTGGGATAATTTCACAAATAAGAAGGTAAGCGTTATAACGCCTCTTCATATTAAATTTTATGATTTGATAAGGATAAATATTTTATGATACTTCACCGAATGATTTTATGATAGCGCCACTGAACCATTTTGTTCCATCGTGTATTTCTAAGCAAGTTCATATAGTGTTTTACTCCTAAGATGTCATTTTCCAATTCAAATGCCTTATAATTTAATCAAGACATATCTTTTACTAAGCGACATATCAGTCTTACTTTAAATATGCCTGCAAACGAAGAGTCGACGAAGCCTTAAAGGACGCAAACTCCACTTCATAAAACAAAAGACAATAGAATATAAGTAAAATATACAGGTTAATATATCGATACGTCACGATTTGATACGATACCATAGATTACAATACGGTCCAGTTAAATGCGATACGGATCGTAACGATACGATACAGAATAATGTTAGTGTGCTGGGTTATTATTAGACGTGTGGCAATTACGATAAAAGTACTTTACGACCTTAACTGAAACGACATGTTTTCATTACGATATAATATGTTGTGACAAAACACGACATAATACGACATTATATGAAACAAAAACAAAGTCATTACGACATGGTATGAAACATGACGACATAAACACGACATGATGATTTTGAAAATGCTTTCGATGTACTCGTGAAACAACCGGCTGTCAAATATATCGATACCATACGACAGAGTGTGAAACATGACAACAAATTATGCCATGATTTGAAAAATTTCGATATATTACGACATGAAACGACTCGATACAGAGTCAATCGCATGTATAATCCCTTCACACCTAATGGAAAGCCTTCAACAAGTTAAACTCGATCCGAGTATAACGGATTACGAATGTAAATATTTACTTTCTAGAATCAATAACTTTAAGATATTTGCCAATTAGTAATACAAGCTGCAAACGGCGTTTATTTTAAGTACCAGGAAATGTATTTCATTTTCGGGTAGTTCACATGAACTGTACGGTTTATGAATAGATTAATTCTGAACAAGAATTGATTTATTTCATATATGACCTTGTATACATAGATCAGAAATAATGAACCATATATTTACTGACGCGATGGTGATGCTTAAATGTGGTGTAAAAATAAGAAAATGAATTTTTGTAATTATCTGTTCAAAACCATTTTATATATCAACCTATTTTTCTGCCAAAATATAGGGATTATCCAGCTCAAAGGGCGTTTCATACCTTTTGATAGTCTTTAGAAGAACAAGGGTATATTGACACATTTATTATGCTTTGTACAATATTACTATACTATTTCCTATAGTTTCAGACTGTTACAATAATAAAAATTATAAAAATTAGGGTCTTTAGTTGTAACAAAGATCTCTTGATTTTAGTTTAAGTGTTAATAAAAGTATCGTAAATTTATAACAAATCTTTATCACAGCTTCTAATTAAATAATTAACGTGTGTAACTTTAAAAAGTTCCTTGAGAGGTGCAGTCAATATGCAGCAAAGCGACATCTGGTGTTAAAAGGCTTGAAGACATCTATGAATGTCACTGTAACCTCCAAGTTTTGTTGCTGTTGTTGTTGTTTTCCAGCATTCTTAGAAAACGTTTACTTTAATCTTCTGAAAATTCAAATTAGATTTATTTCCATGATTCAGTTTAGAATTTCAGAACAGCACTGTTTATAAAAAAGTGAGCAAAAATGAGAAAGAGCTACTCCTCGAAAAATGTTTCGAAGCTTCTTAGAAAAATGATTCGAAGCTTCTTAGAAAAATGATTCGAAGCTTCCTAGAGGATTGCAACCTGTAGATATCATTAATGGTGGTTTTCCCTACCTTTTTACACAAATATTTTCCTATCCCCTTACAATCAAAAGGGTCGAAAAGTGAGCACGGGTATCAAATATGAATTATTATTTACGCTTTGTGGCTAGAATTACTCTCAATATACGCAAATGAACCATGTTTATTTCAGATATGTTCTGACATATCTAATCTAATATCTGGCATCAGGATGAAACTATGAGTAATTTTAAGAAAAGAGAATCCTTTTTTTTTTCTTCATATTTTAATTGCTTCAGTGTCTGTTTGTTATAAGTTAAAGGTTAGAAGTTTAACTCAGAATTTGAAATAGTATCATGGAAACAGTGATTCTTTTCAGAGGTGAAAGAAATACAGTGCAGGATTATTTTTTGGATGGGAATCTGCTAGAAAAGACAATGAGTTCATATTTAGACACAAAAGTCAGACCAATGAATAAGAAAAAGGAACTGTCATTATTCAGTCACACAGATAAGATAAAGCTTCATTAGTCAATCCAACGTATTGGATAGAGCATCCAACTATGTTTGAGAGATGCATCGTAGCAGTGCACATATTTGTTTCGTTTGTCGATACATTTGTACTATTTTTAAACATACTGGTTTGTTGCCTGTTATTTCCTTAGATTTAAATTCTGTTCTATTACATACTACTGTTATTTCCTTCAATAAAACTTATTGTAAAACTAGAGGGTTAAAAATGTCCTTGATTTGCTAAAAAAATCTTGAAATAATGTCTTGAGGAGTGTACTTCCAAATACTGAAGTATTTTTGAGAAGGAGAAATCATTAGTTTTTTTTTTCTAGGAATATCCTTCCGTCCTGCAGATAAGTGATTACGTGTACTGTGTATTTATGTTATTTACATGTGGAAAAAGCTACTTTAATATAAGTTTCATTGAAAGAATTGCATGAGAATGTCCAGGTGAAGAACGTAATTTAGGCAAAATCAAAAGATTGTTCGCAAGCGAATGAAAAAAGGCCTGCAATTAGTAATACCAACTTCAACTGGCGTTTTTTTCTAAATACCAGAATACCATGTAATGTACTTCAGTTAGGGGAAGTGTTTATTAACTATGCAGTTTATGAAAAGATTATTTAAGTTCAAGGATCGATTTATTTTATGTACGACCATGAACACCAAGGTCAGAGAAATAATGAACCATATATTTGAAAATAGCGCTACGGTAACGCTTTAATATAGTGCAAAAATGAGAAATGAAGTTTTATGTTCAAAACAATTTTATATCACAACCTTCTTTTCTCCGGAAATACACGGATTCACCAGCTCTTTCTTAATATTATGATAAAAGTTCTTATAGTTTCAGTCTGTTGAAACAAAAACCGTAAATTCAGGCCATTGGTTGTAATAAAGATCTCATTCATTTTAATTAAAGTGTTGGAAAAACGTATTTATTACAAAGCTTTATCACAGCTTCTATTAATTAATTAACGTTTGTAATACTATGAAACTGTGAAACAATCCCCGAGAGGTGCGTTCAATATTAGTGAAGCGACATCTGACGCAAAAAGGCTTGAAGCCATCTATGAATGTCACCGTAACTTCCTTTTTTTAGCATGCTAAAAAAAAGAACGTTTGACTCAATCTTCCGAAAGGTTTAGATCAAAACTGAACCGTTTACAAATATGTGAGTAAAATTTTGAAAAAAAAAAAAAACAGCTACTCTCCGATTGCAATTTGTAGATATCATAAATGACTGATTTCCTTGCCTTTTCAAACTCAAATACTTTCCTATCCCCTCACAATAAAGTGGGCAAGATATTATAAGTCGAGTACGATGTATCAAATATGAATTATTATTTACGCCTGGTGGCTAAGTTTACTCTCAATATACGCAAATGAACCATGTTTATGATATATTTTGACATATCTAATCTAATATCTCCCTCTTGTCAGATATTGTCTGACATCGGGATGGTTAGAACCATGAGTAATTTTAAGAAAAGAGAATGATTTCTTTCTTCATATTTTAATTGCTTCAGTGTCTGTTTATTTGTTTGTTCTAAGTTAAAGGTCATAAGTTTAACTCAGAATTTGAAACAGCTGCTAGCAGAAAGCATGTATCTTTGACAAGTTAAATGGAAATGTTGATTCTTTTTAGAGATGAAAGAAAAATAGTTAAATAAGAAATCCGCTAGAAAAAAAGACTCACAAATTCGAATTTACTTGCCACGAGTACTTTAACTACAGGTAGAATTATCTGGACAAATCAGACAGGAAACACATACAAAAAGAGTACAAGGCTAGCACTGTCATGAAAAGGTGAAAAAATGAATTAAACATGCAAGTCATAATTATGTTTATGTCTCTTGATAATTGTTCAAAGTTATTTGCTATCTAATAATTGATGGGTAGTCAATGTTTTTAGCTTAATGACTGTTTAATTTGTTTTTGCCCTCACTCCACAGGATACAGGCATTGTGACAGTTGATCAGAATAAAAATGAAATCAAATTAAAACCAGCAGATCTCAGCTGTTATTTTAATCAATATAATAACAATTTTCTGTCAGATCACTGAAACAGTCAAATAGGTATTTCCTCTCTTTATTCCCTCGATTAAGAAAAGATGCTTAATCAGCCAGTCTCATGAATGTGTCAGAAGCCCCATTTATCAGTCCAACGAATAAGTTAATCCCACGAATAAGGCAGATGCCTCATAAGTCAGTCTCACGAATTAGGTAGGAGCCTCATTAGTCAGTCCCACGAGTTAGGTAGAGGCCTCATTATTCAGTTCCACGAATTAGGTAGAGGCCTCATTAGTCAGTTCCACGAATAAGGCTAAAAACTAAAAAGGTAAGGGCCTCATCAGTCAGTCTCACCGATTAGAAAGAGAGCAAGCTAAGTCCGTCCCACGGATTAGTTTCCTCGTTAGTCATAAGGATTAGATAGAGGCCTCGTTATTCAGCCATGGGATAAGATAAAGGTCTTATCTAGCTCACATACCAATTAGGTAAAGGTCTCATTCGATTAAATAGTGGATTCCTGAGTCAGCCCTATGAATGAGGTAGAAGCGTCATATGTCAGAAGGCATGAAGGAGACAGAAGCTGTACGTTTTTGTTTGCTTTTTTTCCAAAGAATGAAATTAATCAAGGCGTCATTAGACTGTCCAGAGAGTCAGGTAGGTACTTGATAAGTCAGTCCCAAAATGAGATAGAAAACTCATTGACAGTCCCACTAATATAGAAGGGTTATTAATCAGTGGTTAGTCTCACGAATAACATTGATACCTTATTGGTCAGCCTCACGAATAACATTGATGCCTTATTGGTCGGTTCAATGTATTACACATAAGACTTATTACTCGGTCACACGAATAATACATTGAACTCATAAGTGAATAATGAAAAAGAAGTGTTATTAATGAGTGACACTGATAAGATAAAGGCTTCATTAGGCAATCGCACGTAGAGGATAGAGGATTCATAAATCAGTCCAACGAATAAGTTCATTAGTCAGCCCGACGAATAAGTTCATTAGTCCACCGATCTAATTAGTACATAAGTCAGTCCAACGAATAAAATAAAGCCATTATTAGTTGTTTTAACCTTCTCTTTTTATCGTTGGTAATCTCATCCGAAGAATTATACGATTGGTTTATAGATTTAGCTTGGCATGACATTTACAGTGGAATAAAAATGAAATGGTATGTTTATTGTCATATTTATTAAGAAAAAATGTAGTGAATAAAGTCTGACACAAGAATATGCATAGGACATCTGAAATACAATCTCGGGAGATGCACATATTTGTTTCGTTTGTCAATACCATGTTTAAATATACTGGCTTGAATCAGTGTTATTTGTTTGGATTTAAATTATGTTCTAATACACACTACTGTTACTTCCTTCAAAAAAACTCATTGTAAAGCTAGTAGGTGAAAAAAATGTCCTGGATATGAAAAAAAAATCTTTGATAAATATCGAGGATTGTAGTTTCAGTTACAAAATGTATTTTTGAGAAGACAAGCTGAAATCATTGGTTTTCTTTTCTTTTCTTCTTCTAGGAATATCCTTCCATTCTTCCGATAAGTTACTACGTATAATGTGTATAATCGTTGTTTTCAGAAGGAAAAAAACTACATTAATACGAGTTTCTTTGAAAGAATTGCATGAGAATACCCAGGTAAAAACGCCACCAAGGCAAAATGGAAAGATTGCTTGCAGGCTTATCGAAATAGAGCGTGGACCCCTTTCCTAGTTTATAATATAACATAACTATAGTTCCACATTTATGATAAAGATCAGTTTAGTGCTGTACTTTAAGGCCATTGGGATGTAACAATTAAGACGGGTAATATTCACGATTTACTTATTGTCGCTTACTTCAGAACACCAGACGATAAATAACTACGATAACAGATTTTTTACGCTTCATTTACTGTGGTTTACAAATTCAAGTATGAAAGTGGCATGCCTGAATAATTATACTTCCTTGTAACTGGTCATTTAACACTTGGTCTTTCTCTCTGTGACATCATCATGAGATGTGGTCGCATTCGGCTGGTTCGATCAGACAATCTGTTTTTCAACTGATCTTTCTGTTCTGTAGACACTGACTTTTTTTTTTTGACAAACCTCAACAAAGCCGGGTAGTATGGTGCTAGGACAGTAATTTTAAGTCGATTGTGGTTACTGCGATTTCTGCCAAGTTTTGACCTGAGGTGACCTAACTTTTCAATCCTAGCACAGTACCATCTCTCTATGGACTAAAACATATATTATTTGTATGGCCCAACCAAAAAAAAATGTTCCGTGTTCATAAGCTGGTCACAGTACTATCTCTCTATGGAGTAAAACTGATATCATTTCTATGGCCTAACAAAAAAATGTTGTGTAAAAACGTTCCGTGTTCATAAGCTGGTCTATAAAAACCTTACCATACAGTCCCGCTATCAGTTTCACTGGTTTATCATTGAACGGTGAAGATGATCATTATTTATTGTACTGTATATCATTCGTTGGGACTTCACCACAGGTTGTACAGTTAATAAGATAGTGTGGTTAGTTTCTTCTGTGTAAACAGCTTTGGCGAAATTACTTTGCGGATTATAATACCAAATATTTTTACAATAGAAAGGATTTTAGCTGACATGTGGACTTTATCACGAACGAAATTCTGACCTACATGTGAAATAGTAAGTAGACCTTTCCACACTTTACTTAATCTATTAATTATCATTAATAACTTGACAAGTCTGACTGTCAAAACATAATTGAGATTTTCTATTGAGGTTAATGTGCTATGAAAGTTTTTGGTTATGAGATATAAATCTTCAAATTTGTTGACCCCTATCATCAGAATTTTCAGATGATGATCATGATTATTACATGATGACGATGAAGTGTTGTAAATATAGTTAGTAATTTTATTTTTTTGCTGTAAATCAGCCCTGGGGATAATTTACGTATTTGTAAAGTACATACACATCTGTCATACTTTACACAGCTTACTATTACATCTGAAATCAATCGGACGACCATATATATGTTGATTTGATGACCAGGCCTATCCACGATCTTATAAAATGTTGAAAATTTAAATCGAAGAGAATAAATGTGTAAGTTCACTAAATAACGAATCTAATACAGGTGACTCTATTTAAATCCATTGATGATACAAAAGCTGACATTTACGGCTGTTGAGAGTTCACGATCTTTAGATTTTATGAATACTATGTTGAAATTCGATAGTCACTAAATCAGGCAGTGTTTAACGGCTTGAGATCACGAGATTCTCACCTTAATCATGTATGTATTTATTTTATCAAAGAGATTTGTAATCGAAATAAGCTAGTGTACACTTACCTATATACACATACAGGATGTTCAGATCACTTTTGATAACAAGTCATGTGAAGTGTTTAATTTGTTGTTGTTGTTGTTGTTTACTACACAAGTGTGTACATCTGGAGAGTAGCGACATTCTGACCCATAACAAAAATCTCAGAATTTGCTCAAGACGTCACTTGAATTATTTTGATTAATCTTCAGAGTAACTATTTATGTTCATCAGCTCACTCTATTAAAGAGAAAACCTGTTCATGCATACTCTAGTAAAATCTGTAACCTTTCCAAGTCACAAGACGTTTGCTCGAGATAATCACAAAATACAGAAAAAGCCAAAAAGGTACCTAGTCTAAATAATTCAATACAAAAAAAATACACAATATCTCGACTTGCTTACAGTTAGTTGGACTGAAAAGGTACCATGTTAAATGTAGGACCTACGGCGTTTCTTTCTGTAAATATTGTCATATATATATATATATATATATATATATATATATATATATATCCCAAAAGTCGGGGCTTTGTTTCCAGCCAAGATCGCCAAGATCATCAAGACTATGTTGCTTAATCGTTAATGTAGACAGACTCTAGATCTCTTGAATTGCACGTTCAGAAATATATTTATCAAATATGTTTAGGGAGAAATTTGGTAACTTCTCAATGGAGGCTTCCGTGACCCTTAAGTGATTTATATAGGAAATCACGTTTTTTAAAGCTAAATGTTTGTTGTTGTTATTGTTACTGTTTTTATTTTTATTTTTTTCAATTTCGCTATCATATTATACCACCATATATAAAACAAAATACGAAAGTACTGTCTGCTTATATCGTCCTTAAACTATTCGTACCCGAGCCTATTCGGCCGTACCAGGATATGGTGCCGATTTTTACCCATGAATGCAGCTGTTCGTTCTCATTTCACTGAAACTTTATCCAAAGAATGTGGACGCTTTATACTGATTTATTACATTTTAAGGAACTTCTTTGAAAAGTTTCAGCACAAGCAATTATTCCTCCATTGTGTAACTTGATTTCTGTTTCAGTGAAATTATCTCTCAAGTCATTACGCCGGTATAAAATTTCGCTTTTTACATAATCAAAAAGTTAGATAAGGATAAATTTAGCATATACAGAATAACGTTCGTGGGTATGTATTTAAATTGGTTTCTCTATTCATACCAGCCAATGAAATAAAATGCTTAAATTCACAACGTATTCCTGAAAAAAATGGTTTATTTCGCTTTATATTGCCTTTAAACAGTTTTTATTTTTAATCAAAAACAAGTACACATCACTACAAGAGCAAACTCGCATTTCGTTTTATTATATACTTTTCAAGTAACTTCAAAGCTAAAGCAAACGGATTCCATCCTTGCAGGGCTTATATCATAGAACTTTTGAAAAATAAACTGCAGTGAATGTTTCGTTTATAATGATATGCCATGAACTTCACATAAAAATCAGAATTTCCCATCAGTTTAAATGTGGAAATTTCTTTGCACTGAATATACCCGCCGATTTGTAAACATTCAGTCGTAAGAAGGTAAAATAGGTATTTCATATTAAGAATTGTTGTATGTGTGGCCACTGAGACTGATAAAGCATGTCCTTCCGTTTATCATCATATTAAGGGATAGAAATGAAAAATTTTAATTGATTTTGAACAAAGAAACATATCGAACGATTTCGCTTTCGCCCTCCTATAATTATGAACTTAGTACCATCCCCGTGTGAACTTAGTTAAACTACATTAACTTAATGTGTAAATATTAACTTAGGACTCGTCTCGTTGCCACGTGGGTACATTTTTTCTCCTTTTTTTACCGATCTATGTTATTGATTTTATTTTTCGTCGGTACCGGTTTCCCGTATGACCAACCTCAGAAGAGTTAAGTTATTTTGGGTTTTGGTGGTAGTGCAAGATACAGAAAGCATCCTATTCTAGAGGCAACCCGGGTTCTTTTATACACCAACTGAAAAGTACCGATATATGGGACATCTCATCTGTAAGGTGATAAGTTGTGTTAGTGGAAGAGCAGAGGGATCGAACTCGCAACCCAGTGGGATCGAATTCGCAACCCAGAGGGACCGAACTCGAAACCCATGGATTACCAATCCAGCGCATTGCCACTGGACCGCTGATCCGCCTTTTTTGAGGAATAGGTTTATATAAATCTAGAGTAACAGATCAAAGTCTTTTATAAATGGTCTCAACTAAAATTTATGACTTTAGCAGTGGGTTCCCCTTTGTCCATAGATACCGCATCAAAGATCAAAGAGATAAACTTAATTGGGTGTAACCTGGATATATTCAGTGACTTTTTTGATTCTTGCATTTTTTAGGTTTTATTATTCCTTTGACTTATCAAACTTGGGTGAAATTTATCTCACCAATGTGATACAGTTTATAATTTACTTTGACCAACAAATGTTTTCAGAATTATGTACCAGTAAATGTGTAAAAAAGTGTTTGTTGTTATATTCAGTGATAGCTTTTGTCATAATTACAAATATGCATCGTCGTGAGTTTTGTGGAAGAAAATGAGTTTCGATATAAAATATTTTCACCATTTTTATAATGGTGTTGTAACATATGTTGATTGCTAGTGTAAGAATTCTGACGCTGTCAAAGAGAAAGCCAGTCCGTGACAGACACAAATTTATTTCATTCATTGCTAAAAACCTATGCTGACATTTTTAAATACAGAATACAAGATATACAACAAACAGTGGTACACATCATGACAACAATAATTAACACAATATAATTTATGTTGCATGTAGCCCATGCTTTTTGTGTGTTTGGCCTAAAATGTAGGAAGAATTCATATTTCTTCTTTAACTAATTCTGTAAAGAATGGTAGCTTTCTTTTTCTTGTTTAGTCTGTATTAACTTCTATCATGAAAATATGCATCAATTAAAGAAAAACAAGATCTACACGTGGCGAACTCAGCATGTCAAGGAAACTAATGAGCCGCAAATGTCTAAAATAATACAGCGTTATTTATGGAACATGTGGTGTTAATCAATCATGGAAATCGTTTATCATATGACCACTGTTTAAACAGATATATAGATATAATATTATCTATAAACGTATCTTCTCATTAGGCCTTCTCGTACGCACCTATACATATTTTCATGTTTTCGAATGTACAGTCAGAGAGATATTCCAGTTGCATTACTGACATGGTTTTATAAGCAGATAACACTGACAGAGTAATGTCAACATGCCCAGAATGTGCCAAGGAAATGCATCAAAATAATATACACGTGACTTTCATGCCACAGCTTAAATAGCTTCATTTTTGTCAACAAACAAGTATTTCCTGCAACGGGTAAATATTCAGGGGATTTTCATGCAAATGTATTGTGATAAAAAAAAATATGAATAGTTTTTTTCTACATAATCTATTGGATTTTTATAGATTAAATTGTCTTTTTTCAATTTTTAGGAAAGTTTATGCTATTTACTTTTTCTGGTTCTTTGAATTAATAAAGATGCGAAGGAGCATTTGATAGCTGTTTGAATAACACGTGAAAAAGCAATTTAGATTAAGTTAAATGTATTCTGAATTCATTTTGATTTTATTTATCTATTTGTAGCTTTAAATATTAAGCCTAACCACCTCAGTAAAACACACCGAATGCCCTTACTTCAGAACAGTGTCTTTTTATCAGTTATACAAAAAGCAAATATTACCTGTAGCTAATTGTTTCAACAAGCACCTACAAGTACTGGGGTATTTTGGAAAGACATTGGCTCAGTTTGTCAGAAGAGTCGTAACAACGTAGAGATACTGTTCTCTCCTAGTTGCCTCAGTGAATCTCGGATTATTACCTTATTGTTAATTATTTCTTCAAATCAGCCGAGGAAATAGAAAACACATAGAGAAGTAATAATTTTGTTCTTACTTGTTGAAAACAAAGGCAACTTAATTTTTCTGTATGTTTTTTACTGAGGTCGCGAGATCATTTGATTTATTTTTATTAGTTTTTGAGGAGAAAGATATTAATAGTTTTTAGAGGAGGAAGTTATTTGAAATAGTACTAAAGACAGTCCTCCAAGAATTATTTTTAGATAAATATGTATGATTAATTTCAGTGTAAGTAAGTCAAAATGAATGCGTTGAGAAAAATAACGGTTTGTGTATTTTTGGAGTTTTTTTTTTACTTTATCTGAACTTGACTAGACCATACAATCTATAGCGCAGTCAAGACCCCATTCATGATGGAACAATTTATTTGAGTGACAAGCCAGCAACTTACAAATGTTCTGATATTATTTCACAACAGAGTGGACAGAAGAACGTGTGGGTTAATGTTTCCTTTCTTAAAGGCACCCGTCGTGCCCAGGTTCGGATTTGAACCATGACCAACTGAGTCGAGCACCTTTACCACCGTGCTATTTAGACTTAGATGTTTATTAATCGTGACGTCGTTTTGCTGTAAAGTATAGAATGTGGCTGTGTCTATGTGTGGAGTAACCTATGTTAACAATGTGTTAGACAGATTTGCTGAATAATTAGTACGTACAAATGCCATGTTATGATGATAACGTACTTTTCTTTCTCTCAGTAAACAGGCAGTTTTAACGGCCATAAACAAGGAAAGGTTTTGGCCAAGGTGAATATACGTAATGTTGTGAAAAGCACTTTTTCTAAGATATGGCTAACGCTAAAAATACAGAATCAAACGTGTGCTTAAATTCAGATACATAAATTTTGTGGCTATGAGATGATGCTACTGAACAGAAAAAGGTAAACTGATTTTTATGTGTTACGTAGGAACTAAAATTCAAGAACGAATAAGTTAAGAATTAGTGAACGTGTAAACTGTAGAATTTGAAAGCAGGTTTTAAATGAGTTTTTTTTATCAAATTCTTTTAACGAAAAAAGGATACATAACCTGTCTAGATCAAACAAAGCTTTGAAATTTCATATAGTACTGTACATATATTTTGGTAAACGGGTCCTGACATTTATCGAATTAAAGATGGCACACGTGTACCTCATCTTCTTTCATAACATATCATTTCCATCTTCTGGTATTTAGATTTTGAAACCTTTCTTGAAGTCATTTTTATGTTTTTGTACTGGCTAACACTGTTTCAAAGTGGAAGAGAAAAATGTAGCGAGGTATGATATACAATTTTATCAAACTCGTACAAGCCGGTTAGGTCTGAGGAGTGTTTTTATGACCGTGTTAAATGAACATTGGCTTATCAGCAATGGTTTATTTAGCTTACCACTTATACTCTGAAACTTGAGACCTCTTTTGAAGACGCAAAACTCACATAAAAACTCACATTTGTTATCTACAAAACTTAATTTTAGCTACAAACCTCTGAATGCCTGGGCGCATTCCGCTTACAGCCGACGGTGATTTTGTCGTCGAGAATTGTGGTCTCTTAAAAATGATAAAACAACATGAACAGTTTAAGGCAACACATTATATACGCTAGTTATTTTAAGAGCCCGTATGGGAAGAAAATAAGAGAATAAAAGTACGATTTCCTGGGGGCAGATTCTATATAGAGGTAATTTGTTGTAAAAGTTCACTCCCTCCAAATTGCGCTTAAAAAAAGAAAACAACTTAAAAATCTGAACAGTTTCAGCAACACAGTGAATTATTTTAGTAAAGTCATCATCAGACACAATATACAAGTGTCAGATGTGCTCCGCGCGTCATCTTAGACAACGTCGGTCGGTAATTACAAATTCAGCTATAGTAATTACATGTAAATGTAATGTAACTTGTATCATTAACATAGAATTACACTAAACATATAATTACACAAGTTTAGTTATCTCACTAGTTTATTTGCATGCGTCATCTCGTATTGTCCCGATAATACAGTTCAAGTTTCGAATAGTTGTATGATCATGATAATTTGGGAACATTTTACGATTACAAACTGATAACTGGAGTGTTATACGAGTTTCACGTGAACTTTTTGTGTTTTTAATGTAACATACAGTTGTATTGCATTATTTCTGTACAACACTGAATCTTTGATTAGAAAATGAAACGCGTCCGAACCAACAGAAACCGTTTCCCGTCATGTTTCTAGCTTACAACGTTTTATGATTAGAGATGTGCAAATGAATTACAATAATTAAACCTAAGTTTCATGTATTTCACGTATGCTTGAGATGGTTACTTTCGATTGTGCAGTTTGGTCATACTAAGACTTGAAAAAACTTGAAAATTTGAACTATCCCCACTTTCCTCCCTCGGTCTTTCATTTTGCAATGCAACATCAAGCACAGCCAGCTTACATGACTTGTAGCAGGATTCGGTTCAGTGCATTAAAGCCCTTTATCTAATTTTACGGTGTTTTACCTTTGGTAATTGTTCCACATACTCTATAAGTTCTCTTGATCACCCAAGAGATGAGAGAAACAGACAAGTGTGTACTATCTGTCAAACTTTATACACTTGTTTCTGAAATAATCATTAGATAATCACCGACCTTTAAAGTGTTTAAGTAATAAAAACTACTCCAAGGTTTATTGCAGAGGTTCTGAAGGCGCTGTGCTATTCTTATCGTATTTTAAAGAGGTATACTCTAAAATCTTGATAATTTCATATCCTTCAAAAACATTTAAATGTGAATGCTGTTAAACAAATTATTTCACGATGTCAGGCTGTCAGTCAAAATATTAATAAACTTCATTTAGAAATTTTAGCCCTCCTGAGCAGATGCACAAGGTGAGTCTATTATGTCGGGCGTCCGTCGTCCGTCTTCCATCATGTGCATTAAACAATATCCTTGAAACTACTAGGGCAAAGTGGAACCTGGCAAGGATGTTCCTTATATGAAGCTGTACTACATTTTTCAAAGAATTCGATTCTATTCAGAAATCCGTTGCTATGGCAACTTTAAAGAAAACTTAAAAATCGTCTTGTCTAAAACTACCAGGCCAGAGCTCTGAAATTTAGTGTGTGACATTGCCTATTTGACTTCTTCCTAGATTGTTAAAATTATGTCCCTGGGGTCACTTTAGGCCCCGCCAATTGAGATTTCGCGGAACAATTTGTTTGTTTTCTCTGAGACTGAAGGGCCTAGAATGTAGATATTGTGTATGTTGCATTGTTCAGTAGGCCTCTACAAAGATTGTTCAAATGGCTGCTCTAGCGGCAAAACTGTCTTCGCACTAAGGTGTCACTTCTGTATGAAGTGAACATTTTGTAAGTGTTTGTATGTCATAAGGAAAATGCATTACTATTGATCTTTCTTCAGAGTTCTTGTACAAGTTTTGACTAGATATTGATGTAATACAATACTTTCTTAGTGTCTG
The DNA here is from genome assembly GCA_012932295.1 of Cyclina sinensis. NCBI lineage: Eukaryota > Metazoa > Mollusca > Bivalvia > Venerida > Veneridae > Cyclina > Cyclina sinensis. Next base: position 42,496,065 of record JAAONU010000016.1, on the reverse strand, counting down.
TATGCCATAAGAAAAAGATTTGCGAGTACATGTATTTTATTCTTTTTCAGTTATTTTTTATTTTACAGAGAATGAGTCAGTAAACCATTTAAACTGTCGTTTAATTTATTATATTCCCATGTCTCCATTTGAATGACATTTAAATTGTTCAGAATATTTCTTGAGTGACTAGGTCTCTGAAATTATATTCATTAACATTCTTGTATTTAGAAAAATTAGATAATATTTTCAAATGCTTAAAATAAGGCTGGTGCCTAAACTGGATATAACATTTTTTAATTCACTTTAGCAAATGATTCACTTCAATCGTAACAACTCGGCCTTTTCCGACAACTTCGTATAAAGACCTCGTAAGTGTATGAATACACCAAATGGTAATTCGCCCTGGCTTTAATAAAAATATAAACAAACATGGCAGAACTCAAGCAGTGTTTGTCTTATGCATTAGAAAAAAAGAAAATAAATGTTAATTTAAAGTATAAACAGGTAGAGGCTTTAAGAAATGTTTTCAATTTAGCAGACACCACCTGTATTATAAAATAGTCGAATATGACGCCTACCACATTATTTCCGAGGTGTTCCGAATGGATTCACTTATGGTAAACTGAGAGCACATTTTCTTTCACCGCCTTCAAGCGAGTAAGGCGGCGCTGTTTAACTGATAACAATTGCTTCATCGTTTGAGAAGGAATAAGAAGTACTGTTATACATTATCTCTATTCCTAAACTAACCAAGGACGTTAATAAAAACAAGAGATAAAAAAAGACAACGAGGTTTTTATCATAGGCCTGGCACTTAATCTTATCAATGTGTAATTAAATCGTTTTTGTACGAAGCCTTGTTATCTGAGATAACCATATTTACTCTGCATGTAGATTTTGTGTCACAAAGTATTTGACGACTCTTGAAAAAGCTAATGTTGTCGTTCATAATATATCACTTCATTATTCTAGTTCAGATGCACACCAGGACTTTCTTTGGATTTCGGTCTGGCCTGATAATTAGCCAAACTTGTTTGACAAATATTAAACAGCTGTTAACCACAATAACTGTGGAACCTATAACAGGATAGTATTTTGGAAGAGCAGCTACGCTAACTTTTAAATGCCTTAGTCAATTTTGTCTTAAAATTGCATTTTGAGAACAATCTCTTCTAAAAAGGAAATATTCTGAATACGCTGACACATTTTTTTCCTGGAAAAGGTCGAGAAACTGCAAACAAATAGAGTGGACATTCATGATTAGTTTTCTTTATCTCGACAAATCCAATACGGTGACATTTCTCTTGAATTGGTTCAGTCGTTTAAAATGCCAGTTGAATTTTATACAAGCAATCAGGCGCTCAGTCAAGGAGTTGTGTGACAAGTCTCTTGTCTGTAAGGCTAGAATTAAGTTTTGGTATCGACACTGTCGTTTTCATTAGAAGAAAGATAATATTTTATTTTATTAACGGAAGTAAAGGTTTGAATGAGATGTTTTGATTTTCGGGACAGTAAAAGGACTGTCACAGTTGAACAATGTTAATTTTCAACTTTCTTCGTCTTGAATATAAGCTATAACTGGAGTTGAGTTCTGCACTTGGCCCTGAGATGTACTCATTTACTGGATTTTTTCATACGTGGTGCTATGACCATCTGATTTTATACTAACGTTTCACTAAGTTTTTGGGTTTTTTTAATCTGGCGTTTTCATGCATGCCGATAGATGATTTACATACGAGGATAAACTTCTTGTGATGAAATATTCTTCTAATTTTGTATACCGAAGGCGAGTTGGTCGCCAAGACTATGTTGTTCTTTATTGCATTACGCTAAACCGGATATTACAGGCATATATTCGCTTATTCATATAACATTGGCTTCCTAAAGATGTATATTATGAAAATCTAAATCTGATTAGATCCGGAATATGTACATAGAAACGTTAATCATCGGTGCGCTGGAATGTATCCGGCCTGTTCCTCAAAAAATACTTCGAATATTATCAGCAAAATTATACGATATGGGCAGATGGTTAATTGTTTATGTACGTTTATTTTTCAGGTGTATGAAATGAACTAAAAAAAATTGTTTGGTATACTGAAAGCATGGAAGCCCCAGAAACATTCCACCCGGTGAACATTCTAAAAACTACTCGAGGATTTCCTCCACCAATACGCCTTGGTTATACCAAGTCGGAAGTCTATGGCGATCTGACTCATCTGAACTCTGTTGACGAACATGCAATAAAGGTAAGATGATGTCCTTGGTAGGTCTCTGGACGAACTTTGTTCATATTTACTGGTTGACCTTCATGTGACCTTGACATTCACCATTGAATTCATTTAAAATCTTGACATCGCTGTTTAATTTCAGAGATATCTAGATATAGTTAATTACATTAGTGATTGTGTTTGCCCTCATTCAGTTTACCCCCTTTTTTATTATCTTTCACAATAAATGTATAATTTCTCTCAATCTTTTTAAACATTATTTAAAATATCTCACAAGAAAATCTTCAGACATTTTTCCGATAGCTAGATTAAATACAACCTTTATATCAGATATTACACATACCAAGCATTTATCAAAAATGAGCACGCGACTTTCGTTCCAGATAACAAACTTTATTAGATTTATTTCAACGTCTGTTTTGACTGCCAAAATGTGCAAATAGTATTGCAAAAGAAAACGATAACATCTTACTGTATTGCTATTTAACATGCGATTGTTAAACTAATCAGTTTGCAACTTGAAAGTGCAAATATTACAGACTTCTGTTTAACCGTTTCTGCATACTGATTTTTTTTATTCAAGTGTGTTTGTCTAGGTTGTTACATGTCTGCATTCCCTCCACAGGTTGTTTTAATGTCTCTACAGGAGAAAAGGTTTGCAGAAAACTGTTATTATATTTATTCATGAATATAACATTGTCTCCATAATACTGTTTAAATATGTGAGTCGATAGTTGTAATGAACCATTCACAGAGCACAAGGTATATATGGCTGTTTTCTCGCCATTCATAGGTTTTTGCCAGTCAGACCCCTTGTAACAGAAGTTCTAATCGACCCAATCGACCGATCGAAGCAACAAATTTCTATAAATTTACAGATCGCAGCACTCCATTTCTGTTTAATATTCTCTGACCTTGACAGAGTAGCAGTTACTTTTTTTGCAGTTATACAGCACCGGAAGTTGGACTAAACTGATAGCGGAAGTTCAGTACAGGAAAAATTTCGTAATTCATCGACTCTGGCGTACTTAAATGATAAATCACTATGGTAATCCGTTTGATACTGAAATTAAAGTACAGAAAAAAATCATGATTCGTAAATGTAGTGAGAAGACGCAAAGATATACAGAACGTCATGGTAACAGAATAAGTTAGTATCGGAGAAGCACAACAGAAGCTTTTGTGAATTTGTGATGTCATACTGTGATATCTAGCTTACTGTTAGGACTTAACTTGCACTTAAACCCATTCTGGCTATCATGATTCTCGAATACTTTAAACGAACAACAGCTTGGCCATCAGACTCATTGTAAACAGATGACTCATGCAAATTCTTCTTTGTTTAATGTTAGAATCCTGACTGTAGAAACTCTTTTATTCAATTCAGATTCCTAAGCTAAGTATGTTTTTTGAGGGGTTGGGGGAGATTTACGTCTGTTCCAATTATTCCAGTGAGTATTGTTATCTCGAAACATCACGCAAGTTACATCGTGTAATTATTATCCTTCATAATTATATAATACGGGAGAATAATGTACTACGCTGATTATACATTCATAACTGCAGACAAACTGTTCGTAGAGGAAAACCTCCGTTCAAGATGTGCTGAAAGATAACTGTACACATGATATTTGGCAGATTAATCAATGAGCTAGTTGCAAATGCAGTTACTGGCTCCTGTAAGCTTATTTTACATTAATCACAAACTACAGATAGGATTTGTCAGCAGTATTGGCATGTTTCACCTAATATGCCACTTTTGATCTGAAGAAATCATAGCTAACTCTATGGCTTGAGAAGTCTATGAACGGTTGTAGTGTATAAAAGAGGAATCATCAAAGTTTCGGTGCAAAACTATTGTATCTCCTCCTATTTTATATGTAGTAATAATAGTTCTGTACTGATCCTTGGCATTGCATTCATGATACAGAAATCCCATCGCAAATTGAACCAGTGTTAAAAGATATAGGCGTATTCCATCCGTGCAATAGTCCTTGTCACCCCAGATTTGAAAGGAATTGTTAAAACTCGCTGCTGAAATGTGTGAAAACCCAATTTTTTATTCGCATTTTAAATAACAGTGGGAACGCTGGCAAAGTTTACAAATTCGTCTACCCTTTAGTAGAATATAACTGCTGTAAAACATTTCTTAGATGAATTTGCTAAGAATGTAGATCCAATATAATCAATACTGAATAAATACTGCTGTCGAAATATCGTTGATAAAGTTCTTAGACCTCTTGTCAAAGGGTTTCTTTCTGCCTAAGTAAAATGCTAAAATAACATTACCAACAGAAACAAAGTTCTAAAATAAATTTGAAAATTAAGCTACTTAGTGACACTTAAAACTAAGTTATGAAAGTTTAACAGTTTTGATCAAATTCTTAGAATTTAACACTGCTTATTGCCAATACCGCTTAACATTGCCAAAAACAACAACAACAAGATAATGAAGAATTATAACAATTTGTTGTGATCATATGTCTTCAAACCTGTTTTTTTTCAGGTAGCCAGTTGCAACCATGCCAGTTTCAAAGACTTACTATGGCATCTTGTTTATAGCAGAAACTTCTTTTCCGATCTGGATAAAGCAAGGTAATTTTCCCCTGCATAGCAGTTTGTTTTGTAACTTAAAATGAGAGAGGTAGATGAAATTTGAAATGGTTTTGAAATACCGCCACAAGACTGGAATATCGGTGCTGGATTACTTCGCACAAACCGACAGTGAAGTAAACAAAATGTCAAAGCAACTAGATACCATATTTGATTGCGCTGTTAAGTTAGGTTTGTTTTAAAGTTGTATAATCTTGTTTTTAATGTTATGAAAAAGTCCACTGAAATAAGACCAGAGCTGTCTTATCTTTTATCATACATTACGTTTTGGGGGGAAAAACACGTGTAGTTCGCTTGATCTGACACGGAGTTCCGTCCAGTTAGGATTTCTGTATAGAAAAAAACAAACAATTTTCATCTTGGACTTCAAACAGGGGTTAAAAGAAATTGCTGAACAGAGTGCATGGATTAGTGTGTGGTCTAACATGAAGAAAAAAACTGTTTGTACGGCCACGAATAGCATACGTACCTTGACTTGAAATTAACTGAGGTATACCACGTGAGGGAATCTTTTAGTATTACATTTGGTTATAAAACCATTTTGTGTACGTTTTGTGGAACAAAACTGCTGTTTTCTCAAGGTTACAACAAGAGCAGCAGACATATTGTTTTATATTATTGTAATAAAACTCTTGTAAAACCTAGAGTAGAGAATTCTTGGAAGGTTAGATCTTGTTTTTTATCGTTAAAAAACGTGTAATTTACGTAATGTAAAAAATACCTTCTCTGATTGTAAAGTGAGGCAGGTTTTATTGGGGGATTTTAGAGAATTTGAGGCATTGACTGCGGAATAAATATCGGTGCTTAACTGGCTTACGTCACTGCATGATGCTGTTTTACCTTCTCGTTAATTTGCAATTTGTTCCACTCGAGATTTTATGGAAACTTCTTGCAAAGCTGGTGATAATATGAACTTTTAATAAGAGTATCTGTGTATCGTTAGAAGGAGGGTCGAGTACCACCTGTATGGAAGAAAAGAATTGTTTCATGAAAAGATCAGAAAAAAACAGATCAGTTTCCCTTTGTTGTCCTTTTTCTTTTCTTTTCGTTTTTCCCTTTCCTCGTGCAGGACAAGGAATTTTATGCTTGTAGTTTTTATCATATGTTTTTCGAACCATACCAATTAAAGGTTAAGGCGATTTTTTCAAAGTAGCGCTATTTCAGTTGTGGTTAAGACTGACTTTGAAAAAAATACCAGTAGTTTATAAAATCCTATGTGCGGGACAGTGCTTTTTGGTAAAGTAATATTTCTTTGCTAGATATGTTTTGTTTTATAGTTTATTTCATGTATTAAAACTACAATCCACATATTCTAGATAATGCAAACATCGACGTAAATTAAAAACTCAAAGTTCTATCTTCGTAATGTGTGCTTTTATAAGCAAACTGTAGTTATAACTTAATTAACGGTTTGCAATTTTTTTGCATTTAAACATTCAGGCCAGTTGTGAATACAAACTTTTTGTTTTCTTAAAGTTTATGATTATATCTAACAAAGGTTGAATTGAGATTTGTAATCATTTTATTGGTTATAAAGTCTTTTTGTTACGAATATTACTGTGCAAACAGATACGCTTTTAATGTTTAGTGTCAAATTTGATATCAAAGCTGTTGTGAGCTCATCATGTCAAGGTCCGTTTCTCTGGTCATTCTGCGAGTGCTTAAATACACTTGACCATCCTCCTTTTTCCTGTTATTAAGACGATGAATTTTCGTCTGGTATTTTCTTTATATAAGATTTTCTAAATATTTGCCTTTATATCGAAGAGTATAAACCCGTTCCAATTAGAAAAAATAAGTATGAATTGACTACTCCGTTGCCTTTTAAGGCAATATTTTATCTCTATGACTGATTTGCCTCATAAACGTCATGTCAAATTTCACGTGATCTGATTCTGAGGAAATTAGCCTTTTCCGTTTTATTTATTTTTGCCAAATGAGCGAACGCGTATTAGCCAAAGCTATACAAAATGGCGGGATATATGTTTGTTCGGGAAAATGAGATCTCGAAAAGTCTGCAATATCTCGCGAGTAGGCGTCCCGGACTCTGTCATTGTCTCTGACTTTTGTTGATAGATAGAAGAAAATTTGACAGCTATATTACTTGGAAACGAATCAATAGGAAATAACGAGATACTGTGGCTTCGTGTCTTTTATCAGCGTCCATCAAACTGTCCGAAAATGTTCATTTAGACGAATGACATGTCAAAGGAGACAATTTGTAAACATAGAACCATTCCGAAGCTTTTAATTTAGACCAGACATTCATAATTCTTCGACAGTAAGGGTAGAGTCAGCTATCATTCACCCTGACCGAACCTTAACGCAGTAGCTTTTCGCTTTTTAATAGTCGGCACAGATATGCGACTGTTTATTGAGTGTAACTAAAAAGTGTGTAAAGGGCTAACTGTTTTGCTAATATTAAATTGCGCAACCTTCGACAGCGCCAAAAATGAATGGTAATATTAATTTTAAAGGGGAAATAGATCGCATTTCATTAGACTTTGGATCAGGAGTGCGGCGGTTCATTACTTACCATTCATCAAATATCTAATTAAAAATGATCATTAAACAGAATTGACAGGCACAGATGTCTTTGTACCGAGATTTGTCACGCCATTCGTCAGCGGACAAAAACGTTATCATTTTAGTTCAGTTTGTTATGGTGTAGTGCATACCTTCCTATAATTGTATAAATACAACCTCTGACAACTGCGCCAGGGACTCGATTCTTTGGTTTAGTGGTTAGAGTGTTGGTCTTCGATGCGCCGAGATCGGAGTTCGAATGCCGCTCTGGGTTGTGTATTCCAAGATGCATTGCATCTTCCTGTTATGGACTTTCTCATATAAAGATGACGTAGAAATCTAGGTTCTAATTAGAAAATACAAATTTCTTTTTCTATGCTGAAAATGCGGTCGTTTATGCATTTGCTAACTAACATATATAGTCCTGATTCTGTTAGGTACCAGTTTGCCTTTTTTCTGAGGAACTTCACTTTGTTGTAAAGTTGTTTCATCCCGCCTGCGTACGATAGACCCATTAGCATCAAGCTTTCTATTATCCCAAGACAATGATTGGAAATATATTAAGAAAAAGTTCCAAGTGATACTTGTAAAGGGAACATTTTATCTCAGAACCAAACATGCCACGTTTGCAGACAATTCAGAAAAAATATGCTTTCATACCGGGGTCTTCAAATTCACATTTAGCACTTCATATGCGTGCCCGTGTTTCCGTCTTAAGTAATATTTACGATACAATAACCATTGGAATTGAAGCATTAAAGAAACACTGGTGTGGTCATTGTTTCCGAAACAACAGACGGAAACCATTAACCGGAGATAAGAATGTTTGCTGTACAAATATACCAATATGTTAGGGCCGTATACCAGTACGTTATAGCCGCTTCTGAAACAAATGCCATGTGTTCACAATTCAGGTGTTCTAGAATTATTATGGCGTAGAAGTAGTTCCATAAAATTGTTTTAATAAAAATGGAAACATCTTGGTTAACTTAATTATTGACATAAGTTGTTGTAATATATTTTGGAGTAAATTTTGAGAAGAGATAATTGGTTGGAATGGTAACTTCGCTTGCACTTTGCACAAAAATACTTGGCACTGCAGTCATCTGAAATAATCGTTCAAATGAAAAAGTAATGTTTAAGGTAACTTAATAATCGACATAAGTTGTTGTAAATCACTTTGAAATATATTTTGGAGAGAAATAATTGGTTGGAATGACAACTTCATTTGCAGCGTGCACATGAAGTGCCTACCTCTTGTTTTATTTTGGGAAAGATCTTGGCTTTGTAATCGCATACATTAAACTCTTAATAACAGCAGTTTGTCTGGGACTGAATTTATGAAGAATCTTTTCTGGATATCTTTTACTCGAAATATTTGTTCGAATAACAAAATTTAATTGGAAGTAATCTAACTGTTCAAAGCGCTAAAAGAGAGGTTCTTTATCACAATTACATTTTCATAAGGTCAGTGTCGTTTGATGATACTAAGCATGTCTGTTTCCGGTATTTCATTAGCATGTCATCATTGTTTATAATCATAACCTCCTCGAGAGGAAAAGAGGTCAAGAGGGTTTATTAAAGGTCAAGGTCAGGTCAAGTTACTACAAATTTTAAAACCAATTTTAATATTAAATGCGTACGTCACTTTATTTTTCATATCATGATAATGATGGCAGTTTGAGTTTGCATACTAAATGTCAGTCAGGTTAAGGTCGTTGCTATTGATACGAGTAAGGGTTAGTCAGTTAGTAAGGGTCATTTATAAATTTATGTAAAATGTAAATATATTAAGAAAACATATATTTCAGAGTTATTTTTAAATGGATGACGACAAAGAACCTGCATACTATCAAGTTTGAAAAGTATCCACCGGGCTCTGCAGAGGAACTGTTTAAATCCTTGCAAAACAAAGAAACAACGTATGCCAAAGTGTTCGCTGTTATTTGTGGGTAAGTCAGCCTACTACATGCCAAATATATTACAACACCCACATTCTCCACCCTTACTTGTACTATCAAACAGATCTAAATCCTTTAATCCTGCGTCTGTCTTTGTTTATAATGGGATTACATCCGTTTTATGGATACACTAGAATTTTGTATTTTCAAATTCTTTTAAGTCTGAAAGTCATTGATATACAAGACGACGTACAACTAGAACATAATGTAACTTACTATCCGAAAAATACTCAATATCATTGCCAAAGATTTGTATTATTGTGAGTATAACTGACATTTTTATTCTGTATAACCATAATTTGTTCTAAAACTTGAGTGAAGGACGAATATTTTTCTTGTTGTAACCATAAATCGTACTTACTTAGATATGACCTGCATACTGAACAAAATTTTACGAGATATTAAAAGAGCGCCTCCAACGGTAAAATGTCGTAGACTTGCTATAATCATGCCTTTATGAATTGATGATTGACTGTCTTGAATGAATAAGTCTAATTCATATTGCACGAATTTAAGCCATTGATACGAGTTTTCCAATCGCAGGAATGGCGACCATCATATACATGTATTTTGATCCTTTATATAGTCGAATGACGGCAACTAATTCGAGCCTTCCGATCGCACGAATGAGGTTATCAAATATTTTGAATTTTAATAAAACACGAATGACGAATACTGATTCGAATTTTACCATTCCACAAATGAAGACCATTGATTGGGAGCATTCTCATCGCACAAATGATGGTCATGAACTAAATCGAGCCTTCATATGGCACGTCTGACGGCCATTGAGTCATGTCGCCCTATTGTACGAACGACAGTTATTGATTCGAGACTTCATATGGTACGACTAAAGGCCATTAAGTCCTGTTGCCCTATAGCACGCACGACAGTCATTGATTCGAGACTTCATAAGGCACGACTGACGGCCATTAAGTCCTGTTGCCCTATAGCACGCATGACAGTCATTGATTCGAGACTTCATAAGGCACGACTGCCGGCCATTAGGTCCTGTTGCCCTATAGCACGCACGGCAGTCATTGATTCGAGACTTCATAAGGCACGACTGACGGCCATTAAGTCCTGTTGCCCTATAGCACGCACGACAGTCATTGAATCGAGACTTCATAAAGCACGACTGACGGTCATTAAGTCCTATTGCCTTTATACCCTATCGCACGAACAACAGTCATTGATTCGAGACTTCATATGGTACGACTAAAGGCCATTAAGTCCTGTTGCCCTATAGCACGCACGACAGTCATTGATTCGAGACTTCATATGGTACGACTAAAGGCCATTAAGTCCTGTTGCCCTATAGCACGCACGACAGTCATTGATTCGAGACTTCATAAGGCACGACTGACGGCCATTAAGTCCTGTTGCCCTATAGCACGCATGACAGTCATTGATTCGAGACTTCATAAGGCACGACTGACGGCCATTAGGTCCTGTTGCCCTATAGCACGCACGACAGTCATTGATTCGAGACTTCATAAGGCACGACTGACGGCCATTAAGTCCTGTTGCCCTATAGCACGCACGACAGTCATTTAATCGAGACTTCATAAAGCACGACTGACGGCCATTAAGTCCTGTTGCCTTTATACCCTATCGCACGAACGACAGTCATTGACTCAATACTTTATATGGCACAACTGACGACCATTGAGTCCTGTCTCCCAATAGCACGGTAGTCATTGATTCGAGACTTCATATGGCACGTCTGACGACCATTGAGTCCTGTCTCCCAATAGCACGGTAGTCATTGATTCGAGACTTCATATGGCACGACTGACGGCCATTGAGTCCTGTCTCCCAATAGCACGGTAGTCATTGATTCGAGACTTCATATTGCACGACTGACGGCCATTGAGTCCTGTCTCCCAATAGCACGAACGGTAGTCATTGATTCGAGACTTCATATGGCACGACTGACGGCCATTGAGTCCTGTCTCCCAATAGCACGAACGGTAGTCATTGCTTCGAGATTTCTTATGGCACGACTGACGGCCATTGAGTCCCGTCTCCAAATAGCACTAACGGTAGTCATTGATTCGAGACTTCATATGGCACGACTGACTGCCATTGAGTCCTGTCTCCCAATAGCACGAACGATAGTCATTGATTCGAAACTTCATATGGCACGACTGGCGGCCATTGAGTCCTGTCTCCCAATAGCACGAACGTTAGTCATTGATTCGAAACTTCATATGGCACGACTGACGGCCATTGAGTCCTGTCGCCCTATTACACAAACGACAATCATTGATTGTAGACTTCATGTGGCACGACTGACGGCCATTGAGTCCTGTTACCCTATTGCACCAAAGACAGTCATTGATTTGAGACTTCATATGGCACGACTGACGGCCATTGAGTCCTGTCTTCCTATCGCACGAATGAAAGTAATTGATTCGAGACTGCCTGTTGTATCGAGTGTAATTGTCTCGAGCTTTCGTTTCGCATGAATGGTGACAACAGATTCGAGCTTTCCAAATACATGAACTCTTTTGTTAGAAAATAACCAGTTTCATGTATAGGATTTAGCTGCATAAATGGCACATAGTAGAGGTTAGGAAAGCTGTTTTCGTGTTGAATAAGGGAGTTGCAAATAACAAACGAAGATAGAGACTGTAAATTTTGCGTGGGCTGGATGATTTGATGATATTGACATTTCGTCATAATTTGTGGATGTTTTTCAAACCAATTTATTAATCGTCAGGTATGCCAACACGGTGAGTAACGACAACCAAGATATGAGGCAACAAAATAATCATACATCGGAAAGTGTTTGATTTTATGTCTTTAGGCGCGCTACATCAAATATTCAGTCAATTTATGTCATTTATGGCATATTAAACACATTTTATATCCAAAATATTATCCATACGAGCTTTTTATTACGACAGTATGTGTGAACTTTTTGAAGATAAGATAGTAAATAATAGCAATACATCAACATTTTACCCTTGTTAGGTCGCTAATCGGAATTAATATGTCAGTTAACTTTTCAGAAAAACTATGAAAAGCAGTTGAAGGGGTGTCAGTGTATATTAGGGAAAAGTCTAATAAAGTTAAATCATGGTGGCCTTGTCCACGATTCTCAGTGCCCTTATGAGAGCCTTTTATCCAACGTACGTTTTTAACGCAATATACATGTTTTTATTGACCAATATTTCCATAGCTTTGTTATTATATTTGTTACTGTTTTGATTACGTGTTAAAAGTTTATAACTGAATCTGTGATTTGATCAAATCTGCTGTCGACTTTACTAAATGATCCTAGCCTGCAACTATTTCTTCCTGTACTAGGTACGCCGGCTTGTACTGTGTCGTACTGACGGGCTATGCCAAGGGAAAGGATTTTAAACCCGGAGATTCGTTCAAGGGAGAGTCGAACCACAGCTGGAATGCCGTTTACATTGATGATAACTGGCACCTTGTCGACTCCAAGTGGGCAGCCATGGCGCGGAACAACAACAACACCAGCGTAAGTAAGCCCAACAACCAATGGGCCCAAGCCTTTCAGAGGGCTGCTACAATGTACAAAATGACTTAGCTAATTTTCCTGCAAGGTATTCAAAGAACGCCTTTTTGACTAAGACTCGGTTGTATGGGAAACCGGTTAGGCGACAAACAAGCTCGAATTGATTGGTAGCCAAGAGTTTTTAAGATTTGTTTTGCACTTACAGAATACAGATTCGCTTCATAATCGTTGCCGATAGATAGTGGTTTTGTTCTACTATAGCTGATATACATGTAGTCTGCTTTGACATTGAGATATGAAATTGTTTACATTGACTATTTAATTATCTAGTTATAAAAGTATTTTTAATTAGTGGGCAGTGGGTAGAGAAATATAAGTTGGGGATTCAGTTTCTACACGTTCCACCTGAAGCGTACGATTTAAACCCATCATTTTCCGTTTTCTTTGTTCACTAATATAAAATGTTTGTAAAGCATTGTTGTTCAGCAAGAAAACAGTTTAATTTACTCTTGAGTTGTTTGCCAACAACTTCGTTTGGAATCTGTAACTTTCTGGAGGCTATATAAAATAAATACTTTAGTAATATTTCTCCTTCGTTATTGTATAAGCAAGACGGCACTCTCTTTACACTAGCAAAGTGGATAATGTAATTTAATTATCTCATTAGCTGAGTAGATGCTTGCAAGAGGAAGCAATCGGTCTTGTCATTTCCCGGCTGCATTTCTGCGCAGTCTAATCAGATATTGTCACTGTTTGTAAGGTGCTGCTCCGAAACTATCCGTTGCTCCCGTTTCTGGATGATAGTAATTCAACCGATAGAGAATGACGTCATAATCGACCTTGACATTCTTGAAATGGTTAAAACCAAATTTCAAGAGTAGTCAGAACAAACCATTCTCTCTGCAATAAAACGATTGGGTTATTGACCCAATCTTTAACTTCTGAAAGCCGTTAGAACCATAAGCTCACTTTACACCATTTCAAAAGACATTATTGTATGACATTTGCAAAGCTTTGAACATATATTCCAGATTTCTACGTGGTGTTTTGCCAAGAAACAAAAAAAGTTAATTACCCGGTACCTGATTATGTCGTTAATGAAACAACCTGCTGAAAAGCCATTTTTCCTCACCTCACTATTTCTACGTGCCTCTCTTATACCGCTTTTTTCTCCTTTTCTCTATTTTTTGAAGATGCCATCTTGATGATTAATGCAGGCAAAACGTGTATAAAAACACGGAGGAGATATTCGCGTCATTTCTTACAGTCTGTGCATATGCTTGTTGCTTGTTCAAGCGATTATTGGGAAGCTTTATTTGCTGTCTGATGTTTAAGCCAAATTCCTTCATGTGCTTTATTCCCTTGCTTACAGCAATACGAATTTTTCGGTACAATAGAATTCATAACATATTTAATAGCTTGCTTAATCGGATTGCTAACAACCAATGAATGATGCAATCAGTAAAATAAAAGACATAATATGAGACCTACTTAAAATGAAGTACGACCCAGAAGTTAAATTGAAGGTATAAGCTTTTCTTGGCTTGCATTTGCTTTCGGAGGCATTCCTTATTCAATTCAAAGGTACGAACCACTTTTGCATACATCTGCAGATTGGCAAATGCCTATCAATTGTACACTTTTTGTCTGGCAAGGTCAAGGTGAAGCCAGACTGATCGCTTTGCTGACGCAACAGTAACAAGACTCGTCAGAATTTCATTTGAATTAACTTATTGACGTTTTGTAGCTTAAAATTTGTTGTAAAACGGCGCGAAACTTAAAGCAAACAGAAAATCTATTGTGATCGCTTTATCTATGTAACGTAAACAATGCTCATAACAAATTTACTCGAAGAAAAAAGTTACCGAAAAAAACAAAAGAGAAAACAGACACTTCCCATTAGATTGTACAATATGATAACAGACTATCTGTTGTTCTAGAAACATTTCTCTCTTGTAAGATCGACAGTTTGACAGCTGTTAGACTGAGAAAGAACAGAAGGAAAATCATAAATTAACTTAGTAAAGTGGATTTCTAATAAAACTGCAGTGAAAATTATCGCTTTTAAACCTTCAGGTGTGGCAGAGAAGTTTAAGATAAGAGGTTACAAATTTACAAAAATTTCATTTTGTTTTAATCGCATCGTAATTGATGGCTTTAAAGTTTAATTGAAATTTATAGAGCTTTGTATAAGTTGCTCTGTTAGATTCATGAATGAATAATAACTTTCAAAGATAGAGTAAGATATGGCCTGTAAAATAGATAAAGTGTGTAAATATTTGCCTGCCACAAAGACTGTTTCAATAATGACGACACATTCTGACGTTTACAAAAAAATATATCTGTCTTTATTTAGCTGTAAACAGGTTTGACTTGATTTTCGAGAGAGGTTGTTCTATAGCATAGTAAATTCATAACAATCTTGGATCTTTTACAAGAAAGAATTAGATTAAATTGTGCAATCAGATTTGCAAATACTTAGAGGTTTTCAGATATATATCATAACTTAAGGCTGTTATTGTCAAGTGCTATAAAAGTAAAACAAACGAAAAACAAGGGAAAAACGAGTAGAAAAAAGGTATATTTTTTCTAAAGGAATGAAATTACTGAACTAATTAAAAATCTTGATATAAAGGTATTACTAGACCCATGTGTATTACTGTTTCCGAAATCGACAACAAATACGATTTGCTTCAGTAATACTATGCTTTTTCGAACTATATACGTCAATGTTATTTTAATAACGTCGAAAACTAAAATTTCCCCCTTCTTTTCAGGTTAATGTAGAGGACGATTTCTACTTCCTAACTGATCCAGAGCACTTCATCTACAGTCACTGGCCCCATCAAATCGAGTGGCAGTTTCTTCAACGCAAAATCTCACTCAGCGAGTTCGAGGAACTACCTTTTGTCAAACCTTATTACTTCAAGACAAACATTACCCTTGGATGGACAGAACAACCTGTTATTCACTCACACCACGGTGTTATCACGTGGACATTGAAAAATGCAAAACCGCTCAAATTCGGATATAAAGTATTTCTGGCTGATAATGGCAATGGAAAATACAAAGGTCCCGACTTAAAAACGTGCATGTTTCAAGAAAGTAAAGTTGATGAAACGAAGTTCGTATTTAGGTCCCCAAAGTCTGGAACGTATATATGCAAATTCTACGCTAAGAGCCTAGAACCAGAAGACGTGAATAAGCACCTAACAGAAATTGTTGAGTACCGTATAGAAGTGAAGGAACCAGCTCCGGATGCTGCGCCATTACCGCAATGTACGCACACAGTTTGGGGTCCTGGAATCAAGTCTAGAAAGGTCAGTTGGTTTCTTTTATTCTTTATAGAATGAAGCATTTGTGCAGAAGATTAAGAACTATCTTTACAAATGTAGTCTGATACGCTAGTCAAGGTATCCTTCCCGCATCAGTTTATTGATCTATAACTTGTGATTGGCAACAGAGTTCCCGTCGTTTAGGGAACATTATAAACGTCCAAATGAAAATGAGTTCCCGAAAGTCTCGTAAATGAGACAATCTGATACGCCAGCTATCGCTATCAACATGTTAAAGTAATCCAAAAAATCCGACTTGTTCCTCTTTTTCATTGCAAACCAATGTCTTTAGAAATGAAGATAACATTCGTCATAATTGAGAATCATTTAAGGCATACAAATGAGACGGCAGTTTTTATGCCAGTTTCACATTGTACTTAATAGTATTCTTTATTCGCAGACAGTGACGTCCCTTTGGGAATAAACGTTAATATGCCCTAACTTCTTAGCCTACATATGCCCTGTATAAAACATCAGTGTCTTGATTGAAAGACGTGTCAAATCTTTTGGAAGTCTGTAGTTCTGAATCTATCTGCACAACGAGCCAGTCTGTTTTAAAGATGGTATAGGGTACAGCTTAGGCTACTTACCCCGATGTCACATGTTCGAATGACGTCGACACTCCGACAGTCTTGTTATGGATTCGAGAACAGTTCTAAAGTCTAGGTAGCACTTAAGCTGGTGTTGCTAATATACACCAAGATGAGAATTTATTGTTGTTTTAAAACAAAGCTGCTTATTATATACTGCTACCCAGCCTAAAATACTGGAAAAGGCTGACTTTAAGTGGAAGTAAAAAGAGACTTGCCTTCGTTATTCTGTGACTTATATTGGGGTTCCCTTTAATAATAATATCTTGAGTAAGACTTGTATGGAACTTGGAACAGGTGTTTCTACTGTTATAATCTTATCCCCCCAAAAAAGAGACTAGCTCTGTGCTTTGAAAAAAAAACAGATTGCAAATGCATTTGTATTTTTTTTCTTGAAGTGCATGATGTTTCTGCACGTGTTTTCTTATCATCGTAAATCAACAACAATAAAAAGAACATCTGTTTTGATTTTCAGATCCATTTATACGTTCGTCTTTGTTTTGAGTCTAATTTCTGTCAAAATTAATTATTACGAATATGTGATAACAGTTTCAATGATTATAATAATTTATCATAAAGACACCTTTTCGTTAAAAGTCCTTCATAGGGGAGACAGTCCGAATGCATGACGTAGATAGGGTTGTTTAATAATCTCCCTTTTTCTGTGAATTTATGGTTCTTTTTTTTTCAAGAAATCACAAAATGCATTTTTACTAAATTATATTTGGCGTTTTTGTTTTGCGATATAGTTAGGGCTAGAGGCTGACTTCAAGTCCGGAGTAGTGACTTCCCATGAGCCTCATGTCGACCTCAAGTTCCAGAAGACACGCCCACTACAGGTGCTGTGCAAACTGAGAAGAAGGGAGGTTGATGACGCCATACTTGATAGGTGTATTAAAGTCACCAACCTTGACAAGGTATGGTACATCAGTTCTTTAAGTTTTCCATGAAGGGGTCCGTCAGTTTTAAGATACCCATATTATAAGTCAAAATACAAATATCTCACCAGTTTCCAATTACAAAAGACATCTACTATAATTGTGTTGAAATATCTTATGTTTATTTGACCATTTACTGATTTTAGACTGTTTAAAAGATCGCCATAATACGCTTTCTAATTGGGCATTAATGATAATTGTTTTCTTTTTTCAGATAACGGTCAGTTTACAATTACCAGAACCCGGGGAATACGGCGTAGATATTCTCGTAAACCAGCCAAAAAAGAAGCGTTCCTTTTGCCATGCATGCCAATATCTCGTTCTGTATCTCGCGGACGACGAGAAGTCCTCGTTTGTTAGCGAGATTACAAAAGGTCAAGTCCTGGATGATGTAGATGGTGAAGTGTTTGAAGAAGAAAAAGAGGTATTTTTTTAAATGTGGTATGATAAAAGGCTTTTAAATGAGGACTGCAGGAGAATAGGTTATTTCACCTTTAGTTAATCTCTCTGCAATTACCACTTAGTCACAAGTTTGAGAGTGGGAAAACCCGTAGTTACTGTTGCCTACAGCTGCATCAACTGCAGAACCCTAATTACATAGAGGATATTTGTTTTTTACCCGTCTGAGATCGAAAATTTATTTCACCAGTGAGCAGCAGATTAAATATTTTTAAAATATAAAAAATCTGCTGCTCTCGAGTGAAATAAATTTTCGATCTCGTAGAGAAAAAAATGAATATTCTATTTATTTCATACTTTCCTGAGCCTTTATACTACTGTCTGCACGTGCAAGAAGTTATTAAACAAAAGTTTTTCTAGATTACTTAAGTGAAGTGACGATTTTGTGATTCATTTAATCACAGGAATCAGAAGTTTTATCATTGTAAATAAGTTGGAGGATCTCGTAGATAATCAGGCATATGTAAAAAAAAACAGGAATGCAACGCTGTTTTCGGGCACCTTCCGAAAACACTGTTGCACGGAAAACGGTCCAGGTGGTAAGAATGTCTGTACTCAATAAATGCATCAAAATCCAGTGCATTTCTTGTCATGTAATACTCTTCCTGGCGATCGTTATAGGTATTGGGAACGGGCATGACGTCAAACATCTTCTCAGATAATACAGATCCATGCCAAAAGAAAAAGTTGTACAACTTTATTTAACACAAAAAACCTGAAAACACGGCAATTGCACCACTCAGCATTGATGGTCATACACACAATGACGCAGTGTCGAAGGCCAACATATTAAATAATCAATTCGAATTGTTCTCCTCAAAGCCTTCGCCACTCAGCCTTAAGCAAATAGCCAAGAGTTCAATGTCATTACTTGGTCACTCACCCATGGCTCCCATATCCATCTCAGTTCAAGGAGTTGATAAGTTATTGACAGGATTAAACCCACATAAAGCCCAAGGTCCAGGTGAGATCCCACCTAGGTTACTGAAAGAACTACACACAGAGATAGCACCAATCTTCAGAATCATATTCCAACGATCGCTAGACACACGTATTGTTCCTAAGGATTGGAAACATGCCATCATCACACCAACTTTTGAAAAGGGTCAAAGTCAAAAGCTAGCAACTACAGACCAATATCGCTCACATGTATAGCATCTAAACTAATGGAACACATCATTGTTTCAAACATGATGGTTTCCTTTGACACACACAGCATACTCTGCCCACACGTCACTTCATGGATAAAAGACTTTCTCAAAAACAGTTTACAACAATTATTAGTCAATAACAAGGTCTCTGACAGGCTCCCTGTGCTTTGCTTTCTGGTGTCCCTCAGGGATCGGTCCTAGGTCCCTATCTCTTTCTCGTGTACGTCAGTGACCTACCAGGAAGTGTCAGGAGCCGCGTGCGTCTATTTGCGTAATTAAATCACAAGCATCAGCACAAAGCTTGAAAATGATGAGCACAAACTTGGACAATGGAGTTCAACCCCGACAAGTGTGAAGTACTCAGAATATACAGGAAAAAGAAACATGTCAGCTTTCCCTACACCCTACACCGCACTATTCTGAAAACCACAAAAAATGTGAATATTTAGGAGTTACTATAAGTAGTTACCTTTACTGGTCATCCCACATAAACAAAATCACAAACAAAGCAAAAAAACAGCTTAAGATTCATCAGACGAAATGTCAAAACACAAAACAAACGACTCAAAGAAGCAGCATACTAAACATACATACAACCCCAGGTCGAATACTGCTCAACCATATGGCAGAAATACCTCACTTACATAGCCTAATAGAAATGGTCCAGAGGTCAGTCGCAAGGTATGTTCATAATGATTACCACTATACAAGCAGTGTAACAAACATGATTAAGGAATTAAAATGGACAAGACTCCAGCAAAGAAGAAACCAAGCCACCCTGGTCATGCAATACAAACTAAAACATAGACAGGCCAGTGTCGATCACGATCACCTTACAGACACAAGAAACAACAAATTCCTCATCCCACAGTCAAAAACACAACATCACATAAATTCATTCTTCCCAAGGACTATTCGACTCTGGAACGAATTACCGACCGAGATTAAGGTAACCCCCAACTGAACCAGCTTTTATCAGAGGATTGAACAAGTTTTATGAATTTTAAATGTTCACAATAAATTTTTAAGTAAGATCTTTAGTAAAAAATCTTGTTTACTTTGTTTTCATCTTTGACAGTTTTAATGTTCCTGACATGCGCCTACCTGGTATAGTAAGTAATTACTTTTGGCAGTAATAAGTTGAAGTGTTGTTGTTGTAGTAGACAGCTAATTGTCTGTTGCCCAACGACACATACGTGCTATATATGGTCTCGTACCAAATTTTCGGCGCGGGGACGCTATCACATAG
This sequence comes from Cyclina sinensis, assembly GCA_012932295.1. Taxonomy (NCBI): domain Eukaryota; kingdom Metazoa; phylum Mollusca; class Bivalvia; order Venerida; family Veneridae; genus Cyclina; species Cyclina sinensis. Next base: position 42,475,540 of record JAAONU010000016.1, on the reverse strand, counting down.
ACTAGATGTGTTCCTTTTCATCCCAAGGTGAGATCGCATAAAAAAGTGATGACTGTGATGAAAAGCATAATGTCTATACTCAGTAATGATACACTGCCAAATTCAAATGAAGAATCATTATTAAAATCTAAAAGTCCAGATTCTTCAGACATTCTGTTTACTTTTACCAGTTTTAAACCTGTTTGAAGTTTTTAGCAGACGACCTTTTTTGTTGTACATTGTAAATAATCAAAGGGAGGTTACTGTGTAGATAAATGAATGGGGTGCACTTTGGGTGGGGGAGTGAAAATTATCTTTGTAAATTTCAGTTATAGTTTATCAGAATATTATCTACTATTATATTACAGTAAAACACCGGAAAGTATTAAATAAATATACATTGTACATGTATAAACGTTTTCTGACTAGAATATGAAATTAAAAGGGGATACTTGCCCATTTATAAAAATGTTGAATGAAATGTCGCAGTATAGAGACCGGGGGCTATATTTTATCAGCGTATATATCTTCCATTTTTGAGCCATCATTTCAAAACAAACTGTTAAATAGTAGCAGTTTAAGTGTACCCTTCTTCTGAATTAAACTTGGATGTTTGTACTGTAAAATTACCCACCGTGTAAGATAGTGTTATACTTTGCAAACTAAGGATGTTGTGATATATACAGAATTGACTCCCGAGTTTCATTATATTTTTGTGTTCTGAAACTAAAAAATTCTATCCTGAAAAAAGTTTTTCCAAAAGATGTAACCTGCTCGTTGTGAAAACTTGTGCAAGGACTAATTTTTTCCCTTCCATAGAAAACAATGTCTTGGCATATACCACCGTTTGAAGCATTAGAGTTTCAAGATAGAAAGGAACCACCGAAGCCTCCGGACGTTTTTGAGCTACTGCCTATTGATACGGAACCTCCGAAACCTGCCCCCGTAACCATGACTGGCGTCGTTTCTTTCTACGATTTCACGGATAGACGGGTGATCGAATCTTTAGATACACATGCAGAAGAGGTATGAGTGTTTTGTTTCTAACAGACTGGTATTTCATATGCACGTATTTATACTCTTTCATACAAAACTGTTAAATGTGCAGAAAGTAAACCGAACAGGGCCATAGGTGAGAAGAAGGGTGGCTGTGACATGCTTCTTATGGGTAATGTGCAGTTTTAGCAAATGCAGTTTTATTTCTTAGTTTAAGGCTGAACTATAGCATATATATAGAGCTCAAAACTTCAGTTAACATACTTGCTGTGTTATTTTGTATATAGTTCTGATAGTCGTACATTGCCTTGAGTACTTGAAGTACTTTTTCATGTGGTTCTTTTATCCGCTAGGTGGCGCAATGTAACCATGACTCCTTTAGAGACCTCATGTGGGACCTCATCTATTCTGTCAATGTTACGAACGATCTCGCTAAAGCAAGGTAGATGTTTCATTTATCTGGGTCTTTACAGATGTAAAGGGTTTCTTCGAGTGGCTTTAATATGAGAAGGGACAATTTGCGTCACCTTTGTGACACAACATTTTTATAGCTAGGCACCTGCGACTTAACGCAGTGAGGACTTAAGTACATATACATAATTATGTAGGCCCCTGTACCTGTTTTACAAATGGAACCTTTTTCATATAAATATAGGACAATTCTGATAAACATATTCTCAAAATATTAAAAGCCCTAAGACTTTACAGTCAGAAATAGTTTTAATCCATTCAAGCAAGAACACTGAGTATGAACATGATGAACACAAAAAGTTGTCGAATACATGAACTATTGTAGTTACAAGTTGTTTATTGAGTCATTTTGCCAAGTAAGTCTTACAGTCCATTCTAATATCTGTTTAGATTGATATTCCGATGGATAACTAAAAAAGAGGTTGCAGATATTGACTTTAAAACAGTGGAAAAAGACAGCCCAGAGGAAATCCTCGTCTGGATGAAGGTTGGAAGGTCTACCTCCGCCCACGTGTTCTACACCATGTGCTGGTAAATACTTATGGCACGCCGTAACTGCCTTATGCACTATTCACTCAGTCATTGTTTTGATCTAAGCATTATGGAAGAAGTTTCGTTAATGCATGCTGTTTTTTTTTAACTTAATATTTGACACGTGTTATTTTGGAAATAAAGGACTTCAGGATATTGCTTATGTTATTTAATACATTGTGCAGCATAACGTGTTGTTTTTCATTCTCACAAATAAGCTATAATCAAGCTACCTTCTCATAAAACAGCAATTTTTGTCTTTTACTTTAATGGGCATTAAAATTAAAATCAAAAGAAGAGTAAAAAGCTATAATTTCTTTCCAGTTTTGCTGGTCTTCACTGTAAATTAATCTCTGGTCTTGCGAAGGGAGCTAACTACAAGATCGGACATCGTATGACCCCCGAGGAGCACCAACACTGGTGGAACGCTGTGTACATCTACGGAAAATGGTGCCTAGTCGATAGTTACCTAGCTACCATACCCATTATAAACAAAACTGGAACAGGCTTGCTCAAATACAGTTTCAATGAGAACTATTTTCTAGTTGATCCAAATAAACTGATTTATACGCATTTTCCAGAAGAACCCGCGTGGCAATTGATAAACAATGTTGTCACCCTCGACGAGTTCATTCTGCAGCCAAAGATTACCCCGCATTTCTTACAGTTTGGTTTACAGACACTCTCTCACAAGGCTGGTGTAATTTACACAAGAGATGAAACAGAAATTCAACTAGGTTTCCCATCAAAACGTACAGGACTGAAATTTGTGTTTAGCATGGTATACGAGGATGGTGCAGATGAATTTAACGGTATAAAATTAAATCAGTTTGGTATGGTGGAATGCTCAGCACATATGGCGGTTATACGAGTAAGCTTACCGAAGAAAGGAATGTATTTCCTGCACATATTTTGCAAAGAAGACACGCCATCTGGGAAAGATATGTCCTTTTCACAGGTCTGTGAGTACCAGTTGAATCAAGAGAAGGACCCTCAGAAAGTCGTCTGCCCTTACCCGCCATGTTCCTCCTTAATGTGGGGGCCAGGTCCTGGATTTTATCAGCTAGGACTCACGCCAGGTAACAGCCGTGCCATAGTTCACTCAAAAGGGGGGAAAGCGGAAGTCAGGATCAAAATGATAAAAGCCATTCAGTTGCGATCTCAAGTAAAGCTCAGTGCTATATCAGCGTCCCAGGATTTGCCCCTTGTTGTCTACAAAATCGTAGACAATATGGCTTCTTTCACAGTAATTCCTACAGAAAATGGTCGCTACGGGCTCGAAATATATGCACGTGATCCCGACACACAAGACACAGAGGATATGAGATTCCGCCAGGTGGCACAGTATTTAGTTGAATGCAATGACGTCACTCCAAATTTAGCTCTCCCGAAATTACCTCCAGGCTTTCTCGGGCCGCAACCGAAGTTTACCGAATTTGGTCTCCGTACGCTAAATGAGCATGACCCTCTAGTAGAACTCAGAGACGGTAACCATATAGAAATCCAACTAGCCACAACTCGTGATATGAAGTTCAATGGTCAGCTTATCAACGCGGACACGGGTCAAGACGTCTCTGACTTCATTTTTATCCAAACCCAACCCTCCATAGTCACATTCCTTGTGAACATTCCCTCTTCCGGTTTCTTCAAGCTTCAGATCCATGGTAACGTAGCCGAAGACCAGTCACACACATCTCTAGGTCTTTTCAACTACCTTATTCACTGTAAAGAAGTCACCGATTCTGTTTACCCTTACCCTCGCCAACTAGGTCACTGGAAAGAAGGATGCTACATGTTTGAACCACTCATCCTCCATGCTCATATGAATCAACCGGAAGTGAAGTTCCGCGCTCACGTTCCGAAGGCGAAACAAGTGGTTATATTTGCAGAACAGAATGTGTATCCGCTAGAATCGCTTGGCCCAGTGCAGTGGGAAGGGAGCATTACTTTGTCAAAATATTACGGAACGGATACAAAGGTCATATTGGCAGCAAATTATGGTGGAGACGAGGAAAGATTTGCGACGCTTCTAGAATACAGATTGTGATGTCGTAGGTCTACAACTTAGACAGCAAAATGCTTCCACTGTACAGAAAACATTCGAAATGTACTACTAGTATATCTTTTGTTACCATGCTTCAGTATATTCTAACTGGTCCTTCCTGCGATGCCCAGGGATGTTTTAAAGTGTTTAATGTACAAGTCAGAACTAAAGTCATCTAGTCTGTTTTAGCGTTAGCAATCATTACTCAAACTCCTTCCTATCTCAACCCGAATTTACTGTTTCATCCACATATTGTTAAACTAGAGACATCTCAGGGGCGTAGCTCGTGCAAAAGTGAGTGAGCGTACAAATCCGAAGGGGGTCCAGGGTGTGGTGTCAGGCCTCCTAGCAGGTTCAAATCAGAGCTCTGATGGGAGCCTAGGGGGCAAGGTCCCCCGAAACTCTACAGATTTCGTCACTGAGGGGTGCTTGAATTATGATAATTTGTTCTTTTTCTACCTTCCTGCTTACGTGCCGAATGGCGTACAGGCAGCTACGCCACTGCATGATCTAAAACAGTGATCAACCTTATCCTGTAGCTTGAGATTATAAAATCGAAAAAGAAATGATCTTAAATGCAGGGTAGATTTAATTCGTTTGAGTGAAAATGTAATTTATAAATTGTTTGAATGTGGTGCGATGGACATCTTTCGCCACCGTATAGAGCTATCAGTCTCTCGGTGACACGAGCTATACCTTTATAACCAAGAACAAAATTTCTAATATGCAAGACATCATGACAGGACATTTCTATATTGGCTTAGATTTTGTCATTTTTTACGATAATTCTTGTGCATCATGACTTTTTTTTTCAAGGAAAATATAATCATCATTCATTAAAATTTCATTTAAAGGAGTTAATTAATGTTCATGTCCGTGCATTAGAAAAGTTTGTTTTAGCTTGACGCGAAGAACTGTTTTAAAAATTATTTTTCATACGTTTTCTATCACTTTAACAATTGTGTACGTAGTTTTAGCATAATAGATTTAATATAGGTGGTTTTCATTTATTTCATTAAACGATAGACGAATGCCATATGACGTTTGGAAATTAAAAAATAATATGGAACATAAGAGGTCATGTGGTTACAAAAATATTCCTTTCATTCGCATGTAGAATTTTAGAAAACCTCATAAAGTGTTCATAAACTTATCTGAACTTTCTGGAGTATATATTGACTCTGTTCAGTTAAATGGAAAAAGTAAAGTTTGTAATGCCACCTTACTGGTGCTTGTTTCAAATGTTGTCATATGAACATCAGTGCAATTGCATGACTTGTGCATAGGTATACTTTTTTTATTTTTCTGCATCTTTATTTGTTAATATTTCCATATGATAGTTAAAGTATTATATTTTGAAATGTTTAATAAATTATAAAAAGAGAATTTCTTTGTTCTCTTATAAATTATTTATCTATGTGAAGTAGAATATGGACGTTTCAATTCATGTCTTGCTGATTGTAAAAAGAAAGAACTGAAAGCAACCTGACTGGATACTTTTTAAATGACCTAATATCCGGCAAATGTTCACATTTCGATTTTATATCTATAAAGCACAGATTTCTTAGTTAAACTGCTACTCTGCTCTCATGGTGGCAGACGATCGGACAACCTTCTTACTGCTACTAGGCCAGACTCGGTGGTGGCATGGCCAAAAAATGAAAACTAACATTGAAAAGTCCCCATTTCGTTTGCTTCACTCGAATGTGAGGCTTTGAATAAACAGTTCTAACATAAAACCTGCCCACGATGAAGGAAGGCGAGTGGTGTCATCTTATGTAAGTGGAGGTTTCAAGTTTTTAATGCCGGTTAAGAATATACTGAAAAGAGTTTGTAAAATGCCAGATTTTCAGATCCTTTAACATTAACGTGGTTATAAAATTGGATACAAATGCATCTAGAAATGTTTTTAGTTTACAAAAAATGTAATGCCCCACGTCGCCTATTATCGTTTGTAACCATTAGTTTTTATGGCATGGCATCGGCTGACATCTATAACATAGTCGTATTCTATATTCAAATAATCGTCTGTTCTTGGACAGTCAGTATATTCATATCGTTACCACTCACTTAGGCCTGCTCATATCATTATCATAACAATGAATCAAAATAAAAGCTATGCGTTTCTCAATTCACAGTTAAATTGACGAAGAATTTTGAGTGACATTTTTTATAGATAAAGATAAACACTTACCAGGTCAAGATGGGAATATAACTATAGGTCTAGGTCTGCCTTGGCGTTGTTAACAGACAAAGGGTGTTTGCAGGTGTGACTTATGTCCAATTTGAATATTCACATTTCCTCCTGAACAATCTACTAGGTGTTCTTAAAACAATCGTCTTTCAACATAGTTCTATTAATTCACAGCTAATTTTCGACAGTTTAATGTTTTAACAATCTTCAATATTTCCGAATATACGTGTAACAGACGATAAATACAAATGGCGGTCGATTAAAGGGAAGTAACTGCACTGCATTTTAAATGGACATTGATATACAGTACCCTGTTGTCAGGTTGCCAGAAAAAAGATACAGGGACCACAAGAATAAAAACATTTTAAATAATCAAAGACAGATCCATGTTACGCTTGTGACAAACTCTTTAAATTGAAATAGAACAAATAACTCGCGTAATTACTAGTTAACATATTACCATTGGTTTAATTCTAATGAGGAACTATAGTTGATCACTTGCTCATTACATACATCAGAGCTTAAAACCATTTGTAAAGTGTGTTTGTGTGTATGCGTGCGTTTTTTATTCAGGAACAAATCAATCAAAACCTTATATAAAGACTTTTTTGGGGATTTCTGCTGTAAAGGTACAATATACAAAGGATCAATTCGCCTATCCTGCCCCATCCTACTTTGACACGTAACTATTTGCAGCTTGGTATACATCGTAAAAGTGTTATTTTGGTCAGTACCACTTAGTTAACAAGGTGTGTATTTAAAAACAAGCAATAACATTAAGTTGTCAAAATTTATTTGTTATCTGAAATATAAGTTAACATAAAAGTGTTATAAAACTTGCTGGTTTTTATTGGGAATACCATCAAACTAAATGTCCACTTGCTTACACTTCATTCTCAGTGATTTTTTAAATCATGATTAATGTTTACCTTATCAAAAAAATCTACAAGTAGCTTTCAAGGTACTTTGGATATATAATTACAGAAAATCACATCATCAGAACAAATATATAGAGAAAATAAATGAAGCATGACCACTGACGTAATACTGTGACGTCATATTATCTATATATAACATAAGAGTGTCATACCCTATTTGAGTGACTGACTCATTCACACATACATTTATCTTGTATAAAAACTTTAATTCATAACACAACACATAAAGAAAACAAAAAATATAATTATATTAGAAAGTAATGACATAGGAAAATGAAAAACAAACTTAGTCCAAAGTTTCACTAGTTTCATATTTTAAATCTTTTTTAGATCAAATATAAGAAAGGTATTTTCTGCTGTCTTAAAGCAATTAAAAACTGGCATCTTTGTTAAGGTGACAGAAATCCATCTCAATCACTATATGAAAACAAAATATCTCTGTTGTTTGTAAAATGAAAATTTTCTTAAAACAGAAGTATTCAATATTTGTGTTAAAATGTCTTAGTATCAAAATGTGAAATATTGTAACTATATAAAGTTTAGAAAAAAAAGCCTATAGCATTACCTTGGAGAAGCTAGCACACATAAAAAATTGTAAACAAGATATTCTTAAGCAGACAGATATCAGAAAGCACTAAATAGACATCACTCCACCTGGTGGAGATTGACACAAAATTATGCACATCTTTAAATCACATTATATCACAAACAGCAATAACAAATCTTGTGTTGATCACTTTGGGAGTCGCCTCAACTCGTGTGCCAACCATGTTGCCAGACTCAGTAACACAACGGAGCCCGACTGATGTGTCGCCGCCAGGTGTGTTGGTACAAACCACAACAATGTCATCACTCCCATGGTTGCCTGAAAGCAAAGAAGTAAGTGATTAGAACATAATCTTTTTTAAATACTACATAGCCATATAACACAGTAAAAATCCTCTTATAAAACCACTTCCGTTTTTTCAAAATCGAACTTACAAAGGGGGACAATTTTCACAACTAAGTCTTATAGCTTTATGAAAGGACCTGGTCTCGTCTTGTACCAAGCCCTCAATCTATAATGTCTACTGATGATGCATAAATCTGGATTGGTAATTTTAAGTTTACCACCAACAATAGTCTTAAGTTTTCAAAATCTGTCACAATCATTCAGAAAAAATAAAACATGAAAAGCTCTACCTGCAGAAATGCCATTCCAAGTAAACAGTTTACTGCTAGTTTTGCTCTTCTTGGAAGTGGATATTTTCTTACCATAAACCAGTAAGCACCAATCAATAACACTGTTGCTTCAGCCTGAAAATATAAATTACACAGTCAAAGTAAAAGACAGGAAGAGTATGTAAAAGCTAAAACATTTCAGACCATAAAAAAGCCAGTTTAAAGAATGGAAACTGAGTAAAAAGAAAAGGCACATTTAGCAGTCACATTTCTTAAACAGTGTTAATGATTAAAACAATATTTTGCATATAATCTTTCTTACTGACACCACTTCAAGGCCATTTGTTCTCTATGCTCTCTGTACAGACATACATGTGTATGTATGGCCTAGTGAATTAATAACTGCTAAATAACAGAATGTTAAGCTTACATCTATTTCTGCTAGAAAAATGGTAGAACAAATATGCAAAAAGTCATCCTGAATTTTTAACTAGGTCAAATAAAATGGATTTAACTGTAATGGTATATATGGTGTGTGCCATTGTACTGTATACTACAGCCAAGGGTATACAAAGAGGATAAATATGGGTGCAATTCCCTACCAAGTGTCTGTGATTAAATTGCACAGTTGTTGGATTCTCAAAGAAATTTTTCCATTTTGGTGAGAAAGCTAACAGATCATCAGGAATCCACTTGTCAGCCATCTTGGGCCAGGAGTTATAGGTCAGGCCTGCATCCAACCCAGCAACAAATGCACCTTAAAAACATGAAATCAACATTTTAAAATAGTTTTCTTTTATTGCATGTAACTCTCAACTTTGTTTACTTTTACTTCAATTGTGCACTAATGTCATTTATGAGATTTTCAGGCACATTTTCATTTGGATATTTTAATTGTGAAAATGATACTGCCCTTTTTGAGTGTTTATCAATATCTGAGCAATGTTACCTGGACAACAGTATGCATTTACTTTTTTAACAATGCTACAATTAGTAAACCAGTAATCATCTAGAATGCTGTAACAAAAAGGAAATATATCAACCTGTATGAAACTCTTGTCATTGTACTCAGTGAAAAAACAGTGTTACCAACATTTATCTGTATGTACCAAGTAACAGGACTAAACTAAAAAAATTCTGAACACACATTCTATACATATGAACTGAGATAACATTTTGTTACCTGACAAAGCAGTAACAAACACAGCGGCCATCAATCCATGGGCCATTCCTCTAATCTTGGCCAACTGCTTGAACTGCGGAACCTTCAAATAAGGAAATAGTTGCTACAAAAATTATGTCAATATGTTTAAAAACATATTCCATATTTGACAGTCTGTTTTATGACTGATACAGAAATATGATCATGCTGACTACAGTAACTAACAATACTGATATACAGCAATATACAAAGGACTGTTCACTAGCTGGTTTGCAGAGGCAACAGTTTTACCATTTTACAAACAGAAAACATCTGAGGTCTTCTATAGAGCTTATGCTTTGTTTAAAATTGTTAGCAGGAAAAAATCTCCCTTAATATGTATTTAGATAAAACACATCAAAGATTTTCAGCAGAATTTACAAAAATCATTTTTCCCTTATATTGTTAAAAGAGAGATGTAATATCTTTTACAAAAACATAGCAAACTTATTGTGTATATGAACATACATACCTCAGAGGGTGGTAAAACATGTGACAGGCCATTCCACAGGAACAGTGTGAACAAGAGCAGGGCAGACCCAAGATGTGAGGCCAATCTGTACTGACTAACTCGTGGAATATCAGGCTTCTCCACCAAACCACTCTTTACCATGTACCAACCAAGAAATCCCTGTAACATATTACTATATTTCATGAAGACAAATTTACTTTAATTCTGTATTTTGTATATGTGAAAAGGTGATAATGTGTTTCAGTTAACAATATTCAAAAGTTTTTTGATGATACTGTTGTGATTGTAGTGTAGGTAGGCATACTGAGCACTGCCGACAGAAGAATAGCATCTCGTTTATACAGTGCAATCTCTCTCACATAAAGATGAAGCCAGTCACTCGGGATAAAATTGATTTTGAACAATTAAGTTGCTCTATCAATTCTAAATCAGGTTCTTGTTTTGGTAAGTCATCATACTGTTATTTCCAGTGTTCAAATTTTCATAATTAACATCTTTCTGTTTCAACATACCTTAAACTCATCTTTGAATAAACATAACTTCAACACAACTAACCTGAAAACCAATCAGCCCAGCAAACACTGCCAGTCTTGGTTTCAGGGCTTTAGACACCCAGCCCTTCTGTAAGAAATACAATGCAGGGAGTGCAAACACAAGCCCTACTCCCCTGCCCCACATTCTGTGACCCCACTCCATGTAATAGATGAATTTGAAATCTGCCAATGTCATTTCTCCCTTCTCCTGTGCAACACTAAATAATAAAGAAATTTGATAAATATAAGTACGTACATAAAACTAAACCTATTTAAAACAGGGACCATAACTTACTGTAGAATATGTTCTACTTCAAAGGTACAACATAATTTTAGGTATGTCTAAAATATACTACTAATAATACAGATAATGTTTTAAGTTTAACTTAGAAAAACATTTTTTTACCTGAAAGGCAATTTTCTGACAGCATCCTAAAACCTCCTAGGAATAAATAATCTTTTATAAAGTCACTTGCTGCATTCCACTTTTTCATTTTAAGCACTGTTTTGAACCCAGGAAGCAGTCAACAAGGTGGATTTATGTACATTTTAATTTGCAAGAACTTATTTCTGAACTGATAGCAAATTAATAGGTTTAAAGTGGAAATGCAATCAGCAATAAGTTAACATACACAAAGATTGCTGTGTATACTCACAATTTGTACACAAAGAATGCTGTGTATACTCACAATTTGTACACAAAGAATGCTGTGTATACTCACAATTTATACACAAAGATTGCTGTGTATACTCACAATTTATACACAAAGATTGCTGTGTATACTCACAATTTATACTCAGGAAACTGTTTATATCTCTCAAATTCTTCCTCCCATTCTTGCTGTGACCTTGGTGGTTTCATATCCTTAAATAACTTCCAGTCAACCATAGATAGACCAGATTCTGTTAACCTGTTAGATATCAGACAAGAGGAATTTGTTTTCACCTATCACAGAGTAAGAGAAAAAGAACTTTATTGTTAGCCTGTACATAGTTCTTACATCCAATAAAAGTCATATTGCTAAACCCAAGTCTTTTGAGCTCAGCATAAGGCTTAAGAAAATATGCTTTTATTAGCTAAAATGACATCTGTGCAGTTAATACTGTAATTAAAAGTCATTTTTTTACATTAAAATCTTTTCACTTGTATACAACTGCTATTGAATTCTTTAAAACTTAAATACAGTCAATAAAAAATATTTGAATACATACTTCAAAACCTTATTCCTTTAAAACCGTTTTACTAAAATATTTCCATGACATCAACATGATCAAGTCAGTAAAATATCATGTTTCATAACTATCTTGGAGAGGGTTATTTGTTTACTGAAAATGAAATACCTTGTTATTCCACCCAGAAGGACTGCTCCTGCACACATTCCAGCGCAGGTTAGCAACCATCCACCAACAATCTTCTGGGCCTTCTGGGATATCTCTGGAGCAGCAGTTCCTGCTGAGTTGGCTGACTGACGTATTACTTGTGATATTAAACCAGGAATCACCTTCTGAAAGTTATAATGAACTCATGTTATCTTTTAACAAAAACAATTACATGAATGTAAACAATTGCTTTCAGCACATTTCATATAAAATGTTACCAAGGTTACCTTGTGTCTTGAAAAGTGATTTCTTGCTGCGTTCAACTGACTGAAACTTGCCCTTCCTGTTGTAAAACATCTCTGAAATCTGTGACAGCATGGTCCAGGCTGGTAAAAGAAAAATTTACATAGAGTGGTTAAAAGTTGTTTCTCTTGTAATTACCAAGTTACTTTTACATTTTGTTACAGTTTTCAGCAGAGTTACAGAGGTTCTGAGATTTTTGGCCACTACAGTAAATTGTTTGGAGGCTGTGACAAAAAGATAAATAATATATAACACTGCTGTGTTTGAAAATGAAAAATTTCACAAAAAATAAAACTGTGTTTTGAATAGTTTATCATGCAATTAATCGTAATTAAAATAAGCTTTTACTTTTTAATCTTGAGAAGCAACTCATTTACAAATTAAATACAAGATGTTGTTTTTTCTTGGTTGTTTTTTTTGCGCTTGTCAGAGATAACCCCTTTTATTCAGTGTTTTGTTCAATAAATCATATAAAACAAAACATAAAATGACACACTTATATACAGTCAGTTAAGGAGTTCCAATATCTAAAAATAGCTCTCTAACCTTAAAAGTGCTGTTATCATGAATATGTTAGGAAGCTACGCAATATTTTTGTTTTACTAGGTTATATTAAGCTTGTATTTAATGGAAATATCTTTTTTTATAGACAAAAGGTGTAGTGAAGATTGTGTAGTTATATTAATACTAAGTCACTATGTTAGTTCAGGATCACTCTAGATACTAACTGATGTGCCATTGCAGATTTGAGTAATTGCTCTAGGATATACAGAAGGTTTTTGAGTTTCAGATTATGTAATCTATTTCAACAGTGAATTCTTGAAACTTTGCATATAAAATCACAATGTAGTTTACCTATAAGGTAATGTGCACAGCCACACATTGATTTCAGTGAAGATGAGTAGCAGTTTGGTTACCCTTCTCTCTCTCTCTCTCTCACTCTCTTTTTCACAAGAATAGTTTTCTTTTTAAAACTGAACATTTCACACTGAAATTAAGTTATTTTGACACTTAAATGACTCTTCAACTATGACATTAAGTGCAGAGATGGTTTAATATATCTAGTGATCTGGAATACATGCAAGTGATTCAGAACTCCCACAGTGAATAGGTGTATTAACCCAGCTCTAAAATTATAAAAAAAGTACTCTCAAAGTAGGTACATATTATTTTGAAATAGTAGACATGTGTTCATTACGCTATAAATGTACATGCAAGCAACTATTCTAATGTTAGTGATCTGGAACTCCTTCACTGACTACACAAAGCATTCCATCTTAAAATTCTCTCTATAAATGTTATCAACTTCTAATTCCTTTCCATTTTCAATTACTAAAACAATACTTAATATAGCCCTTATCAAAAAAAGGTGAAATGTAATTTAGTAATAAATAATGACAGAATGCAATACAATTGTGTTGATTTCTTTACATTCTTATGTAATTCCCTCAATGACCTCTACCTAAACAAGTGATTTCAACAACATTTTGAAGATATAATATATCTTTAGCATGCAGATCAGCATGGTGGAAATTCATCAAAAATGTGTCGATCCCTTAAATCTGCAGAAATACAAATATGTGAGGAAATACACGCAACTGATACTTACATAAGACGCGAAAACATGTGTCAAATATTAATTTCGCTACAACATACCTTGATGATAAGTGTGGTCCCATTTCTTCCTAAGGTTGAAATTTTTAATAACAAGTTCTGCATAATTCTGTCGAAGTTTACGGGTGTTATATATCGCTTGAATTAAATTTAAGATTTTGACACCTTGCTACTCGTCTCTGACAAGCTTCTACCGGTTGATTGAAAGCATTTGCAGGATCAAGATTCTACAAGAGAAGAACAATGGAAGTTTGCATTGATTCGGTTGTGTCAGCAATCAATGCAGCGAAAGGAGGTTGTTCTTACCTTTGTCCTGTTCATTGAAATACTCTAGAAACAATACAATTTAGATTTCTATATAAACTTTTGAACTTCCATGGGAGAAGTAATCGGCTAATCTGTTTCGGATGTTTGATTATTAGTCTTAGTGTGTGTTGAACAATGGAAAATGTCTGGGTACACATTTGATAAAGCAGTAAAGTATTGTCAGTGAGCTGTGTGAATTTCACTGTAAAGCTGTGGTTTTGTCAGGTGCAGATATCACTTTGGTGTACTTGTTTTTCAGACCCTAATTGTTCTAGAGTAAGCCAGTATATGATAACTAGGAAGGGTATTTATAGTCCAAAACCTTAGACATATAGGGCTTGTGATAGTTTTATTGATATGGCAAGCGCTTTGCCAAGAAGTTAAAATATCACAAAGCAACATCATATTAATAGGACTATGACTACTTGTAGTCATTTCACATGTTGATTCCTGAATTAGTAAAGAAAAACATAATTTCAATCACCTAACAAGTATGAAAACTACAGCAAATGTTGGAAACATACACACAAAATAGCGTAGAATATTAGTCCAGGTATCCTTTCTGCTTCAGGATATTAATACATACTTTATACTTATGATTAGCAATATCTTTCGTGTCGTTTAGAGCACATTATAAAAATCCAAATGAAAGTTATTGCCCGCATGCCTCATAAATGAGACAACATAGAAATAAGGAAAGGCAATATTCTTATCTAATAAAAGAATTTCAGTTAGACATTTATCTTTTTCCATGGCCTCGGTGATTTGCTTCTAACAGTAAGTCCCAGCTTTTAACAACTAAGGATTTCACATTTTCAGAAGTTTTGTGATTACAGTATGAAACTTCAGCAACTTAATACCCAACAGGCTTAGTATAGATCATAAATGATAGAGATAATCATCAAAGCTTCAGAGCTCATTTGAATTAATTGGCTTTTACTTCTGGTTTGCTTGCTTAACAAACTTATCAGTTTACTAAACAAATAGAGTATATTGAAGATCAGCTGATAAGACTAGACTCTAAGACTGGCAACTAAATCACACAGTCTTAATCCAATATTGCAGTAGCAGTGAGATACCCCTTTTTTTCTTCCCAGAAATGTTGATTCTAACAAGAAGTCCACAAGTCAGACATTAAATTATATAAACAGTGACATGCTCTTTAATGATTAATTAACCTGATAAAAATTATGATAGGCAAGATAATGGCTCTGTGTAAAGTAACAGATAAAACCGTGCATTTTGAATTCTGTATTTTGCTCTTGAAACAGTAGATTTGGCACTACTCTAAGTAGGACCAGCAGATGTATTGAAATAGCAGTAGATTTTATCTACCAGTGATAGAATTCATATGTATGCTTTTTGACTAAATATAAATATAATTTGTTCATAACAGGAGCTGTAAGAGTTGAGCTATGTGCAAACTTAATGGAAGGTGGAACAACACCCAGCATTGGTAACTTTTCTGTGTTTTACATTTAAAAATGGAGTTTACTTTTTTCTTATTTTTGGCTATATGGTTATTTAATCTCTGGTGACTAACAGTAAGCTTGTCTGGCAACACCACCTTTGAATAGATCTGGCATTCATAAAAAAAAAACACAGCGAGTATTTTTCTATACAAAATCCAAAGTCAATGTCTAAGTCAGTGTCATCATGCAGAAGTTCTGCCCGTCTTAATAGAAACATTCTGGTCTTTTTTATAATTTTCTTTGGAGAGTTTATGTATATTTTATTTGTCATTGTTCAAAGAGAAAATTTGTTTTTGGAAAAAATATTAGAAGTTTTTCCTGGGAAGGTCTGCAGTTGAGTTATGTTTTTAATTTCACAGGTATGCTGAAGGTGATAAAAAGAACCATAAACATTCCAGTGTTTGTAATGATTCGTCCACGAGGTGGAGACTTCATGTATACCCCCATAGAGTTTGATGTGATGTACCAGGACCTGTGTTTGTTGAAAGAAGCTGGTGCAGATGGTTTTGTGTTTGGAATTTTAAATCAGTTGGTAAATTTGAATTATCAGATCCAAATGAGTTAAAAATTGATAGGTTAGAGTGAAGTAGTGAAGCCATTATTTCTGAAATGATGAGTTTGGTATTTAAGTGGTGCACAACTGTTATTCAGTTAATCATAATTTGCAGGTACTGTCTAGTAAAGTTAACAGAAGTGTCCCATCAAGTTCAGTTATTTGCTTTTTAAGACAATTTAAAAAGATTAGAGTTTAAATTTTACTTTTGTATGCCGGCCCAACTAGCTCAATTGGCAGAGCATCAGATAGTCAATCTTGACAATCCTGGTTCAATCCCCATCAGGGCCGGCATAATTGATCTATCGGTCATTTGTCCCTCACCACTGAAGCAAGTAAGGAAGTAGTCAGCCACTGCCAAAGAAATCGGTTATTAAACTGGTTGGATACCCAGGAACACTGGTTAGGTGGACTGACCGCCGGGATATGACCTTAGCTGTTAAACTGTCATTAAACCCCAATAAAACCAAATCAAAATTACTTTTGAATTATCATGATTGAGAAATAGAGAATTAATTGGGAAGAAATTTAAGCTCTGCTATTGACATTTATTTTGCTCTTATTTTAACTACTCTCCATTACAAGAACAGATCCATGATGTGATAGTTACATGTTGTGGTTAGTGGGTCACAGATTCCATTCCCACTAAATTATTCAAATTCAAAAGTGGTTATAAGATCCCATATATTTTTCAGAGATGGAACAGTGAATGAAGAAATGTGTGAGGAGCTTATTGGTAATTTTCATTTATTTTGTTTTACACATTAATATTTTTACATTCTTTGTAAGGTGAACTTGCTTATGCTAAAATCATTGAATTGCTGTGTCTTTGTGAATTCTAAGGCATTAAAATTCATGACTAGTTTTCCTAATTGCATTGGTAAAAGATGTTGTTACTCCTAATATTTTCATAGATGTAAACCTGGGGTTTCATAGAAAAAAAGGTAATTTTGTAATTGCCTTTTGATATATAACATGGAAAAAATCATTATTTTTCTAACATTCTTTTCCAAAAAACACTAACTTACTTGTTGTCTACTTAGACACTACACTGCTAGGTGTAAAAAACACAGCTGTTATTCTTTGTTCAGAATTGTTTGTATATACAGGCATTCAGAACAGAAAAAAGAAAACATTAACAATATAACTTTACATTGTGAAAATCATACATTCAAAAGGTATCAGATTACATTCACTACTGGACACCAACTCCACTTCTTTGAAATTACAAAAAATATTTGCATCATTTCAGATTATGCAAAACCATTACCATGTACATTTCACAGAGGTAAGTATGTTTTTATCCACCACTGTAGACTATTGTAAATCAGTGCTTCATATTTCTAGCAGAAATTTCAAACTGCTGCACTTCAAATCTTTAAGATTTCTATGCATGGACATAAAGCAAAATATAAAGTAACCATGTAGCTACATAGGTTGGTGCCAATATGGTATTTCTTGCAAAATCTGACTATTGTTTCTGTCCAGACTTTTTCTTTTGACTGACTCTAAAAATACATTTACATATTTCATATTTTAGAATTTAAAAACAATATTATTGCAATTAAAGACAGGGTCAACAAGACATAAAAACAGTTTCTTAATAAAGTTTCTAGTTATCAAAGATTTCTAGTTTTAAACAGAGCCATTCAAATATAAAGGTTAATTGCTTAATATTATTTTGGCTGGTGTAAGTCAGTTATAAAATCAGAGCATTTTTATCTTTTTTTTTCTTTTATTTGTCATTGCAGCTATAGATATGACAAGGAATATAAGTGAAGCTCTCGAGAAAGTTATCTCCCTTGGTTTTCAAAGAGTTCTCACCAGTGGAGGTGACTCTTCATCTTTAGAGGGGCTTCCAGTCATTGCTGAAATGGTCAAGCAGGTATATATAGAAGTTTTTATCTTAAATCTATTTAAAGTTAAATTGAATTTTTCATGCCACTAAAGAACAAGCCAGTGATTTTTCTGCTGGAATGAACAGTTTAAATACTTTATTAAATAACTTACTAGCAGTTGTTTAGCAGACAGTTGAGCAAGGTAATGGAGAAATCCTCTCTTAGCAACCATAGATTTTTTCTGTCCTGTAGATTTCCTTCAACCTCAAACAGATAAAAAAAGTTTTCATTCCTAGCTGAGCAGAGCATGCTCATGGTGAGCTTTGCAATTCCCCTGTGTCCATTGTTCATTATCAGCTTATGCTTTAAGGTAGTACACCCCTAATCAGCACTATAAGGAACTGAAAAATTGACAGTACAGTTAAGTTGAATGCCTTAATTGACACCAGTATGCAAAATTTGAACAAAATTTACCGTACGGTTTTGGACTTGTGGACACTTTTCTGAACTAATGCTTGGATAATAGAAGGGCTCTTTTTCAGAAATAGGGAAGCTCTAAATAATTTGTAATATCATCCTTATGATAAATGTTTTCTATTGACTTTTGTTAAGAAACAAATAATACCATTCAGGCTACGAACCACACAAGCTAAATGATCGTTTCTACTCTTAATGTTAGAAATATGTATGAAAATGTTACCCTCTCCCACCAATTTTAAACACTGGTTTTACCATTTTCCTGCTTAGAGTACCCAATACAAAATATTGCTAAAATCTACTTAATTGAGGGACTAAATATTCAAACTTTGCGAAAATTTTCTTAGAAGTATATTGGTTGATCTTGTCGAATATAAAAGACTGTGTAGTTTTTATTTCAGAAAATAGCAGGTTACATATTTGTTATTTAATTTAGAATTATTTAGCCAATAAATACCTATAAAAATTTTATAATAAAAATTAAACATTTTCTTCTTTCTAAATAGGACCTGAGAGATACATAAATAATAATAAAAGAAAAATTGAAGAAAGAAAAAAGTTGACCCTACTGGGGTTTGAACCCACAACCCTCAGTTTCCATGCATTTGACAGAAATCCTAGTTGCCTACTTAAATACTCTTCAAGGTGGAGGTAATGTTTTAGGAGTGTACAACATCTTCTTCTAAAGAACTTGGTCAGAGTTAATGAAACTTTGCAGGATTGATGCTTGCAGCTCTATCAAAATATTTTAAAGAATTTCTTTCATTCCATATATTCAGTGGCAACAAGAATAAAAACATTAAAAATCTTTTTGTCTAAAACCAACTGGCAGAGAGTTCTGAAATGTGATATCAAGAAAACCCCTACGAAGATTGTTCAAATAATGTCCCTGGGGTTGCATGTTTTACTTAGAAATATAGAAGAAAAACCTTCAGATTCTTTGTATGTGAAACCCTTACCCCTAGACTTAAATCATTTGCACAGAGCAGTGTGATTGGAACTCTTCCAGCTTTGTTGGAATTATTTTCCTTGGGTAATTATTGGCTTCACAACCAGTCACACATTTTTACATATATCAGCAACCACAAGGCCCAAGGTTCTTAAATTTGGCATGAAGCATTGTCAAATGGACCTCTATAAGGATTGTTTAATGTTTGGTGCTGGGGTGATTTTTGGCAGTTCCTTTGGAATCAGATGGTTTACAAAAACTTATGTAGACAAACTCTTCAAAAATTTCCTCAGAACCTTCTGAAATTTGGTGAGTAGCATTGTCTTGTGTACCTCTACCAAGATTGTTCAAAGTTTGTTCTTGGAGATAATTTTGGCTCTACCTTCCACCCAGGGAGTCAGTTGTTTTACAAAAACTTATTTAAACAAAGTCTTATAAATTTCTTGCCAGAATCTTCTGAAATTTGGCATGCATCTAGTTCTTTTTTTATTTTCATAATAGACCCATTACCTTTACAGTAATTTGAACTGTTTAGGGCCATTATGGCCCTCGTTTTTGCTTTAAGATCATATATAAAAATTGCATTAAGAACTCTTAGGGGAAGAATTGAAATATTAGTCATGTGTTATTACCCACACTGGTAATTAGTTTAGTCTTAATTGTTTGTTAATTGTTTGGCACACTGCCAATTAAACCAGTATCAAGGAAAAAAACCTTTAATTTTAAAATATTTGTGTTTAGAATCAAAGTCACGTTAAAACCGATATTGTTACATTACTTTAACTAAACCAGTCTTTGAATGGATTATTGATAACAGGTTTTCATAAAATCAAAGAGTTTTTGAATTATTTATTTATAACTACTGAAATTATGACAGGAATAATATATAACATCATCATTATATTTTCAGGCTGGTGCAAGAATCATCATAATGCCAGGTAATAGTTTGGAATAATTTCTAACTGTTTAGCATGATAACAATGAAAATAAGATACATCAACAACATGTACTCCAGATGAACTGCTTTAAACTGCATGTGTTTGTGCATCCAATAGCATTTCTTTCATCTTCAGCTCTGAACAATTGTTTTGAGAAAATAACTAAAAACAAGCAAAAAAAAGAACACTTCTATAATCATGGCTTGATAGACAAATCGCAATTTCCACTTTTAATTGTTTCATTTTCTTTGAATATAATTCAAAGTTGAGTTTCTATAGGGCACTTTGTAATTTTGATAACTGCATTGAAAATAGTTTGAATCAAAATAAAACTGAAAATATCGAAGCATTGATTTCTCATTCGTCAGTTGAGTCCATAATTTTTGATGGAATGTTTTCATTGTTGAATAATTAGCAAGTTTGTTAAATTGTTTTCAGGTGGAGGTATAAATGAGAAAAATCTGCAGCGGATTTTGGAACAGAGTGGTGCTAAAGAATTCCATTGTTCAGCTAGAGCCAGTGTTCCTTCACAGATGACCTTCAAGAAAGAGGGCATTACTATGGGAGCAGCCTTGACCCCACCAGAATTTAGCGTCAAGGTCACAGATGAAAGAAAAGTTAATAGTTTAGTGTCAGTTGCAAAATGTTTATGGGACACATAGAAACTATGAAAAAATGCAGACAAATTCCTTGATATTGTATGAATCGAGCTTTGAAAGTTGAATCTTTTAGTGAAGCCTTATCATACCTTTATTGAAAATAAATATAGTTGTATCTCTGTTGTTTTTAATTCCTTACTTGTGCAAAGCGGACACTCAAGCAGGTCTTAGATTTTGATGGAGACTGTGGTTCAAGGGTTTTGTTCATTTATTCAAATTCTTGATAGCTACATTTATCAGAGAATGTTATTGTACATCAATCTGGCACAAATGGATTCACACTTTAGTAACATTATGTTTTTGTTAATTGTTCACAGTTATGTAGATAAAGCCTACAATAAAGAGAATTTACCTGTGAAAATCTGATATTTTGTATTAATAAAAGCAATATGACATACAAAATAACATTTTTTTCAATTCTTAAATTTTGAATAATGGTTTATTGTAAACTTTGGCTAGATCCCTGCTAATACTTGTTTAATTTATACCCATTCATACCTGGAAACAGGTTTTCAGAAAAAAAATCCTGCAAGAAAGTAATACAGTCTAACCTGCCCATCCGACCACCTTTCACAAGCGACTGCCTGCCTTATACGACCATTACAAATTCCTCCCGAGCGTTTTTATTCATAATTTAACTTAGTTCAACGACCCCCTTCGAAACGTGACAACCGACCTTAATATTGCACCACCTTAACGTTGCTATACAACCGCTAAATGATCAGAACAAGTTTATTGGCTAATCAGTCAGCTGAAAACTTGTCATCTTTAGTAGCAGTGATGATAAAGGTGATAATAATGATGATGATGATGATAATGATAATAATAATGAAAATACAGAAACGAATGCCATTTCATGTGCAGAGGCAAATGGCTTTGCTCTCTCTAAAGGTAGCTCTGACATTCTACAACATCTTGCAGAAATCAAGAAACACTTTATTTCTTTGTAGATAGAACGTAAACAAGTCAAAATATCAGACATTTTTATGACTGTTTAAAGCCATACATGGACTGTCAAGTTCTTTTTACAATTTTATTGCACAAGAAACATTTTAATGTACTGTGTATAGAACAGGGTTGAATTTTATTTGTGGAATATTGGCATAAAAAGTCAATGTTATAATTTCCTGTAGCTTTGTTCGTATAAAATCATTTTAATGTGCATACATGCAGTATTTACATGTTTCACAGTGTACATTAACATTTTAAAAAGTACAACATTAAATGTATTGAAAAGAATATGGTGTAGTTCAGATGGTAACATTTCCATCACAAATCCTTAGTTAAGCGACCACCTGTCTTAAGAGACCAAATTTACTTTCTCCCCTGTGTGGTCTCTTAAGACAGGTTAGACTGTAGATATATATTTATGGAGCTTTGTGCCCAACCAATGTTTAAAAACCGTTTATTTTCAGGAGAATGTTACATTTGTATGCAGTTTGAGTTTCAGAGGGTCAGATGTCAAGCAGGCATGAAGGTCAGGGTAGCAGGAACTTTGTTATCCTAGGGCATTTTGCTTTTCAGTGAAATATTTGAAGTCTAGTATTCAGAAAATTTGGCTAGAAGACAGCATAAATACTAGTAGAAAGATTTCAGTTGAGTCCTTTTAAGTGGTAGTGTATGTATAATCTCTTATAAATCTGTTAAATTTAAAGGTCCAAATGTGTTAAGAAAACTGACTTCCTATGAAAATCTTTCACCACTATGTGTTGTTTTTTTAGCTCAACTGAGCATGCTCAGGTGAGCTTTTAGGATCCGTGATTGTCCAGCGTCCATCCATCCGTCGTCCACAATTCATTCAAACAACATCTCCTCTGAAACCACTGGGCAAAATTTGATGAAACTTGCCTAGAATGTTCCTTGCATGAAGCTCTACCAAGTTTGTTCAAATGGTCCCGGTTTATTGCATTTCTGGGAAACAGGAGCTAAGAACAGATTTTAAAAGTTGGATCTTTAAAAATCTTCTTGTCAGAAACCACAAGGCCTGGAGCTTTGATATTTGGTATAAAGCATCATCTAGTGGACCTCTACCAAGTTTGTTCAAATTATGTTCCTGGGATCAAAACTGACCCCATCTCAGGGGTCCCTTGTTTTACATGGAATTATATAGGAAAAACTTTAAAAATCTTTTTGTCAGAAACCGCAAGGCATAGAGCTAAGATATTTGGTGTGTAGCATTGTCTAGTGGACTTCTACAAAGTTTGTTCAAGTCATTGCCTCTGGGTCAATTAATGGCCCCGCCCCAGGGGTCACTTGTTTTACATAGATTTCTATAGGAAAAACCTTCAAAATATTCTTGTCAGAAATCGTAAAGCATAGAGCTTAGATATTTGGTGTGTAGCATTGTCTAGTAGACTTCTTCCAAGTTTGTTCAAATCATGGCCTGGGGGTCAAAAATGGCCCCGCCCTAGGGTTCACTTGTTTTACATAGAGTTATATAGGAAAAACTTTAAAAATCTTCTTGTCAGAAACTGTAAGGAAAAGAGCTTAGATATTTGGTGTGTAGCATTATCTAGTGGACCTCTACCAAGTTTGTTCAAATCATGGCCTCTGGTCAGAAATGACCCCGCCCCAGGGGTCACTGTTTTACATAGAGTTATATAGTAAATTCTTTAAAAATCTTCTTGTCACAAACTGCAAGGCCTGGAGCTTAGATATTTGGTATGAGGCATCATCTAGTGGACTTCTACAAAGATTGTTCAAATTATGACCCTGGGGTCAGAACTGACCTCGCCCAAGGGGTCACATGTTTTACATAGATTTATATAGCAAAAAACTTTAAAAATCTTCTTGTCACAAGCTGCAAGGCCTGGAGCTTAGATATTTGATAGTATGCACTGTGACCACAGTGGGGTCATCCCCCCTCCCCTGGGGGTCACTTCCCCCCCCCCCTCCCCTAAAAATTATTTTTTTCTTCGTTATGGCAATAAAATTTGGACCATTTGTACAGTTTTTCAAGATGATTTCAAAAACATTATTCCTTGACCTATCTTTTTGACCTGCTGACCTACTTTTTTGTTTTTTAGCTACAGCAATGAAATTTGGACCATGTGCACAGTTTTTTGTTTCGATTTCAAAAATGTCATCGCATGACCTATATTTTTGACCTACTGACCTACTTTTTGTTTTTGGAGCTATGGCAAAGAAATTTGGATCATGTGTACAGTTTTTTGTTCTGTTTCAAAAAAGTCATATCATGACCTATATTTTTGACTTACTGACCTACTTTTTTGTTTTAAAGCTACGGCAATGAAATTTAGACTGTGTGTACAGCTTTTCGTTCCAATATCAAAAATGTCGTCTCATGACCTATATTTTGACCTACTAACCTACTTTTTGTTTTTGGAGCTATGGCAATGAAATTGCGTTGGTCCATTTCTGTGATATGCATCATTTCATTCATAAAAATTTCTTTCATCTTTGAACCCAGGTGAGCGCTTTAGGGCCATTGGCCCTCTTGTTTTTTTCAACATTTGGCATTGATAGACCCTTGGAATTGAGTTCAGTTTGTTTTTATTGGGTTTTAACTCCAGTTTAACAGCTAAGGTCATATCCCGGCGGTCACTCCACCTAACCAGTGTTCCTGGGTGTCCAACCAGTTTACCAACCAATTTCTCCACAAGTGACTGACTACTTCCTCACTTGCTTCAGAGGTGAGGGACAAATGACCTATAGATCAATTATCATGAAGAAATTTTGCCGACCCTGATGGGGATTTAACCGGGATCATCAAGATTGACAATCTTATGCTCTATAGATTGAGCTAGCCAGGCCGGCTGGAATTTAGTTTAGAGCTATAATTGATTATAAAGAAGTTTTACTTGTCTTCAGTTCTGAATTATCTTTGCAGGACTTGTGAGACCTCTCTACCTTCTCTGAAAATACTGAGGTAAAGGACTTTCTTTTACTTCCCCTAAAACTCAGCCAATTATTACAATTAAGACCATGTTTTTGT
Organism: Cyclina sinensis; assembly: GCA_012932295.1. Lineage (NCBI taxonomy): Eukaryota > Metazoa > Mollusca > Bivalvia > Venerida > Veneridae > Cyclina > Cyclina sinensis. Next base: position 42,450,636 of record JAAONU010000016.1, on the reverse strand, counting down.
TATGCTCCCTAGACTCCAGAATATAACCAGCTTGACCTGTATTGATTATTTTTAACAGAGTTATGGCCATTTCATATACACAGTACTAAGAATACTAAAGCAGTATTCATGTCTGGGCTATTTCTCAGGTACCACTGATTGGATCTTCAGCACTAGGAAAAGATATACATATTACTAGTATTTTTACTGGGTAATGGGCCCTTTCATATGAATACGTACCTTAACTGCATGGTTTGAGGTCAAGTACATACTTTGAAGGGATTTCCCTGAAGCTTTGAATGCAGAAGCTTTAAAAAGTGTACACAATCATCCTGCTGTCCTTGATTTATTGAAAGGGGCATGGGGAGAAGGGAGTTTTGTTTAACAAATTCCTTGTAGATTTTAAATGATTTTAATTTCAAACTCACATAATGAATAAGAAGCAAAGGTGTTGAGCCACAATTTTCTGTTGTTAAATTCAACCTTCCTGTTCATTGTTTGAACATTATTCTAAGCTGATATCACATGCCTAGTATAGTCAGTATTGACTTTTGGCAGTATGAAGTTGAAGTTGAAGTGAAGTGAAGCTGATATCAACTGAAACAATATTAAGTGTCTGACATTCTCAGCCTTAATTTGCATCAATAACATCAGCCTACTTAGACTTAAGACTTTATTCAATTTTGCAGATAAATAGTACTTCACAAGTACTTTTGCATTACATCAAGGGAAGTAACCACTCATAACTAGTTCCGGATACAGAGGGAGACCACCAGACGGATTTTACTGTTGCTAATGGGAAGCCGGGAAAACCCCAATGAAACAAAATGTCATCAGACTGCATCGTGATTAGCAGTGATGATGAAATCAAAATACAAACTGATATTGAATTCATAAAAGTTGAATGGAATCCAAATAAACATGAGGAGGTAAGGGAAATATCGTCGAGAAATTCAAGTCCCGAGTCTATATCACGGGAACTTTACACAACTTTCTTTACAGAAAGGCATCACAGAAAAGTGTCAAGTTCCTGTTGTCTGCAGTTAGTATCCTGCTGCAGAGCTGGTCTTCTACTATACTGCTATATTAATATATATCTATAAAAGTGGTTCAACACTTAAAGCATGATAAATTAGGCTAAAGCCGGAGAAGGATTTTTTCTGATCAAGCCTGGATAGTGTCTTAGTTTTTAAATGACACATGATCATTTCAACTTTAGATTTTTTATATAAAAACTTTACAGTAGTCCTATGAATTAAGCCGTCACATTACTATTTTCTTCTCTTACATTTTTTTTATATGCCTGAAGAGACCTTCTGTGTTATGCCCCTGGTCATCAGTCAGCCAGCAATTTGGTGTCCGCTCAGTATCTTTTGAACCGACATATCATATTAAATGTACTTGGTAGAAATGTTAACCGTGATGTGCAGAGGGCAGGTTCTAGATCAAGGTCAAGGTCTGACTTGGTCATTAAGATGTGTCAAATTTCCTGTGTGGCGTATCTCTTGAACTGATTTCACAGTCGTTTTTTTTTTAAATGTGTCAAATTTTGTGTCCACTCTATCTCTGTCTACTGTCAGTAGCTTTCTTTGGGCGTACAGGGCTCTATAAATCCTTAATCCCATGTTCCAGTAGGCTATATTCTCTTAAATTGTTCTCAGACACAGCTACTGTGTACAAAATCCACTAGACAATGCTACACAACAAAGTTGTGGGGGGTTTACTGGCCGTCGGTTTTTTTCCTTGTCCGCCCAATAACTTAAGAATCCTTTGACCCACAGTCTTCATATTTGGTCTGGAGATTGGTCATGGCCAGTAGATGACCCCTATTGATTTTGAGGTCACTGTGTCAAAGGTCAAGGTCACAGGGGCCTTGACTAAAAAAGCTTGTCCGCCCAATAACTTAAGAATCCTTTGACCCTCAGTCTTAGGTCACTGGGTCAAAGGTCAAGGTCACAGGGGCCTTGACTACAAAAAACTTGTCTGCCAAATAACTTAAGAATTCTTTGACCCTCAGTCTTCATATTTGGTATGGAGGTTGGTCATGACTAGTACATGCCCCCCTACTGATTTTGAGGTCACTAGGTCAAAGGTCATGGTTACAGTGGCTTTCACTCAAAAGCTTGACCTCCCAGTTATGTGGCATAAATGAATCAACTTGTCCATCCGTCCGTCCGATTTTCCTTGTCCACCAAGTAACTTAACAATCCTTTGGCCCACAGGGGGGTTCAAGTCATGCAATGGCAGTTTCAGTTTTGAGTTAGTAGGTCAAAGGTAATGGTTACTTTGATCTTTGCCACTAAAAGACATGTAGAATACATAACTAAGCAATGTACTGGCTTACTACCCTCAGATTTGGCAGGGAGGTTGTCCATGACCTCTAAATGGCCCCTGTTGATTCTTACAAAGTGCTATGCGGGGGGTATTCTTGCCATGACAGTGGCAGTTCTAGTTTCTTTAGGGATTTACTTCAAATATATATTCCTTATCATCACCCACATCATATGTGGTTAAGTTCATAACTCTAGCACCCATGTTTCCAGAATTATCTCCTCTTTAAACTAAGAATTTTTCTTAAAAAATGTAATATTTTACTGTAACTTATTTATTTACTGAGGGATCTAATTCAAAATTCCAGCATATCTTCTTTATCATCACCAACATCACATGTGTAAGGTTCTCAACTCGAGCACCCATATTTCCAAAAACTACCTTTTAAACTTAGAATTTTCCTTAAAAATTGTAATATTTTTCCTGAGGGATTTACATCAAACTTCAAATATATGTTTCTGATCATCACCCACATCATGTATGACATGGTTCATAACTCTAGCACCCATATTTCAATAATTATCTCCCCATTGGACTTATTGGCCCTGCCCTATGAGTCCTATTCATATAAAATATAAGATCTTTGAAATCTTCAATTCAGAAACTCTAATATTGCTTTTGATGTTTGCTCAACAGCAGACCTACAGTCATAGTTCTCAGGTGAGCAATTTAGGGCCATCTTGTTTCAGAATAATGAGGTAATTTTCTGTAGCGGTAAGGCCATTTTTTTTTTATATTTTGGTTTACTGATTTTTTTCAAAAAAAGGTAGGGTAGGAGGAGGGGAAAAAAAAAAAAATCTTGAAAAAAAAAAAAAAAATATCGGAAAGTCTTCTTATTTCTGTTTATTTCTGAATACCGTATATATGAATATTTTAATAATGTATTCAGTCTTTACTGTGAAGAAACCAAGGAAAATGAGCCATTCATACGGTACATTTTCCGTAAAATCGGCGTTCGGAATTTTTTTTTTCCTGAAAAAAAATTTTTTTTTTTTTCATTTTCCAAAATACAGGGTCGGCTGGTCAGTAAACCGAAAAATATAAAAATAATGGCCTAAGTTTATTTTTTTGTGACCATGTTAAGTAGGAAATTAACCTGATTGATAACATTGTATGTTTGAGTGTCTAACATTGAGCAGATCTCTGCATATTGTCAATGTTTCATCATGTTCTTTGTTTTAGTTTGATAACAATCTCAGTGAAATTCAGTTGAATGCTTAAAGGGGCTGTGCTCCAGATGACAAAAAAAGAAAGTTTTCTTGTATTATAAATTTCTTGTAATATTTATGACTAATGCTTAAAAAATAAGTCAAATAATTACATTATTAATTGATTTTTTTCCCTTTCAAAGTGCTATACCGTAATGCGACGGTATAACTATATCGTATAACATTTAAAGTAAATATCTGGAATATCACATGCGGCGATGGTGGTGACAGTAAAAGCGTTGGAAATATTTTGTTAACATGAGGGTCCAGAGTTCGAATTAGGCTGGAGCGAAAATATTTTTTTTATTCTAATTTGACTTTTATAATCAGTTTTGAAGTAAAATATTATGTTGTTATAATCTCACGGCATCTAAATATATAATTTATGAAAAAAATTTTTTTGTCAAATCTAGAGTACAGCCTCTTTAACTAATCTTTTTTTTAGGCATTGTTAAAAGCCACAGAACAGAACAATCTTCCAGTAGGATCTAAAGAATTTGAGTCAGAGGTTACACTACTGGTTCAGGCATTCTTAAAATTGTTCTTTTCATTCATATACTTAACATGGTAAACCTTCAAATATGAATACTTTAAATAATTTAACGAAACAAAGTACATGCTTTTAGATAATAAGCCATGGAGTTAAAACTTTGAATGATAATTACGTAGTGAACAAAATAATATTTGGAGATAAATTCAAGGTAAAATTTCTAATGGTAATTTTACAACAAAAGATTTATTATCTGCAGTAAACATTAGAAAAAAGTATAATTATTTAACACAATTCTTATATAGACTACCAAAGTATTTTTAGATCACATGTGACATACTGCATTTTGGTAGCCTAGTGTATAGTGTAAATTGTTATCAGTTTATGACTACTAAAAAACAGTTAAATAATTCAATGCATATATTTTAGGAATCAATAACAGCTTGCCTAATGCTATTGTTTGAACCATATTGCACTGATTTTGAACATGATACGTGGTGTATAATGTAGTTCTCAAATAAACAAGTATGCGGTTCTTAAGCGCTAAACATCTCCTTCTGTCCTGAAGACACTTGTGATTCCAGGTCACTAGCAGATCCAGAGAGGGGCAAACGCCTAAAATTCACGGACCATAGGTGTTTTTGTAGGTCTGTTTTGAATAATTATGTCTTTAAATAATGTATACTTTATTGTTCAACATTGAATTAAATAATCAGACGCCCATGTTATATTGCCAAATCAGAATACTCTATCATAACCACAACCGTTGAAATGAGGTAGAAAACAGACACAAATTGGGTTCATATTCATTTATTATTGAGTTCAAGTAATGGAAGAAGAAAGTTTTCCTCAATTTTGCCAAGGCACGGTCTGCAAAGCACTTCTATTAAAACAGTTTAAAAAAAAAAAAGTTATGATAAAAATCTTCCTGTTGTTACTCATGTCTTTTGTTTTTTTAACAATGTGTTGAGTGAGTTTTTCCTATAATTGTTAATAAAACCATTTGTTATCAAGCTAATCTTTTTAAAGGGAAGTTAATACAGGGGATTGTCTAGGAGAAGAATTTAGTCTGGATCACTGATATCCTCACAATTGCTTGGGATATTAATCTTGATTGAAATATTTGGACTATCACAGAAGCAGCCTTAGAATAAGTGGACAAGCCTTTCAGCAAGTTACTTTGGTTTTCTACTGCTCAAGTTGTTTGAGTTCCAAGGTATTTTTTCTGTTAGTAGATAAAAAAGGTTAGCATGCTTTGGTTAAGGTTAAGATGACTAAAAACAGAAAACGGTTTGATTTTATTTCAGATACATTTTTCATATTAAAGGCTTGTCATACATAATTTAAATTTGATAGCAGTGGCACACAGGAGAATCACAAAGAAATAAAACACCAGCAAACGGTCATTAAATCATTATTATACAGCTTCACTACTCTAATTAAATATCAGTTAAAGATGTTGACATGTGTCTCTCTAATTATGATGTAATTTAATGTGTAGCATTCGATACGCGATTAGTTTACATATTTTTTTATCTCGGGTGTTAACTCGATCTGTGCATTTATCATTGCTGATGTGAAACGCAAGTCATCCAATATTTGGAAATATTTTGGAAACCTTAAAAATGGTAAAACAAAATGCAGTTTAAGTTTGACGGAACTTTCATATCGGGTGGAAGCAACTGGACAGTGTGGAATCATCTGAAGGTAAATATCTATTTTAGTATATATCAAAAGAATTAGAATTTCATGATACTTCTGATCACATATAGCAATAATTATTGCTCCATATTTAAATTGCCCATCAACATACAAAGTTTTAATTATTTTAACAGAAGTTTGGGTAATTTAGACATACACAGGCTAGATCTACTGTTGTTTCTTTTTCCAAAAACAATAAAATCATAATTATTTTACAGGGTGTGCATTAGAAAATGAAATCCTATGAAGAGAAAACTACCATTCCAATCCCTAAACAACAACCACAGATGAGTGTGTCTTTGAATGTTCTTTGCCGTCCAGAAAATTAGTAAGACCAATGTCACTGATGGTCTGAAGATAGAAGAAATATCTAGACTAATACCAGCTGGACTAATACTTGTATGTCACTTTTCCCACTCAATTTTAGGCACAGAGGCCCTTAGAAAACACCAAGAAGTCAAGGGTGTTAAAAAAATCAATCTTATTCAAGATGTTTCTACGCGTTGGAACAGCTCATACTTAATGATCCAACGCCTTCTAAAATTGAAGGTGCATGGGTATAATGTATTACATGACCCAAATGTAAGTAAATCCAGCAAAAGAAATTTGCTTTTGTCAGAGCAAGATTGGTATGTACTTGGATCAATTGTGCCAGCTCGAGTCCTGAGCTGAAGCAACAGAAATGCTCCGCAAAGATGACTTGCCAACAGCTAGCTCTCTATATACACTCATTCATTCACTTTATGTCAACCATTTGTTACCAGTCTCATCCTCTGATACAGCTATTGTCTCTCGTCTCAAAGCATTGATCATTGAGGGTTTAAAAAGAAGGTTTCTGTTAGATGAAAATGATCAACTTACTGCATTTAACCCCCTACTTCTTGGTATGGCCGTTGATCCTCACCTCACCTCTGGGGATGATGAGGGAATAGAAAATAAATTAAAATGATTTACCAAGTCTATTGTTAACACAAGTAATTCCTTGAAATGGTGGAAGTAAAGCCAGGGTTTCTTTCCATCAGTTGTGATATTGGCAGAAGCATTGCTCTGCATCCCAGCCACCTCTGCACCTAATGAAAGGACATTTTCCAAAGGAGGTTGCAACTGAACAAAAGGATGGCTTCTTTGGATCCAGACACAGTCGACCATTTGTTGTTTATTCACACTAATTATAAAAAACAGCAAAATGTTACACTTGGCCCCAGGCTGTTAAGATTGAACCTGGTCCATCCAGTGGCAGTGAGCATACCCAACCATCAGAATATGACCCTACCCTTTCACTTCCACCATTGCAATGCTTGCCTCCTGCACTGTCACAGTCTACCCCAGAAACTTACATGTATACATGTAGTGACATAAAATCAGAAATTTAAAGTTGAATATGATTTGTCAGTGCGCACTTAAGACTTTAGAGTGGTGACTGGTGAGTACCTTCTGGTGAGAACGATTTTGTTAGTCATGTGAAGTTAATAACTTGATATGTTCACTTGTTCAGTGTTGCATTTTTGTAATAATGTCTGTAATGCCAATTTTGATGGAGAAATAAAGTAAGTGAAGATACTTTTACTTTACATTTGCTTTTTTACAAGCTCAATACAAGTTATTAATCATTGAACTGGTCTGACCACTTACTTATGTGGTGATTTGGTCATGAAATGATTACTACAGCCATTGGCCACATTAACAGTCAGTTAAAAGGTTTAACACAGTTATTAGGTCGCTGTTTAACTGTGACATCCCTTATTTATGACACAATACTAGAAAGAAACATGGCTTGGCCATGGTAAAAGGTAACTCCTCAGTCTCACATAGGGCAATTTTCAGACCTGATCAGAGTGCAAAATCTTTTATTGTAGTATGAAGATTCATTCATTGGGCACTGGAATTCTAAAGGGTTTTGGTAGATCATATAAATTAAAAAAATTATATGTAGCTAAATAGATGTACCCACTGGGGCCTACAGACTCTACATGGTCTGTAGATAACACCACTAAACACCACTAGAAAATCTAGAAAGAGATGCTTTTGTTATTAATGTTAGATTCTAATGTTACATAATTATACATGTATTTTTATATTGCAAATATTGCTTATAACTTAAAAATAACTAAGGAATGTAAACTTTCAATTTACATTCCAAGGAGAAAACAAGAAAGAAAGCTGAATTGTTTCTTTGAATGTATTCATATATATGTGCAATACAAGTTTTGGGAGTTTAATATGAATTAATAAGTGGTATTTTGACTTGGTAAAAAAATAAAATGTACATTTGTAATGCAGGGCTACAGCCTCTACATAGTGGATAGGATGTATTTAATTGATTGATCAAAGTAATTTATTGAAATTTACATGTCAGCAGATAATGTTTTAAGATAGTATTAATTTTCAAACTTCTTTATATAGAACAAGAATAGTAGCAAATAATGTTCTTTATTTACTCGCTGAAACTTGAAAAATGCACCAGTTCATTAAGTGTATGAAATGTCATACTAACAAAAGTCACGAATACATTGCTATCTTTAGTTTCTATTAAGACTAAAAACATTTTACAAATAAGAGTTGTCTATTTATACAGGTTTTTATGGGTAAAAGTCCTGACATTTGTCTTGTTTTGTGAACTGTTACATTCTTCATGTACCAAACAAACGTCTTTTCCCATCATATGACAAAAGACATTTGTTTGGTTCTAAATATCTTTTCATTTCATAAGTTATTAAGCTAAGTTATTTTAATAACAAAACAGATGTAACTAACAGTTGTGGTATTAAACCAAGAACTCTAGGAACACTAAAATTTCTCAGAAAACTGACAGTAAATGTATTGAAATTTTTACATTTGACCAGACATTCACATAAACTCAGAAGCTTAAGACGGGTGCGTGTAATTTGTTCAGTACATTTTGCATTTTTCTCCACTTTGAAAATTTTCTCCAATGAAATCATTAAGCCGAGGGCTTAGATATTTTGCATGGAGCATCATCTAGCCAGGACCTCTACCAAAATTGATGAAATTATGCTCCTGGGTCATATTGACCCCACCACAGGAGTCACTGATTTTTTTAAGGACTTGCATAAGAAAAAAGCTTTAAAAATATTCTTGTCAGTAACCACAAGGCCTAGTGTTAAGATATTTGATTTGTTGTGAAGCCAGCTTTGTGCTCTGGGAATGAATAACATTTTGCAACTCTTGGGCTTCTGTTCTTTCTGATTCTGACTTTGACAAGCTGGTGGCCAGTGTTTTCCTTTCTTTAGCTTTCGCTTGATATTTTTTCATGTGAAATTCTCTAGCATCTCTTCGTTTTCTCTCCTGCAACTCTTTGTTACCATTTAAAGTCCTCTGTTCTGCACATTTCTTCCTTTTCTTTTTCTATCTTTCTCTCGATAAATCATTTTCCAGCCTAGTTCGGTCATTATTTACGTTTTATATGTCCAAAGGGGGAATATTAATATGTTATGGTCCAGGGCATCAGTCCGTCCATTAGCAATTTGGTTTCTGATGGACAACTTGAGTACTCTTTGGCCTACAGTATTGTACCTTCATCAGCATGCCCAGTCACGTAAATCCTGCATTTTTTACGCAGAAAACAAGATGTGCGCGCAAATTTTTCAATGTCAGTACGTGCAGGTACGCATTTTTCTCGGCCGGCAAATAAACGTAATCAGCGCAAAAATTTGTGGTCGGTAACCAATCGGAACACCTGGGACAACTTCAATAAGTCACCTCAGAAATAATGTGCAAATGGTGCCTGCTAAATTGAAAAAATTTCTTAAAGCCTTTACCTGTTCATAAAATTATAGTTTGAATTAAAATTTATATTCATTTTTTTTCTAATGCATAAGACAAACACTGCTTGAATTCTGCCATGTTTGTTTATTTTTTTATTAAAGCCGGGGCGAATTACCATATGGTATATTCATACACTTACATACGAGGTCTTTATACGAAGTTGTCGGAAAATGCCGAGTTGTTACAATTGGGTGGGTAAACTTAAGCGTGGGAAACACTTGCTTTTGAAGTGAAAATCAATAAGCGCCCTATGGCAAACATCTCCTTGATCTAGATCTATTCTATGTCAATTAAAACAACATAAGCAGATGACTCTAAAAGGGTTTTTAGTTCAGAATAAGCCTAAGTTGTCAACAATCATGTTTTGAATCAACATTATAATGATTGTTTTCCGTCTGTGCAAATGATGCCCCATTGCTAACGCATATCAAACCCCGGGGACTACCGATGCACTTGCATTCCGCTAAGGTCATGTAGAAAGGTGCTGTCAGCTGACTGGTCATGTGTCCAGTCTTTTTTTCTTCAGTTATGAGGAAACCAGATATTTTAGTTCACAGCAATAACCGATTGGGTCAGTGTACCCAGATTTTTAAGCCTGTACCCACTTTTTCCAAAGCTAGTGGGTACAGATACCCACTTTTTAAAAATCGAGTGGACATGCTTTGATTATTGCCCACATTGAGTGGATGACCCCTGTTGATTTTGGAGTCATTAGCTCAAAGGTCAAGGTCACAGTGACCTTAACATTGAAAACAATTTCCGCCATGTAACTTGACCATCATTTGTTACAGAGACCTCAAACTTTATATCATAATTGCATGCGTTGAGTGGATGACCCCAATACATTTTGGGGTGGCCGGAGCATAACCTGGAAATCCTTGGAGATAATTTGTTTTAACTGCACACAGTAGTAGAGGGTTTTGAGGCGGACTGCAGTGCCAAAGAACCATAACTTGTTTTGCTCCGTTTTTGAATTATCTCCCCTTTTAGAAAAATCTTGTCCGGAGCATAACCTGAAAACCCTTGGAGATAATTTGTTTTAACTGCACACAGTGGTAGAGGGCATTGAGGCGGACTGCAGTGCCAAAGAACCATAACTCTGTTTTGCCCCGTTTCTGAATTATCTCCCCTTTTAAAAAAATCTTGTCCGGAGCATACCCTGAAAACCCTTGGACATAATCTGTTTAATCTGCACACAGTGGTAGAGGACATTGAGGCGGAGTGCAGTGCCAAAGAACCATAACTCTATTTAGCCCCGTTCTTCAATTATTTCCCATTTAAAAAAAAACTTGTATGGAGCATAACTAGAAAACTATTTGGGATAATTACTTTAAACTTCACACACTGGTACGTGGCATTGAGCTGTAGTGCAGTGCGGAGGAACTGTAACCTTGTTTTGCCAGGTTTTTGAATAACCTGCCTTTTACAAAATGTTGTCTAGAGCTTTACTTAGACACTATTGCTGATAATTAGATTAAACTTAACATAGTGGTAGATGGCAGTGAGAATGAGTGCAGGGCACATACAGCATATCTAAATTTTCCCCCGATTTTGAATTATCTCCCTTGCAGACTGAAAAATATATAATCGATAAATATTCACTTTACATCATTATTTGTTTATGAAAAATAAAATGTAGCCACTTTATGACCTTGCCTGTATGTTCTTGCCTTGCACATGTCCCTTTGGCTCCTGCTTCGGGGAGCATATGTTGGTTTTACCGATCGCCTTGTCTTCTCACTATTTTTATTTCATAATTGTTTCTTTTATTATTTACAGCCTCTGCTTGGGCTAGTGCATTTCTAGTGTTTACTCTCATGCTGTTTGATATTTTTACATATTCTGAAAATAAATAGCATTTCTCCCTTTATAATAAGTACATGAAAAGTGTAGAGTCTGTAGGCTCAGTTCAAGTAATTAAAACTGTGTCTGTGGAATTCATTAATATATTAAATATTGCATAATTAACATTACTTGTTTTATTCATTGGATTCAGTACAGCAACCAAAACACCTTGTACATGTATACATGGGAACTTTTAATGCATTCAGTAAAACATGGAACAGCTCTACTTAAAAAATCTGTTACCAACAATTCAACATTTTTTTCATGGAATATAAATACCAAGACATAATGTATTCAGATGCATAGATGTTTTGCTTTATTATGAAACTATGAAGAGTTGAAAAGTTTTGCACTGAATCTGTATGAAAAGTATGCATTCAAATATAAATGTTGTTGGGGCTACAGACTCTACAGAGCTACAGATGACCATTATTTGTCTATATTTTTTTTTTGTTCTTCTTCTTTGCCATAATTCTTTTCCTGCAATAAGTATCTGGCACAACCTGAAAACAGAAAAAGCTACAAAACTGTGGTAGTGTTTTTTATATTCAGGCCTGAGAAGTCCCTAAATTTTCGCATTACAGGTAGCCTTTAAAAGACCCTTAATTGAACTTGGCCTTAAAAAGCCCCTAAAAGGCCTTGAAAATAGCATGGATAGCTGTCAGGGGCCCTTAAATTACACATTTTTCACAGCTAATGCTTAAAATACAATACATAAAGAATAGATCCTTAAAGGGAAGATCACAGAAACTCGAGGCCGTCATTTCATTAGACAATTGTTTAAGTGTTAAAAAAGTTTAATTTAGAACAGTTGACTTTAGATTCAGTTTCTAGTTACTTAGTCTTGGCAGTTTAAAACCAGTGTTCTGAAATGTTATTGAATCTATGTACATGTATACACAGCTTGATACAAAGAAGAAAGAGGCCTCTTATAAGTCTACATAATATGCTAAGGTGAGTATTATAAGTTATATGGACCCTAAAAATGTAAAGACTTAAAAGGTCCTTGAATTTCTTGCTTCAGTTTCTGAACGAACCATGGAAATTCTTATCAAACATGTATATAACTATAGATCATCGGAAAGCTCTCAAACAGACCTGTTGGAAAAAAATACTTATTCAAGTTTTAGTATAGTTTGCTAAAAATTTTAATATAAACATGGGCAAAATAAAAAATTATCATTTATCATGGTCAAGTTGTACAGTAATGCTGAATAAAGTTTTCTTTTTTCTTGCAGTAAGAAAAAAACACTAAAATGGATCTTATTAAGGTTGAGAACTTTATTGTGCAAGTTTCTGTTATTTGAATGTATCTTCAATAAGGACAAATCTTTTCTCAATATATCTTCTGTTTTTAAAACAAATTCTTGTGTCAGTGAAATTTATCATTTCTGTGCTTGAGTGGTTGTAAATACAAGGATTATCAGTATTTTCAAAAAAGAGTAACATTTGCTCATCCAATTAAATATTGAATCAGATCATATATTGAACAACAATATCCGTTGAAGTATTATGTGAATGTGGGAGACTTTGTTTGGCTGGTGGAAAAGTTAACGTGTGAGCATGCTATTGGAAGAGAATGATTATAGATTCTTTGGTCATGTGATCACATGTAATGAATTACAACAGAATGAACTCTTAAAAAAGGTTACAAATTGGGTGTACATTAAACTTTTAACAAATAAAACTATAAAAGTAGCTTTGACAAAATTTTATTGCTCTTCCAAGTGCTTCGTTACAACAAAATCTGTTATTACTGGCAATGAAAAGCACTATCAAAATAAGATATTTGCTCATCCTTGAAATAGATGGTGGAAATTATTATAATGAAAGTTTTTCATACTATGGAAATTTGACCAATTGGTGTTCGTAGTGCTTATGGAATTTTGTTGCAGTCATTCAAATCTCAGATGTTACTTTACCTAATTTAGGTAGGTATAGCATTCATCTTTAGTTTTTAATGATTTGGGAAAAAAATAGGTAAATATTTTATTTGTGTTATTTTGGGAGATAGTAAATTAGTACATTTTGTAGATGATGAAAAATGAGTATGCATTTCTATGCTTGCTGAAAGTGAGATTTTGGGATCACACTGTCCATCTGACTGTCCGTCTGTGAATTATTTTATATCTGCTCATACTTAAATTCTATAGCAGATTTTGAAATCAGTTCAAATCTTTAAAGCAAATAGGAAATATTTTATTGTGAAATAGTTCCATAATTTTCTGCAAAAGCCATTAGTTTCTGCTTCCCTTTATCTCTTAACTGTGAACTGGGAGGAAAGGTGGGTGAAAATAAGCACTTAACAAAGTTCTAGTTGTAATGCCTCTATCAATATTTAGCCCAAGGGAAAGGGCAGCGGGCTGAAGCAGGGGAATTTGACATTTTCCCTTTTTAGGATTTTTCATCCGCACCCTAGAAATCCCCACAGTGGGAGATGCTGTACACATCACATGACCTGGGTTCTAAAGTTAGGCCAGTCTATTTCACGGGGCTCAGAACCTGACCACCCCCCCACCCCCGCCCACACCCCAATGGAGCAATTAAAACAGTGATAGGTGCATAAGACTGACCATTAAAACTTTAAACAGGAAGGAATAAGAATAACTTTAACATTCTGCATAAATAGTTGCAATTCAGAAGTATTAATACAGAAGTTAGTAAGAGTTGACACTAAAATATGTCTTTATCAGGTTAATCAGATAGTCATTAATGTTTAAATTTTTCTAATATAACACAATGCAAAACCGGTTGAAAAACATTGATTGTTGATATGAAAAATAAAATGCAAATTTAGCAGACTTAATTAAATCCACAGTCCTAGTGGTAGCAGAAAGTATTTTAAATCTATAATTAAGGTATGCCCAGTGGCAGAGCTGGAAGGAAGGAATTCCTGTCCCAGACATGGTTTGATATTTTCCCACATGGACTTAATTTATCTTTTCTTTACTTTCTGGTAGGCACTAAAAATATTCAAAGTATTATTTCAGTTACTGAATACCTGATGAAAATGTGGCAGAGTTATGTATTATTTAATATTATATTTTGATTGCATTTTTAATGATATTTTATATTGAACATAAATATGTGACATGATGTAACAAAATCAACAATCTGGTCAATTTGACATCATCGAGAAGACGTCGGAGTTGACAATCATAAACTAATTAATGATTTGTATGCAAATACACGTTGTTTTCACCCTTCTTTAAATTACTATAAAGAGTTGCCTTTGAAAAATGCATATCTTTGAAAGTTACTGAAACATGAGATAGGATCACACGACACCTTTGCAACTGTATCTCGTGTTGCATAATTCATGGTAAGTCGTCCATGACGTGAAAATGTTGCAATGTATTGTTATTTCCAATATTAGTGTGCCATCTATTTGTGCAATAAAAAGTATACAAAAGTTATTTCAAAACAGTCTATTATCTGAAGGTGAAAAAAACCCTGAAAATACCTCATACAACTGTAGTTGATAATCTCATGACACTGCCCATATTATTAATATCACCTGTAAAATGATTGGTAAAATTATCTATAGTGTACACATGTAACAGTTAATTGCATCTTTTGAAGTAAGAGTTTACACCAAATGTCTTGTGATTACAGACACAGTCACTTTTAAACTATATATCTCAGGTTTTAATCTGGTTAGTAGTCCTTACCCTTCTTTGAAATAGTCACAGAAATCTGCTACTAAAGCACAGGTCTGTTTTATAATTAATTATAGTTCTAATTTATCAGATCAAAGAGAGTAACATATTGGTGATAAGTAATACAGTATGTATACAGATATTATTGACATATTTAAAGATTGTTGGTTTAACATACCAGAAGGTTAGGATTTTGTGAGGATGTAGATTTTGAGTAAAAGGATGCATTTAGGGTCCAGACAAGAAAGATAAATCAGTTAGTGAAAAAGGGGGTGATCAAGGGTACTGACGTTGATGACAGTGAATATTAGGAACAGATTAGTGTTCGATGCTCTAGTTTAAGTGATAGTTTAATCAGAAGTATGGGTATTTTGGAATGAAGGACATAAGAATAAAATGTTTTATCTGTTATTGAAGGTAATGAATATTAAACCTCTCACTGTCTTATAAGCCTGTGATGAACATGATATATGTTAGAAAACAATACAAATATTTGAAATTAAATGAATATTACGGTATATTATACCTACAAGAACATACATGGCCTTGAAAATGGCCTTCAGTATTATAAAATATTGTTTAATTTTGATAAGTGTACTTAAATTCTGAAAAATTAGCTTGTGTCCTTGCTCTTGGGGATTTCGAGCTATGATCCCTGGTTTAGTTGTGCATATTGTCTGTAACTCAGTTTTCTGCTTGAGTGATTTTTGCAGGAGTTAAGGGACTTTACAGCTTTTGAGTTTTAGCTCCTGACTTTTTGAAGAAAAAAGGTGGAGCTATTTTGTCAACACAACTCCTACATTCATCATTGTATTCTAATGAACCTTATAGAAATTTTCAGTACCAAGTATAGTTATGCATATTGTCAGGATTTTTCGCTTGACTTTTTTCTGCAAGAGTTCTGGGACTTTATTCACTTTTATACCTATTTGTATATTTTTGTCAGAGCAACTCTCTACATGCATGATTGAATTTGGTTGAAACCATATAGAAATGCTTGATGCCTAGTGTAGACTAGTTGTGCATATTTTCAGGATTTTAATGTTGACTGCTTTTTGCAGGAGTTACAGGAGTTGGTTGACTTTGTTGTGGCAGACATTTTAATAAAACAACATACTATTCTAAGATCTATCCTTGAAATTTTACTCATATTGAATCTATTGAATGAGTCAGTTGAACTGTTTTCTGAATATTCTTAATGTTTTCAAGATGCAAGAATACATGTATAATGCATGGTTGCATTATGCCATATGTCACAAACCTTCAGCAGTATTTATACTCTCAATAGAAAATTCAGACTTGTGTGACAAAGTATTCCCTTCACTAATATTTTAATATTACATAATAAGAATATTTCAGTAAATTTTATAATTGGTTTTGTAAAAAAAAAAGAAAAAAAAAAGTTTATTCAGAATTTTGGTTAGAAAAATACTTTTCACTTAAGTTACATCTAATACTTTATCAATTTCTCAAGCCATTAAAAATTTTGGCATATAGTGTTAATAGATTTCCATTTTTAGGTTTTATCACCTTCTTTGTATTGCTTTATTGTTAGGGATTAGCTTATATATCTCTTTCCTAACTTAATTAGCTAATTCCTTGAAAATCCTTAAATCCAAGCCATACTGATTGTCTAGTAAAAACTGTCAAATTCTTAAGTCACTGATGCCATGTGTTACAATATTAGAATTTTAAGACGGTAATATTTTTGAGACAGTGGTATCTAAGCTTTCAAATAGAAAACATCTCAAAAGCTTTGGAAATTGTATAAAAATATTTAGGTGCTAGCCTATGTTGATATGACATTTTATTTGTTCAAATTTGGAAAATAATATTATATAGAAGAAATAAAAGAATGAGCTTGAAACTTTAAACTGGACTTAAGTCTTTAATAAACAGACTTGGTCTAAAAGACCACACAACTTCTTTGACCAGCATACTGGAATGCGTGCCAGTACAAGCTGTGGGTTGTACATCTTGGGCATGATTATCCTACTCACAAAGTGAGTTCCCCACAATACATGCAGTTGCACATCTGAAGACGCAGACCAAAAGGCGACCCTCTGTCATACTTGCTTACAATTTGAATACACTGTTTTTCTCTCTGAATTATATTTGTTTCAATTTGGTTTTATATGTATACTGGTATTATAAGAAGTAATCACCCAACTAAATGCGAGTTTGTCACATACCCTCTCAAATACCAGGTGCATACATTAGACTGGTGCATTTTCAGAAAGAAAAAGCTGGATTTTACATAACAATTGTTCTGACAGGGATTATCTAAAAAAATATATTTATACCCCGAAACCAAATTTTGGGGGGTATATATATGAGTCACCTGGTGGTCGGTACGTTGCAATTTCCTTGTCCGGAGAATAACTTGAAAACTAATGGTTGGAATTCAATGCAACTTCATACAATGGACAAGCACAATGAAAAAAAGTGCAGTGTACAAGAGGTATAACTCTGTCTTCCGTATTTGCACAGTTATTGCCCTTTGTTGGTTTTCCTAGTCCAGAGCATAACTTGAAAACTACTGTTTGGAATTAAATGCAACTTCATACAATGATCAAGCACAATGACAGGAAGTGCAGTGTACAAGAGCTATAACTCTATCTTCAGTATTTGCACAGTTATTGCCCTTTGTTGGTTTTCCTTGTCCGGAGTTTAACTTGAAAACTACAAGTTGGAATTCAATGCAACTTCATACAATGGTCAAGCTTAATGACAGGAAGTGCATTGTACAAGAGCCATAACTCTATCATCACTATTTGCAGAGTTATTGGCCTTTGTTGGTTTTCCTTGTCTGGGGCATAACTTGAAAACTACTGGTTGGAATTCAGTGCAACTTCATACAATTGTTAAGCACAATGAGAGGAAGTGCAGTTTTCAAGAATCATAACTCCATCTTCACTATTTGTAGACTTATTGTCCTTTGTTGGTTTTCCTTCTCTGGAGCATTACATGAAAACTACTGGTTGGAATTCAGTGCAACTTCATATAATAGTCAAGCATGGGGAATGGACAATAGCCCACTGCTAAATTTGGCAGGGAGGACAATAGCCCACTGCTTATTAAAAAGGGTGCAGATGTAATCAACTTATAGTATAGATGTTTATTTGTTTTAATATTCACATCTGTATATTTTAAATACAAATTCAATCCTTTGTCTGCATTAATTTTCATATTCAATGCATTATACAATGTGTTTAAAAAAAATTACTCATTTATACCCTGTGTCTACCAAATAAAACATGAGTAAAAAGTATAGAGCTGGTAAAAATCCATTGGATCTGGATCTGCTGTTTAGTTAAACATAAATGTCAGAATTAAAAAAGAAGTCTACACTGTTGACTTATTAATGTTTGTATTTTAAACTCATTACATATTCAATTTCTTAATTAATGCATAATTATGCAAATAAGTGGGCTATTGTCCTAGTGGGCTATTGTCCAGTGGGCTTTTGTCCTAGTGGGCTTTTGTCCTACACTCGTCAAGCACAGTGACAGGAAGTGCAGTGCACAAGAGCTATACCTTCATCTTCAGTATTTGCAGAGTTATTGCTCTTTGTTGGTTGTCCTTGTCCGTAGCGTAACTTGAAAACTACTGGTTGGAATTCAATGCATCTTCATATAATGGTCAAGCACAATGACAGGAAATGCAATATACAAGAACCACAACTATCTTTAATTGCCCACAACCATAACTCTATTTCATTTCTGTTACAAAGTATTCTGTTACAAATAACTTCTTCAGTTCCAAAGCAGTCTTGCGGGGGTATTAATCACATTTAGTGATAGCTCTTGTTTATACTGAAATCAACAGCAAATCATATAGACATCTTGGTTGTTTAAATTGGAGTTGTATAAATAGGTCTCTGTTTAAATGATGGGAGCTTTAAGGTGATGGGTGTTCTGTCCTGTGGCATCCATAAGTCAGACTTCTATATTTCAACATTGCCAATCAAGTGCAAGCGGACAAAGATTTGTTTTAGACAGGAAATGAGGGAAAATGCCGCCACACTTCTGGTTGAAATACGTGTTCAGCAAAATGAAAATGATAAGACATTATTTATGGGGAAATCAAGACAGCAGGTCAGTTCTAGATCAGGAGTTAAATATATTTACATTAGAAAATTAATTTGTTGTTTCTAGGTTTGAAGTAATTGTTGAGTCTTTCAGTACAGATAAAGATAGAATTTATCAGGCAGACCTAAAAACCAAGGTTTAACAAATGAGGTGGGCTGATGACTGCTTTCTTTGTTATCTTTTTGCAAATTATTTAAGATTGATGTAAAATGATAACTAAAAAAATGAAAATCACAGATATTTTTCACTGATTGTTATTACTGTGTATGATGTCAGTTGACTGTTACTGTTTAAATCAGGACATGTATTTTTGTTCAAAAAGTGTACCTGTATAAAACTTTGTAATTTAGAAATAAGAAAAGAGGGTAAACTTGGGTGGATTATTGCAAACTGTTCCATTCTTGTAACTGTAACTGATTTTGAACCTGTTCAGTTCAGTTCTGTTATAGTCTGTTTAGTTCTGTTTTTTTTTCTTCTCACCTCTCAGCTGTGAAAAGGTGTAAATAAGTGACAGATTTATGGTATTAGTAGTAATCAGGGTACAGGGATTTACTTTGGACATTATTGTCAATCAATTAGTTGTGAATGGACTTACACATTACAGTATATTGACTGTCAATCAGCAAGGTGTATTACTCTGTGCAAATCTGTTCAAACTGTGATGTTACTTGATGACCTCCTCTAGTACAATACATGTAACCAAATTATCCATTTATCAGGTATTGAACTTTGTCTAAGGTGATAATGATATTTGTGTTAACTCAATGTGTTTGTACTTTGAGCACAACTTACTGTATGTAATTTTTCTAGGATGGATACATTTTAGAAAAGTTACACTTTCAAGGTAAGGGCTAAGTATTTCATATATATTTCCACATCTCAGGTGACCATATTCATTTTATTTTGTCACATGTGCATGTTGTTATTTGATTCAGATTAGTATTGTTAATTTGACTATATATGACTTTGAAAGTACATGTAAGTTACATGTTACAGTAACTGTTTCGCTGTAGGACTTTAAAGTAATGCTTTATAGAAATAATTATAATTACATTGATTCATTTTCTATGGACACATTTCTAGTTTTATTGAAAAAAGTTGTCTAAATGACATTTAACACTTTTGCTTAATAGAATCTATCATTGGGGGTGGTTGAAGATCGGGATATCCAAACTCGAGGGTGATGGGTTCCTGCCGAAACGGTCACCGAGGGTGTGAATATCCCGATCTTCAACAACGCCCAATGATTATTTTTCTCACTAACTCACTCATGGAACAAAAAATACTAACAAACACAAAAAATATTTGGAACTATTTTTAGCTTGACTTTTTTGAAAAAAAATCGAGTTATTGCTATAGTCATGGTGTCATTGCCGTTCCCGTTCGAAAACTTTAACATTGATCATAATGTTTTAATTCCTTGATGGATTATCTTCATACTTGAACACAACAACCCTTTGGACAAAACCTTCAAGATGACCAGACTAAACTTGAGCTTGACTCTAAAATGACCTTCATATTCAAGGTCAAAATATTGAATTTTGCTAAAATTGGCCATAACTTTATAATTAGTAGGTGGATTCTCTTCTTTCTAGGATACAACAACCCTTTGGACAAGACCTTCAAGCAGACCAGACTAAACTTGACCTTGACTGATAAATGACCTTCACCTTCAAGGTCAAAATATTGAATTTTGCTAAAATTGGCCGTAACTTTATTATTAATAGGTGGATTCTCTTCATGCTTGGAAACAACAACCCTTTGGACAAGATCCTCAAGCAGACTGGACTAAACTTGACCTTGACTCATAAATGACCTTCATTTTCAAGGTCAAATTATTGAATTTTGCTAAAATTGGCCATAACTTAATTATTGATAGGTGGATTGTCTACATACTTGGACACAACAACCCTTTGGACAAGATCTTTAAGTGAACCAGACTCAACTTGACCTTGACACATAAATGACCTTCACCTTCAAGGTCAAATTATTGAATTTTGCTACAATTTGCCATAACTTTGTCATTTATTGTTGGTATTGATTCATACATGGACAAAACAACACTTGTGACAAAACCGACATGTTGTTTAACTCAGATGTGACCATAACCTAAAAGTGACCTTGACCATCAAGGTCAAATGTTTGAATTTTGCTTAAATTGTCATAACTTTGTCATTTATTGATGGATTTGATTTAAACTTGGACAAAACAATACTTATGACAAATCCAACATTTTGATTCAAGTTTGACCTTGACCTAATAAATGACTTTAACTAGCAAGATCAAATTATTGAATTTTGCTAAGATTGGTCATACTGTGTAATTTATGGTTAGACTTGATTCATACTTGGACAAAACAACACTTTTGACAAAACTTAGATGTTGAATAATTCAGGTAGATCTTTACCCTAAAATGACCTTGACAGTCAAGGTCCCATTATTGTATTTTGCTTAAATTGTCATAACTGTTGTTTATTTATGTATTTGATTTATACTTTGATAAAACAACAAAACCGACAGTTGAATTTATTAAAAGTATGACCTTGACCTTTGGCAGTCTTACCGAAACTCCGTCGGACCAACGGACCTGTCCGGTAAAGAGTCTGTAGGTCCGATTAAATGTAGCAGAACACAAGACTGCATGTCCATTTTTGAAAAAAACCGACAGTTTTAAAATGGAATTATGTCCGACTTTCGTTATTATCCGAAATTAGAGGAAATTCCAATGACACGCTTTTACCGGAAAGCAGTTTTTGATGATGTAGTGTGATCGGTGGTTCCTACTGGTTCCTGTTTACATGCCTGTACGGTACAAACGCGAGGAATCAACATCTTAATATAATAGAATCTTAATTGTCATGTATAACTGTAAAAAATGTCGATAATCACAATTATTTTAATGTGTCACATGGCAAATTAATTTAAGTTTTGATACAAAGTGCCGCTTGTGAAGGTGTCGATGTTGATCAAAGAAGATGTTTCGCAGTTTGATAATTTATGGATGACACTTATTG
This sequence comes from Cyclina sinensis, assembly GCA_012932295.1. Lineage (NCBI taxonomy): Eukaryota > Metazoa > Mollusca > Bivalvia > Venerida > Veneridae > Cyclina > Cyclina sinensis. The sequence goes on along the minus strand of JAAONU010000016.1, from coordinate 42,428,532 downwards.
CAGGTGGTATACTTGGTTTTACTATATGTTTAATACAATCCCGGCTTTTCTAAAGGCGATCCCGGGATTTTCCCTTCGCCACAGAAGTAGCAAAGCGTGACGTAACAGGTGCAAGAAGCAATGCGGAGGTTAACGAAGGTCATTTGGGTAAAAACGTAAATTATGTATGTATTTCACTGGTCCAGCAAACTTGTAAGAGGTCCAGTAAAATTTCGAGCTTCACAAGACCTCCTGTCCAGTAAATTTTTTATGAGTTTCGGTAAGACTGCTTTTAGATGACCTTGACATTTAAGGTCAAGTTATTGAATTTTGCTTAAAATAGCCAAATTTTTGTTATTTATGGTTTGATTTGATTTATACTGGGACAAAACAACACTCAGGGCTCTCACGAGGGGGCGAAATGGGCGAAATCGTCGCCCAAAACTCCCTGACTTCGCCTTTATGAAACATAAAAGCGATATCAACTTCGCCGAAAATGTTTCATCTGCCGACGTCAATAACTTGCTCAGCTCCGGTTATGGGCGGAGCTTATACTCGGAAATGGCGATCAATACATACTACCTTCAAAGCATTGACCAATCAGAGCGCATTTTCTACTTCCATTGATTTAATCCTGTGTGTTGACACTCGATACACAATTAACAAATTTAGCCATCAACAGGTGTTGAATTGGGTCAATAATTCGACTGGGGATTTACACCGAGCAGAAAACTGTTGTGTACAACAGGGAACTACAAATACTTAAAGTCAACCAGATTATGTCTTAACAAATTAATTGAATGCTTAATTTTACAGGCAAATGGTTAAACATCAATGCTTTACCAATGTTATTCTAACCTTTTAAACAGTGCATGAAACGAGCAAAAATACTTTTGTATTTTTGTTTTAATTCTCGGACTTTTTTTATAAGAAAAAGTCAAGTAGATTGCAGACAAGCTTAACAAATTGAAGGAAACCAATTCCGGCAAATATATAGTTCATTAAACATGAATCAGCGAGTGAAAATGTCGGATAAATTCCGTTTGTCATATATTTCCGCGACCCCGTCGTATTTTTATATTAATAGGAAAAAGAGTCTTGGAGACTCTTTAGATGGCAAACTTACAACATTCAATTGATTGATAAGGATAAGTGGTTATGATTTGATTATAAGTACCTGTTTTTCATTGAAAAAGTTTCCTTTTCTCTAAGACTTGAATATTTCTGTTGTAGTTACTTTTGGAAGCAACAGTTTTAATGAATCAACATAATTTACATCTTAAAATTGTTTGGAATTTTGTTAAAAAAAATTCTGGTGAGACTGGAAACACATCCCAGACTTTTCACAAAAAAGTTACTTAATTTTAATGCCACAGATACATTAGTTTTTAACAGTCAGTTGAATAAAAATCACTCCACATATTTGCTGTCTGTCATTGTCATTCACAAATGGACCTGGCATTGCCAGTACAAACTTCTCCCAAGAGTCTTCTGACTTCTCCCAAATCTTGCCTTAGGGAGAAGTCACTTCTCCCAAAATTTTGACCCTAGCGAGAGCCCTGAACACTTATGACAAAACTGACACATTGAATCATTCAACTGTGACCTTGACCTTCAAATGACCCTGATTATCAAGGTCAAATTATTGAATTTTGCTAATATTGGCCATAACATCATTTTTAGTTCTTTTTTATAAATACTTGGACAAAAAAACGCTCATGACAAAACCTACATGTTAAATTATTTAAGTATGACCTTAACCTTTAAATGACCTTTACAGTCAAGTTTGAATTATTGCATTTTTGATATTGGGGCTGGTAGGGCCAAGATCAAGGTTACTGTGACTGAAATTAGAAAAACTGTTTCCGGACGATAACTCATGAAAGGCCTGACAGATTTAAACAACTTTTGGTACATAGGTGTAACATCATAAGATACAGGTCAAATTCAACTTTGGGGCTGCTGAGGTCAATGTCAAGGTCATTTTTAATAAAAATAAAAAAAAGGTTTCTGCTCAATAACTTGAGTTACAAATGAGATATTCTGATGAAAACTTCTTTAAAGATAGTTTCTATAAAGAAAATGCTTGGGAGTGAAAATTGGGCCAGTTGGATAGAAAAACAGTTTCTGGATGATACCTCATGAGTTACAGGAACAGTCAGGGATTTATTCCCAGATGGATAAGGATGCATTCAAACCCAAATATGTACTTGTAAAATTTGATGATGATCATGTTAGAAGTAAAGCTTGTGAATGCTCTAGTTGTCTTATTCCAGAAGAGATCAGCTAATGCATCAGTTAGTTCTACAAAAAATATACAGTTCAATGGTCTACCGGTAATTGTTTTCTCTATATACAGAACACGCAGCGCAGACTTTGACAATGAACACCCGTCCCTGCGATTTTACTGTCCGCATTGAGGACTAAAATGACCACCCGAGTGTTCATTCGTATAAAACGCAGTGGTCAGTGCGGCCGTTCGCGGTGTTCAGTACCGCGGTGTCGGATCGCGGGGTTTGCAGTGTCCGAAAAAAACAAAGCCACAACTCAATTTAACTTTCCCAAAATTTGTTGTTTTTTTTTCAAAATAGTTACAAAGTACACGTAATTATTACCAGTTGAAGTTGTTTCTTTTTCTTTTTTATACCCCATCCGGTTTATTTTTTGTTTGTTGACGATCGATGTTTGGTTGTATAATTGAGGGTATTTGTAGAAAAGTAACAGCCGATAATGAATAGATTTAAACACCTACATGACATCTTGTTAATAAACTTTAATTGCTGCAATTAATATATTTTCAAGTCTTCAGTCGGTGCCGTGTTTGTGTTAATCCACTCGCAAATAAATTTCTGATAACCAAACTGCGAAAAGTTAATAGACCTAATTTAAACAGTCAAAATTCGAGCAAATCCGCTCTAATTCCAATGCATTTGTGTACAAACGCTCCTATCTATTTACACAAAAAAGACAATTCAAGCAGTTATTTCCGGAAACAGTTGATCATATTTTCAGAAAATGAATCAACACGTTTCTAACTGCTTTCAACATCTGTATCGTCTAGGCGCTTGGCAAAATTATTGATCGATTTGACTATATAATAACAAGCGTTTTTCAAAAATTCCAAAAACGAAAGTACTCTATAAACATACACCACAAATGTATTTGAAATTTGGTTTTAATTTGACCAACTGAAGTTGGCCACAAAATAGATGTAAGTAAAATAATTATGAGTAAAATGAAAACCACGTACAAATACAAATTTAAATGCAGTTATCTCCAAGTCAGAACATCGCGGGGACGCGCAGCGTTCCGTCACCGCGACACACGGTGTTCATACCCCTCGGTGGTTGTCGCGGTGGTCATTTTAGCGGACACCCGAAATTTCGGGTGTTCAGTCCACCGTGACTGGCCACCCGGAGACGATACTGACCCCCGCGACAATATTAACAATGTCAAAGTCCGCGCTGCGTGTACTGTACAATATTATTAAATATAAAATATATACATATTTCCATGTTTCTGATATCACTTTATGCCATTGATTCTAAGCTTTCCAGTTCCAGTATCAAGCACCCATGTGGGAGTTTTTCAACTTGAAAAAAAGCGATATCAGGCCTTTGGATTTTCCAGGGTCACTTTGTCCCAAATGGCCTATTATAGCCTACAGAAAAATTATTTTGCAGACTGGTTTTCCCAAGATTGTTTGTAGTAAGTGAGAAAGGGTATCTGGACGTTTCACCTCCTGGACGTTTCGGCCTTGGTCTTTCCACCTCCTAGACATTTCAGCCCAGGTCTTTTCGGCTACCTTTTTAGCTCACCTGAGCATGCTCATGTGAGCTTTTAGGATCCTTGATTGTCCGGCGTCCGTCCGTCCGTCCGTCCGTCCGTCCGTCGTCCACAATTCATTCAAACGACATCTCCTCTGAAACCACTAGTCAAAATTTAATGAAACCTGCCTAGAATGTTCCTTGCATGAAGCTCTACCAAGTTTGTTCAAATGGTTCCGGTTCATTGCATTTCTGGGTCACAGGAGCTAAAAACAGATTTTAAAAGTTGGATCTTTAAAAATCTTCTTGTCAGAAACCACAAGGCCTGGAGCTTTGATATTTGGTATAAAGCATCATCTAGTGGACCTCTACCAAGTTTGTTCAAATCATGGCCTCTGGGTCAAAAATGGCCCTGCCCCAGGGGTAACTTGTTTTACATAGAGTTATATAGGAAAAACTTTAAAAATCTTCTTGTCAGAAACCGTAAGGCATAGAGCTAAGATATTTGGTGTGAAGCATTGTCTAGTGGACCTCTACCAAGTTTGTTCAAATCATGGCCTCTGGGTCAAAAATGGCCCCGCCCCAGGGGTAACTTGTTTTACATAGAGTTATATAGGAACAACTTTAAAAATCTTCTTGTCAGAAACCGTAAGGCATGGAGCTAAGATATTTGGTGTGAAGAATTGTCTAGTGGACCTCTACCAAGTTTGTTCAAATCATGGCCTCTGGGTCAAAAATGGCCCTGCCCCAGGGGTAACTTGTTTTACATAGAGTTATATAGGAAAAACTTTAAAAATCTTCTTGTCAGAAACCGTAAGGCATAGAGCTTAGATATTTGGTATGTAGCATTGTCTAGTGGACTTCTACCAAGTTTGTTCAAATTATACCTCTGGGGTCAAATTTGGCCCAACCCTGGGGTCATTGGTTTTACATAGGCTTATATAGGAAAAACTTCGAAAATCTTCTTGTCTGAAACCACAAGGCCCTGAGCCTTAAGATTTAGTATGTAGCATTGTCTAGTGGACCTCTACCAAGTTTGTTCCAATTATACCCCTGGAGTCAAATTTGGCCCCACCCCGGGGTCATTTGTTTTACATAGGCTTATATAGTGAAAACTTTGAAAATCTTCTTGTAGAAGGAGAAGTAACATTTTCAGTCCAAATAATCTGGAAATTTGTCAGACAGGTTGTTTCTATGATTTCTAGCTCAAGTTTGAATATGGGTCATCTTGGTTCAGAAACTAGGTCACAGAGCCCAAAAATAGAAAAACCTTGTTAACACTTTAGAGGTTACATTTTCAGTCCAAATATCCTGGAAATTTGTCAGAAAGGTTGTTTTGATGATTTTTAGCTTAATTTCAAAATTGGGTCATCTTGGGTCAAAAACAAGGTCACAGAGGTAAAAATATGGAAAAACCTTGTTAACACTCTAGAGGTAACATTTTCAGTCCAAATAACCTGGAATCTGTCAGAAAGGTTGTTTCAATGATTTCTAGGTTAAATTTGAATATGGGTCATCTGAAATCAAAAACTAGGTCACAGAGCCAAAAAATAGTAAAAACTTGTTAACACTCTAGAAGCTACTTTTCAGTCCAAATATTCTCGAAATTTGTCAGAAAAAATGTTTTAATGATTTCTAGCTCAGATTCGAATAAAGGTCATCTGGGGTCAAAAACTAGGTCACAGACCCCAAATATGGAAAAACCTTGTTAACATGCATTGGGGTAACATTTTCAGTTCAAATAACCTTGAAATTTGTCAGAAAGATTTTTTTAATGATTTCTAGCTCAGTTTTGAATATGGGTTATGTGGGGTCAAAAACTAGGACACAGGGCCAAAAAGTAGAAAATCCTTGTTAATGCTCTAGAGGTTACATTTTCAGTCCAAATGTCCTTGAAATTTGTCAGAAAGGTTGTTTCAATGATTTCTAGCCTAGATTAGGATATCGGTCATCTGGGATCAAAAACTAGGTCACAGAGCCTAAAATGTAAAAACCATTTTAACACTCCAGAGGTTATATTTTCAGTCCAAATATCCTGGAAATTTGTCAGACAGGTTGTTTTGATGATTTCTAGCTCAAGTACTAATATGGGTCATCTTTGGTCAAGAACTAGGTCACAGAGACTAAATATGGAAAAACCTTGTTAACACTCTAGAGGCTACACTTTCAGTCCAAATAACCTGAAAATTTGTCAGAAAGGTTGCTTCTATGATTTCCAGCTCAACTTTGAATATGGGTCATCTGGATTAAAAAACTAGGTCACAGAGCCTAAATATCGAAAAACTTTCAGTCCAAATAACCTTGAAATTTGTCAGAAAGATTGTTTCAATAATTTCTAGGCCAAGTTTGAATATGGATCATCTGGGGTCAAAAACTAGGTCACAGAGCCCAAATATGGAAAAACCTTGTTAACACCATAGAGGCTACACTTTCAGTCCAAATAACCTTGAAATTTGTCAGAAAGATTGTTTCAATAATTTCTAGGCCAAGTTTGAATATGGGTCATCTGGGGTCAATTAACCAGCTCCATAGCAACTTTGTTAAAAGCAGTCATATTCAGGTGAGCGATACAGGGCCATCATGGCCCTCTTGTTTTGTTTTAGTATGGTATGTACTGAACGGATTTGTCCTTTAATTTTCTTTAATCTATTTATTGTAAAAAAGTACTTTGATCTGAGATATCCATCAAATTTTCACTACTTTTTTAGAAGTATAACACCTGTGCTAATTAACAAATATAATGCATTATACAACTTTCACACTTCTTTAACTATTAATGATAAAACAACATATTATCGTCAATGTCCTTTTAAGCTATTTATAATTTTAATAATAATAATATAATTTTATAACCAAAAAAATATATATAAATATACATGTAGATTTATAGCTGATAATTCTATCACAATTCATATAAACATATCCTACAAATAATTATTTTCCCAGGGAAATTTCAATATATTTATGACAAAAAATCTTCGTTATATCATAAATGTAATGTGTTTGCAAGTATGAATTATATTATATATGATATTATAACTTATAATTGTATTTATTTTAAATCTTCATCAAATTTACAAAAGATGCCGAAAAGGCCAGGGTTTTGAGGCCGAAACGTCCAGGGCCAAAACGTCCAGGAGGTGAAAAGTCCTAAAATCGTGAGAAAGTTAGACTGGTTTATGCTTCTTAATTCATATCCTTTACTTTTCTTTTTCATCTATGTTTTGAGGAATGTTAAACTGTTTCAATGGTGATTTGTTGAAGATGATAAAGATCTTATAACAATTCTAGTTCAGAAATTGTTCTCACTTTTACAATAACTTTAGCTTCAGGGCAAAGGAAGTTCAGGTCAGTTTGAACTTCAATTTGAAATCAAGCAAGCATTGTCACTTTTAATGTGTCAGGCTTTATAATTGGCAAACCTGTACAATAAGTATTTGAAGGGAAAATCATTAATTAAAAATAATGTAGTGGATCTGCCATACTTTAGAAAGTGAAAATATTGTAAGTTATCACCTTTGTACAGATGGGACAAGCTGATCTAATAGAAAACAGTTGTGACTGTTCGTACCATAATGAATTTACAGTAAAGATTAAACTGCAGGTAAACTCAGAAGCATAATTTACATACCAAATTGCTAGTTTTTCCCTGTCATACACATTCCAGTTACATAAAGAGTTTATCAATCAGTCCCTTGAAATTGTTGGTAGAAAAAGAATAATTTGAAGATCTTCAGATGTAGTCAGATGACCTTCAGTACTTTGATTTATATTATAGGTTATAGTTTGGTTTGGTTTGATTAGGGTTTAACGCCAGTTTTAACAGCTAAGGTCATATCCCAGTTTTAACAACTAAGGTCATATCCCGGCGGTCATGTTGCAGTAAATAGAGGAGTAAGGTAACATGTGGTCACCTGTTGCCAATTTTATTATTCTTTTAATGTAGAAAACTTTAGTAGGATCCCAAGATGTTACCTACTGATGACTCATGTATCTGCCATTGACTAGTGGTAATGGCAGTTAAATGCTACGTATCACCACGACAACAAACATGTCATCAGGACAACAAATGTAACCTTTAGGTTCCGGCAGACTCAGTATTTATTTTAATGGAATTGTGTTTATCACTGAGCAGAGTTGTTTAATCTGCTGTCACTATAAATTACTTGTCACTGTTGGACTTAAGTTAATTCCCACATCAGTTATAAACTTCTCATAGTGTGTTTGCTGAGAATTAGGAAATTTCTTTTTTGTACTATAAAAAGAAATGCATGATTGTGGCATTAAAAAACAAAACTAACAAGCTAGGTTATTGTGAAGTCTTGTTTGAACTAAGACCATATTCTGTGAAAACTTTCTCTGACAACATTGTTAAATACCTGTTTTCAAGAAGTGTAGTAAGGTCATATTTTATTATTGTATTTTTTCAAATGTTTTTATCAGACAGGAAATGGATAGTCAGTCTGTGATAAGATCACAGACACCAGGTTTATAAAGGTATGTCATAATTATCATAAAATCATACATATTATCTTGAAGTTACTTTAAAGAAAAATGTGAGATTTAAACATATATTTTTGCATATATATATTTTTTGCAGTTTTAACAATTTTTTCTGCTTATTTTAAGACCTGATAATTTATGTTTTATTTTTCGTTTGTTGATGTCGTGCACTTATCATATAACTGTAAAAGGATTATTTCTTCATAGTTGAGAAGAGAAAGAATTTTCACACTATGAAATCTCTGACATCCATTTATATGCATATTGCTTGTTATTTCAAAAACCTGTCAAAACTTTGATATGTAGTAAACAGCAGGAAAAAGAAGATATCAGACTTGCATTGAAATAATAAAATCTTGGGTGATTATTTCGAATGAAATTTTATAGAATTTCAAATATCCATGGTATTTTTTTCCATAGTTTCACAGGGAATTTCTTTGGTTGAATACTAAGCAATAGCAGAGTTGCTCTTACTTATTTACTCTAAACCATGTTATGTCCCGACAGAGCTTGAAATTTATACAACTGGACCCAAAACTTTATTATTCCTGGCATGTGGTAGAAAACTAAACCATTCATTAAACTGGACTAACAAATTGTCTTCAGCAGCATCTGTCTGCAATATGACATATATATTTGATATAGGAAATTGATTAACTAATAAGATTATAGTGATTTGGACATGAAAGGTAAAGTAAAATAAACTTGTCAATAATTAATGAGGACATGTGTGGGGCAGATTGTTCTTTATGAAAGAATTTTGTTTTGGTGTAGCACAGTATTTACCAACAGGTCTGTTGCAGGCCAGCCATTGATGGAAAAGGAACTGAGGAAATAAATGGTTTAACCTTTATTTGTCATTCTGATAATTATATTCATTATCAACTGGAAATATGGGGATATAGGAATATATGAGTTTTAATATTACTGTTACATTACTTATGTTATATATTACTGTTAAATTCAGGAAATAAAAAGTTAGTATATATGTTTTACTTATTGCTATGATATTATAAAGTTACATTTATAAAATTATCTTCATTAAAACTATTTATATAGCCAGACCTGGAAAATCCCAGAAGCAGAAAGTGTCTACGGAGGTCCAGGGGCATGCTCCCTTGGAAATGTTTTTTGTTAAGAGAGATTTCCTGCATTCTGGAGAAGTTTTTGGTGATATTAAGGCAAATAGAAAGGTTAATGGGAGTTTACTTTAAGGGTTATTGAAAAAAGTATATGCCACACCCCCCACCCCCACCCAAAAAAAAAGCAACACTGAGGCAGCTACCCCAGTGTAGCTATGGCACTGCAGTTGTTTAACCCCAAAATAACATAGAATGAACAAAATATCTTTGAACTGGAAAGACTCAAGAAAATATTATGGAAATTGTATTCTTAGAGAATTGATGTTTTAGCATGAATGTATTCAAATTTTCCATTATTTACATACTGACAAAAGAGTTTCTGAGTCAGTCCTTTTCCTCTTAAATGTTGTTTAAAGCTTGGAACAATTCATATTAATCTTTATTATTTGTATGCAGTTTTCAGATAGAAATGATATGCAGTTATTAAAATATGTTTAGAAGAATCAATTAAAATCAATTATTTTTGTAAAATATTCAAATTACAATTGTTACAGTTTACTGGTAATGTGAGATGGGAACAGACATTCTAAAATGTAAACAATGAATGTTGTAAGGATGGTTATTACAATGAGAAATCTAGATGCAAAGAGTATAGTTATTTTACATATAATTAATGTTTGTTCCTTTACTTTGTAACCTCTTACCAGTTTGGTCTAAGTCTTGAAAAGGTGATAAGAATGGCAGGAGCTTGCTAAACTTAACACATCTAGACTGTATCACAGTGTTAATTGATTAGAAGCAATAGAACAGAAAGCGTAATTTAAAACCAGTCCATTAAATGTTTACAGTTTCATTCTGAAAAAAGCCAAAGTTAAATTAACACTTTGAGGATCCCAAAAGTTACGCTTTCTGATGGTTGTTGCCAATCATTTTTTTTTTTGAGCCAGATTTTATTTTTAGCTCACCTGAGCACAAAGTGCTCAAGGTGAGCTTTTGTGATCGCCTGATGTCCGTCGTCCGTCCGTCCGTGCGTGCATGCGACTTCAACTTTTTCTTCAAACAACTTCTTCTCCTGAACTGCTGGGCCAATCTTCCTGAAACTTGGCAGGAATGTTACTTGCATGAAGCTTTACCAAAATTGTTCAAATGGTTCAGGTCCATTGCATTTCTAGGCCACAGGAGCTAAAAATAGATTTTCAAAGTTGGAACTTTAAAAATCTTCTTCTCCAGAACTACAAAGCCTGGAGCTTAGATATTTGGTATGAAGCATCATCAGGTGGACCTTTACCAAGTTTGTTCAAATCATGACCCCTGGGTCAAAAATGGCCCTGCCCCAGTGGTCACTAGTTTTACATAGAATTATATAGGAAAAACTTTAAAAATCTTCTTGTCTGAAACCACAAGGCCTAGAGTTTAGATATTTGGTGTGCAGCATTGTCCAGTGGACCTCTACCAAGTTTGTTCAAATCATGGCTCCTGGGTAAAAAATGGCCCAGCCCCGGCGGTCACATGTTTTACATAGAGTTATATAGGAAAAACTTTAAAAAATCTTCTTATCAGAAACTGCAAGGCCTAGAGTTTAGATATTTGGTGTGCAGCATTGTCTAGTAGACCTCTACCAAGTTTGTTCAAATCATGGCTCCTGGGTCAAAAATGGCCCCGGCCCAGGGGTCACTTGTTTTATATAGAGTTATATAGGAAAAACTTTAAAAAAATCTTCTTGTCAGAAACAGCAAGGCCTAGAGTTTAGATATTTGGTGTGCAGCATTGTCCAGTGGACCTCTACTAAGTGTCTTCAAATCAAAGCCACTGGGTCAAAATAGGCCCCACCCTGGGGGTCAATTGATTTTACATAGGCTTATAAAGAAAATCTTTAAAAGTCTTCTTCTCAGAAACCACAATGCCTACAGCTTAGATATTTGGTATGTAGCATTGTCTAGTAGACCTTTATCAAGTTTGTTCAAATTATGTCCCCTGGGTCAAATTGGCCACGCCCCAGGGTTCTCTTGATTTACATATAGTTATATAGGAAAAACATGAAAAATCATTTTTCTCTGAAACTAATAGGACTAGACCTTAGATATTTGGTGTGGAGTATTGTGTTGAGAACCTTTACCAGTATTGTTTATATGTTGGCCCCGGGTTCAAAATTGGCCCCACCCCGGGGGCCCTTAATATGTAAAAAAGGCAATATTTAAAAATCTTCTTACTGGAAACCTCAATGCTTACAGCTTAGATATTTGGTATGCAGCATTGTCTAGTGAACCTCTACCTAGTTTGTTTGAAAAATTTCCCCGGGGTCACTATTGGCCCTGCCCGAGGGATCACAAGTTTTAAATAGCAGTATAGAAGAAAATCTTTAAAAATCTTCTTGTCTAAAACCACAAAGCCTAGAATTTTATAATTTGGCATGAAGCAAGCTTTATCAAGCTTTTTTGAAATTATTAGATTAGGTTAAAGGTCACGGAGGCTAAAAATAGATTTATCTGCTGTACCTCATAGAGCCTTCATTTATAGACCAATATCTTTGATATTTAGTATATAGGTTCCTTGCATGGACGTCTACCTATGGGTAGGTTTGAGGTCACTGGGTCAAGGTCAAGGTCACCATAGCTTATGATAGATATTTCTACTTTCTGTCATAGAGCCTTTATTTATTGACTGATATTTTACATATTTGGTTTGTAGGCACTTACATATTTTCAATTAAAAAATGAAATACTGCTTAACAGCAAACCTACAGCCAAAGTACTCAGGTGAGCGATCCAGAGCCATCAAGGCCCTCTCGTTTTATCACCAATTTAGTCATTGGTGACTGCCAGTTCGAGCCGTGCCAGTAAGTGAATTGCCTAACCAAATCTCATCATGGCCATATCACCCAAAAAAAGTGGCATAGTTTGGTACAAGAAATGGCCTTCAGTTAAAGATTTTTCTGTTTATGACGTTACTATTTAGAATAACAGATACTGGTCACAGACTCAGTGTGCAAGTTGCAAGCTTTTTGTGAAAGAGAATGACCTGTTTTTAATTCATGATAAAATCTGTGAAAATAATGTTAGCTCTAATTGCACCCAGCACATATTTGATTGTTATAAACCATGTGTTAAACTTTGGCTGGGGTCAAGTTTACCTGGTTTTGCATTGATTTATATTCTTCATCTTTCAGCTCTGCAAGCCTTCATTTTGATAATGGGATGGTCTGATAAGCCTCACTCTAATGACTGGTGTCATTATCACAGGTCATTCAGAGTTTCAGCTGGGGAGGCTGCAAATTACCATGACAGTTTTTAACCTTTTTGACACTTTAGCTTCAGTCTTTGTGCCTAATTATTCCTTTGGAAATTACAGCCTTTGTTGCCCAGCCTTTGTGGCACTGTAAGTGTTGAGAAACATAAGACTAGGTAGTTTTGCAGTTTGTATTTGTCATATACCGAGACACTTGTTTTGAATTTTAAAACAAGTGGTGTTTAAGTATCATCTTTTCTTGGACTTGTGTTTCTTGGTACTATAAACTGAACAATGAAAGATTAAGAGCATGTTGTTGACAAAATGGATTAGACAGGAAGTTATGACTTTTGAGCTCACCTGAGCCTTTGGCTCATGGTGAGCTATTGTGACCGGATTTTGTCCGTTGTCCATCAACAATTTCATTCAAACGACATCTTCTCTGAAACCTCTGGGACAGATTTGATGAAACTTGCCTGGGATGTTCCTTGCATGAAGCTCTACCAAAGTTGTTAAAAGAATTCAATTCCATCAAGAACTCTGGTTGCTATGGCAACTTAAAGGAAAAACTTTGAAATTTTCTTGTCTGAAACCACAAGGCCCTGAGCCTTAAACGTTGGTATGTAGCATTGTCATGTGGACCTCTATCAATTTTATTCAAATTATGCCCCTGGGGTCAAATTTGGCCCCACCCCGGGGGTCAACTGATTTAACATAGTGAAACTTTAAAAATCTTCTTGTCTGAAACCACAAAACCCTGAGCCTTAAGATTTGGTATGTAGCAATGTTGTGTGGACCTCTACCAAGTTTGTTCAAATTAAGCCCCTGGGGTCAGATTTGGCCCCTACCCGGGGATCAATGGATTTTACTTAGGCTTATATAGGGAAAACTTTGAAAATCTTCTTGTCTGAAACGACAAGGCCGTGAGCCTTAAGATTTGGTATGTAGCTTTGTCTGGTGGACCCTGGGGTCAAATTTGGCCCCGCCCCGGGGGTCAACTGATTTAACATAGTGAAACTTTAAAAATCTTCTTGTCTGAAACCACAAGGCCCTGAGCCTTAAGATTTGGTATGTAGCAATGTTGTGTGGACCTCTACCAAGTTTGTTCAAATTATGCCCCTGGGGTCAAATATTTTACATAGGGAAAACTTTGAAAATCTTCTTGTTTGTATAAAATATGAGATCTTTGAATATCTTCAGTTAGAAAATGTAATGTTGCATCTGATGTTTGCCTAACGGTAGACCCTCAGGCAAAGTACTCAGGTGAGTGATCCAGGGCCATCATGGCCCTCTTGTTCTTATTTCACTTCATCAGTAATGAATTAGAAATATGTTTAGATTTTGAAGGAATTTTCTGTGCACAGGTGTATTTTTCTCAATTATTTCTTTTCTTGAAAGTAATTATTTCATTGATTTTTAGCTCACCTGAGCACGTAGTGCTCATGTGAGCTTTTAGGATCATGGGTTGTCTGTCGTCTGTCCTTCCGTCATCCACAATTCATTCAAACGACATCTCCTCTGAAACCACTAGGCCTAGGCCAAGTTTGATGAAACTTGCCTTGGATGTTCCTTGCATGAAGCTCTACCAAGTTTGTTCAAATGGTTCCGGTCCATTGCATTTCTGGGTCACAGGAGCTAAAAACAGATTTTAAAAGTTCAATATTTAAAAATCATCTTCTCCGAAACCACAAGGCCTGGAGCTTTGATATTTGGTATGAAGCATCATCAAGTGGACCTCTACCAAGTTTGTTCAAATTATGTCCCTGGGGTCAAAACTGACCCCACCCCAGGGGTCATATGTTTTACATAGAGTAATATAGGAAAAACTTTAAAAAATCTTTTTATCGGAAACCGCAAAGCCTAGAGTTTAGATATTTGGTATGCAGCATTGTCCAGTGGACCTTTTCCAAGTTTGTTCAAATCATGGCTCCTGTGTCAAAAATGGCCCCGCCCCAGGGGTCACATGTTTTACATAGAGTTATATAGGAAAAACTTTTAAAAATCTTCTTGTCAGAAACCGCAATGCCTAGAGTTGAGATATTTGGTGTGCAGCACTGTCCAGTGGACCTCTACTAAGTTTGTTCAAATCATAGCCACTGGGTCAAAATACACCCTGCCCCGGGGGTCACTTGTTTACATAGAGTAATATAGGAAAAAGTTTAAAAAGTCTTCACATCAGAAACCAAAAGGCATAGAGCTTAGATATTTTGTTTGTAGCATTGTCAAGAGGACCTCTACCAAGTTTGTTCAAATCATTGGCCCTGGGTCAAAAATGGCCCCGCCCCTATGGTCACATGTTTTACATAGAGTTATATAGGAAAAAATGTAAAAACCTTCTTTTCAGATACCACAAAGCCTAGAGTTAAGATATTTGGTGTACAGCATTGTCTACTAGACTTCTACCAAATTTGTTCAAATCATAGCCCAGGGGTAAAAAAAGGCCCCGCCCCAGGGGTCACATGTTTTACATAGAGTATATAGGAAAAGTTTTAAAAATCTTCTTGTCAGCAACCACAAGGACAAGAGTTCAGATATTTGGTTTGCAGCATTGTCTAGTGGACCTCTACCAAGTTTGTTAAAATCATGACCCTGGGGTCAAAACTGGCCCCACACGTGGGGGTCATTTGATTTTACACAAGGATTTATATAGGGAAAACTTTAAAAATCTGCTGCTGGGAAACACCAAGGGCTATACCTTCAATTGTTTGTTGTTATGTCTCCCCCCAACCCTGCCCTTCTGATGGACCATATTGTTTTGCCTTGTCCATTGGTGTCTGTTTGTTTGTTTGTCGTTCACACTTTGTTTCCTTTCAATAACTTGAGTACCAGTTGACCCAAAGACTTCAAACTTCACAGGGTTATTGCCCTTATTGAATACAAAAAATTCCTTTTGTGTTTTGGGTCAGTAGGTCAAAGGTCAAGGCCAGAGGGACCTCTAGAGTGAAAACCGTTTCCACTCAATAACAGGATTACCATTTCACCCAGCGCCTCCAAACTTCATAGGATGATTGCTTTTACTAAATAGAAGAACCATATTGTTTATGTGGCTAGTATGTCAAAGGTCAGGGTCACATGGACCTGTAGAGTGAAAACTATTTCTGCAGAGTAACTGTAGTACCATTACACCCAGAGCCTTCAAATTTTATAGGATAATTGTATTAGAAGAACCCTATTGTTTTTAGGGTCCATAGGTCAAAGGTTAAGTTCACAGGGACCTCTAGAGTGAAAACTGTTTCTGCTCAGTAACTGGAGTACCATTTTACCCAGAGCCTTCATACTTCATAGGATGATTTTCTTTACTCAAGAAAAAAAACCCAATCATTTTTGGGGTCAGCAGGTCAAAAGTCCATGTCACAGGGACCTGTAGAGTCAAAACTATTTCTTCTCAGTAACTGGAGTATCATTACACCCAGAACCTTCAAACTTTACAGGGTAATTATATTAGAAGAACCCTATCGTTTTTGGGGTCTGTAGGTCAAAGGTCAAAGTCACAGGGACCTGTAGAGTCAAACTATTTCTGCTAAAAAATTTGAGTACCATTACACACAGAGTCTTCAAAATTATTGCAAACTTATTCAAACTTGCACCCATAAAAACCAATAACGATATTTGTAACATGAGCAATGAGACTCAGGTGAGCGATTTAGGGCCATCATGGCCCTCTTGTTTTCTCATTTCCTTAGGTATTTTGTGGCTTAATAACTATGCTAGACAGTTAGAATATAATAAAAATTAAGTTACCAATACTTGTATAACAATTTGTTGTTGCTTCTGTTTCTGAAACAAGTTTCTAAAGAACTATAATTGTGTCACTAGATTTATAATAATGTTGAACTGTTTTCTATTTTCAGGAGGTATTGTATATCTCCTCATCTTCAGATGATGACAAGGGTTGGTTCCTTCCAGTTATGAAGAGTGATCCTGAAGAGCTGCCTAAAATACATTTTGAAACCCGTGAGGCTCGTCGCCACAGACACAGGCATAAATCTAGGTATTTGACTATGTTATGATTATAGGAATGATGAAAGAAGCAGTTTGCATGTACATGATATAAGTGCTTCTTCAGGGTGTCAGTGGAATAAAACTAAAATATATTATTCTAATAAAAAGAAAAGGTAGAAGAAATGTCTCTGTCCAGAATGTTATGAGGCTCTTTTGTTGTTAGTTATTAGTGATTCAGATTTGAAGACAGATGACTGTAGACTGAAGTGAAACTTTTGTGAAACAGCTGTTTACAGTCATGGTATCGTTGTATGTCTCATAGGTTCATCATTTTGTTTTTGTTATGTAGAATATCCATTATTGAACAGGAGACGATCCAGTGAAAATGAAAGCAAGAGCAACAGTAAGGAGTCCAAGCACACAGGGCTTTCACAGACAAAGGACAGTGTGTATATACCCAGTGATGAACCAGCTAGAATACCACCTCTACCCGATCTTAGCCTTTTCCATTCAGGTTTGAATTCTGATTCTTTAAAAAAAAAAAAGTCTGAGGTTATGAAAGCTATACTCTTTGTTCATTTTAAACTCACTCATTATGTCTCCCAAAATTTTTGGGAGACATATAGTTTTTACCTTCGCCTTTGTTGTGCATAATGCCGGCACATTCCGCTTCGCTGCACAAAATAGCCACCAGAGCTAAAATAGAAAAACTTGTCTGGCTTTAACTTTGCCCTGCCCGCCCATTTTCATGACATTAAAAACAATTATTTGACCACCAGACTGATATTATAGCCCTTCAGGAAACATGGACAAGTGCTTATGACATAGTTAATTCCCCAGTACAGGATACCAAGCTGTGTTCACTCATAGGCCAACACACCAAAACAACCAGTCTCCAAGAGGAGGTGTTGGCATCTTTGTCCACTTTATGGGCATTGATACTTGTACAGCAGATATTGAATGTGTTGGTGTCCATATAACATCTCCGTCTATATCAGTATTGAAAGTTTATAAACCTCCACAACTTCACCAGCATTATTTCTGTGAACAGCTCAGTTTGATTCTTAGCAATTTACCAACTTCGCAAACAATTGTCGCAGTGACATCAATGCACCAGTGTCAGCTAATGTGCTCAAACAAACCATGACTAACTTCAGTCAACTTACAATAACTCCCACTACAATTCAACAAACACTGATTGATAACATATATGTGAAAAACCTTGCAGTTGTACAATCTGGAACTGTGCCAACTTATTACAGCTATCATGCAATTACATATGCAAACATTCGGATCAACAACAACACAGAGCCTCTATGAACAACTGATTGATCAAATTCCATCTGTGTTTGGTAGCTTAAACTACTTCTGATGTTCAACACCAGTTGTCACTAGGTAACACCAGTTGTCACTAGGTAACCAATATCTTTACTTTCTGATTGTAAAAACATGAAGTATTTCCTCATTTCCACATCACTTTTCAGCTTCACCTACATCTACTAAATCTGTTAAAACCAACTGCAACTTAAGTTTTGACTTTCGCCGTGCATACAATGTACCAAAAAAATCATGCTGCTGTTCCATCCCCTTCTAGTCCTATACTTAATCTGAGGTATCTTATATTAACTTAAATCACACTTAAGGTCGTTTAGTTCAAAATGTAATCAATTACATCAAGATATCTACAATTACAATAAATTTTCTTTAATTTAAAAATTGTAATCAATTGAATACAATTACTTTTACTTTTTGATTACATTCAGATACAGACAAAAGATTCAGGAAAATAAATTTTGATCCATTTATTTACATACAAGCTTAAAGGGATACACAGGCAAATGAATGACAAAAAAATTATAAGTGATATTATTTGCTCAAATCACGTTCAATATGAAGAACTTTAAATTCCCAGTATGTTTGTCCATATAAATAAAGTGAAATGCGTGCTTGAATATTCTTTAGCAGAAAGTAAAACGTGAACAGAATCACCGAGTTATTTTTAAATAGGTACATCTGACAAAACTAACCAATCGTCGTTTCTCTTGGGTTGCTTTTGGCCGTAAATCACGTGACAGGTACTTCAACCATCCAATCATTCACAGCGAAATTCAGCGCGAAATCTAAATTTTCTATCTAGACCAACGTGGGTCAAGTTAGGAAACCACCCTGGTTTTTTCATTTAAATAGAGGAAATCTTCGTTACTGGGACTGATCGTTGTATTTATTTCGATCACATTTATATTATTTATTATAGAAAGAAAGCATAAAGCTTTTGCCTGTATATCCTTTTAAAGGTTTATAAATATACCTGTGCCAGGGTGAACTTTTAGTGTGCTATTTTGTCTGGCCGGCCATTCATCTGTCTGTAAACACTCAGAGGCTACAGTTTTAATTGGATCTTAATGAAACTTAATCAGAATGTAAGCCTCGATATAATCTAGGATGAGTTCAAAACTGGGTGACATGGTATCAAAAACTAGGTTACTGGGTAAAATAATGAAAAAAAATTATTCTTCACTGTAGAAACCATAATTTTGATTGGATCTTCACAGAAATTGAGCTGTTTATTCATCTCAATGAAAAATTGGAGAATTACTAAATCTGGAACATGTGGGTACAAAAACTAGGTCACTGAGTAAAATCAAAGGAAAACCTTATCAATACTCATTCAAATGAAACTTGGTCAGAATGTTCGACTTGATGACTTCTTGGATAATGTTAAAACTGGGTTACATGGAATCAGAAATTAGGTCACCAGGTCAGATCATAGGAAAACCTTTTTTAATACTTGAGAAGTTGCATTTTGTATCAGATCTGAATGAAAAATTAGAATGTTGCTTTGATTGATTTTTAGGCTTTTTCTTAACTGGGTCACAAAAACAAAAACAAACCACTGCTATGGTGGTGTTATATTGACGACATATTTATGGTTTGGCCACATCCTCTAGAGGAATAGTATTCCTTTCTGGCCGATCTCAATGATTTCCATCCCTCTATCAAATTCACATATGAATCAGTAACAAGGAAGCACACTTTTTAGATGTAACAGTATCAAAAGATGAAAACGGCGTAATTCAAACATCTTTATACACAAAGCCAACTGACCACACATGTATTTGCAGTACACATCATACCACCCTATACATTAGAAAAAAAGCATCCCGTATAGTCAGGCAGTACAAATACGTTGTATCTGCAGTTCTGAAGAAAGTTTTGATATATGCATGGAAAATCTGTTTACTACCGCTTGCAAAACTGATTAGAGTTTCACGTATTCGGAACGCGGTAAAAAGTGACGTTAAGATGTTTATTTAAGTAGCTTAAACTGTCAATTTACTGATCATCCAATCACAGCGTGGCAGTTTTTACAGGTATACCTGTCAATAAAACTGTGTCTTGCAAACTACCCGCAGCCAGAAAAAAAAATGTGCCTGGGCGGCGCCAAGATTGCTGTGTTGTAAATGTCGCTGCGTTGCTACCGGAAATCTTCACTCAGTATTTTTTCCCAACTGCTATTCCATTTCGTAAACTAGAATGACACTATAGGTAGATAAAAGGCAGAGTTTGAAAGAAAAAAGTTGGGCGGCGCTTTAATCGATTTTTAGCAGGTGTACCGAGGAGTCTGGTTCTTTACCTAACTGTGTAAACTCTAATCAGTTTTGCAAGCGGTAGTAAGAACCTTCGAATGAGAGCATATCCTTGTAAACTAATAAAACACGCAATTAACAAAGCTAGGAAAATGGATAGAAATGACCTGTTTACACACAAGGAACCATGGAATCAGAATAAACAAATCATTCCATTCATTATTACATACAACCCTTTCATCCGCCTGCGCAAAAAATTTTCAATACCTAGCTATCTTAAAATCCTACAAGAAAACAGATCCACAAACTTCATTAAGAATGCCAAGATTTTAGCGGTTCATTGCCGAACAAAAAACATGAGAGATCTATTAATCAAATCAGATTTAAACTGCATTAAACTAACACAGGGAAGCTACGCATGCAAACCATCAAAATTGTTTTGCTTGCAGATTTATGAAAAACTCGGTAGAAATTAAAATACAACGTTCGAGACATTTAAAATTGAAGGTCATTTTACATGTAAAACACCAAGCATCGTCTACCTAATAACTTGCACAAAATGTAATATCCAGTAAGTTGGTCAAATGGGCAACACTATGAGGGAAAGACTTTATGGTCACATGGCAGATATTCGCGCGAAAAACACATTCAAGCCAATTGCGCGCAATTGCGGCACAGAACACAATGTCACAAACATCAACGTTACGATAATACAAAACACAAAGCGCAATCTTAACAAGAGGTCACGAACTGAAGAAATATGGATAAAAAAGCTGAACACAAAACCACCAGATGGATTGAATTTGATCTAACAAGTACATTGTACGCAAAGAAATTAAATGGTTACACTGGAAAAGAATTAAAACAACTGAATTTTATAGAAAACATCCATAAATGTAACATATGCGAACTAGTGGTCAACTCTGAAAAAAACCTAAGAAGACACATGAAAAAACATGAACGCACAACAAATAAATTTAGATGTGATTGGTGTCACAAACTTTTATCAAGAAGGGACTCTTTAAAAGGCTATTCCAGGAATATATTTTCTTCACGAGGAAAAATTCCAGATGTTAAAAGTTTTAAAATCTGCAACATCACCGAACGAAGAAGACCCTCCCAAAATGACGACTCTTCTAAAAACGCCAAATTTCAAATTACTCAAGGAAAGACTGGACAATTAAACTTAAAAATGAAGAAAACCTACAAGCAGCCTAGTATAGAAGATATGAACATTAACATTCCCAGACCAGTTTCACCGCTAAGTCCATCACTTACAACCAGTAAAACATCATCAAACAGACGAAACCAAGTCACCAAGCAACAGCTCTTCGACATCAACAATCTGCCAAGATGAGTATTTAATGCACAATAATGAAAACGAACTTATCATCAACATTCAAAGCATATATGGCATCTTCCAAAATACTAATTAACAAGGATAAAAAACTTGGCACACTTCCACAACTTTCCTGGCAGTTGTCCAAGATTTAATCTATTTTAAGAAAAACTCTATTGATTTTGTTACTATTTTTATCTATCACCTGACTTACCATCTTACACAATTTGTATACTTCAGATAGATTTATTTTGTACAAATTATCCTGATGAAGAACCAGATAGGTTCGAAACCGGTAGATCTTTATTAAAATATTGTTCATATTTCTCTGGTGTTGATGTGTGGTTTCTTTGTATTCTTCCTTTTAAACCAGTGGGTCACATGGGGTTAAATCATAGGTAAATCTCATTGATGTCGTAGAGATCACATTTTTCTTCCGATCTTAATCTTCTGTCACTCAGTCGGCAATGCTCTGTTTGAAACACTTTGCCTCCTACACTAAATAATCTCCCTTCTTGAGCAGAAGTTGAAGATATTACCAGGTACTTGGCAGCAACCTTTGACAAAGCAGGAAGTCTTAACTTTTTGTCATTCCAGAATTTTAGTGGGTTTTATGTCATGTCTTCACTAGGTTCAGAAATGTAAGTCTAACCAAAAGTGTAAGATATTTTAAGTTCAGTCAATGGACAATAAACTAGGGATGTCTGTTTAATGTAAAAACTATCAATTTCTCACTTAATTAAATGTTTTAGAGGTTGTTTGCCATATGGGTAACCAGCTCCATTGACCCATAAATAATTTGGCCATGAAATATGTTGTGAAATATCTAAATGTACTAAAAAAAGAAAGCAGCGAAAATATTTTCAGGCAGTATCTGCTAATATAAAACAGGAAAAACTATTTCTGCTTACTACGACAGCATGAAGGCTTCCAGTCTAACAAAAATATATAAAACAGAAAATAATTATGTTTGTCCATTGGGTTTTGCATAATTTTGGAATTATTTGCCCTTTGAAAATTTTCATACTAATTTTTTGATCGAGCCATAACTCAAAAAGTATTGGAGGTATCAGGTTAAAACTTCATAGATAGTTAGATCTCACTGAGAGAAGTGCATTTATAAGAACTCTTTTTCCATTATTTTGGAGTTTTCGCCCTTTGAAGTTTTTCATACTAAATTTTTGTCAGGACAGTAACTCAAAAACTATTGGAGATATCAACTTAAAACTTCATAGATAAATTGCATTGAGAAGAATTGCAGTGCCATCATACCATAACTCTTTTTTGCATAATTTTGGAGTTATTACCCTTTGAAATTTTTAGTACTTAATTTTTGTCTGCAGCAAAACTCAAAAAGTATTGAAGATATTAACTTGAAACTTCATAGATGGATACATCTCATTGAAGAGAAGTGCAATACCCAAGAACCATAACTCTATTTTGCACAGTTTTGGAGTTATTGCCCTTTGTAATTTTTCATACTTGATTTTAGTCAGGGGCGTAAAGTACATGTTCCCATATATCAATACCATACTGACAAAGAGGCCTGTGGGGGGTTTTGGCTCCCGGTAGTGGCAGTTCTAGTTTATTTCAGACTTAGCTGTAAAGACACATATTTTATGTATTAGTAATGTAACATTTCAATACAGATTGAATAGGAAAAAATCTTTTGTGTCTAGACATATTGGTTACATATTGCAAGTAAATGGGAAAAGGACTTGAAAATTATATTAATTGTGTTTTCAGAGACTCCTACTAGTAACAGTAAGTCAGAAAGACCTCAGTCAAAGAGAAAGAAGCCAAGCAGTCTTCGAAAAAAAAGACAGTCAATTGAAGCAATTAAAACCAAAGAAAGACAGATCCTTGGTGCCTTGTTTGCGGTTGATGAGGAGTCACAGGACAGTAACCACATAGTCACAGGCACTAGAAATAGATTTGTCGAAAATAATAGGGAAAAGAATTCAGAGAAAGCAAAGGAAAAGTTACTGTTGAAAAAAAATAATCAACTTGATCTGACAGTAAGAAATGAAAAAGAAAGGCATTTTAAAAATACTCCCAATAAAGACATAAATACTGTTGATAAAAGTTTAGAAATAGATAAGTCACAAAGTCAAAAAGAAGGGAAAAGGTCCCGACATTCCTCAGAGGGATCAGAAGATGGAAAAAATAATTTTAAAGAGAAAATACACAAAAATGTTCAGAGGAATGATGCTTCAGAGGCTTGTACTCCTCTTGATAAAGAAATGTCAAAATGTTTGTCAGCACCAGTGCTTGACTCAAGTTATGAGGAGGAAAATATCCAACGATTGAATAAAAAATCAAATTCTTCCACACAAAATTTTTATCCAAGAAGATGCGATAACTCTGAAACATGCCACCAAATTGGATCTAGGTTAGGTCCATTTGAATTATTAACATCACTTGGCAGAAGTTACAAGAAGGAGTTAGAAAACCTCAGAATTTCACCAACAAGTTTGAAAGCAGTAAAGGAAGATTTGATTCCCATGGTGAAGATCGAAGCTTCAAATTTTAAACTGCCAATGTTAAACCTGAGGTCAAGGTCATTTGAAAGTTCAGATAGTGAGTCTGGCAGTGAGAAATCAAGGTCACTTAAGAATGTTTTTTCGGATGGAAGTGAAGTGGAAACAGATAACTCTGTTGAAAATACCGATTATACAAGTGAAAGCTTTGTTGATTGTGGTAAGGTTACTTTATCACTGAATGAAGACAGTCTGAATGAGCAGGGTAAAGTGGTAAGATTTAATGATGCTTTAACTCGGCAAGGTAATATTGACATGGAGGTTGATGATAACAAAGACAGTTCTGAAATCATTCTTAATCAGACCAGTTATCAGTCTTCAGTGTTACCAGCTGATAGCAATGGAAATTTTGAAGCATTACCATTAAATGAGACATTCAACTTTTCCAAGTTTGAAGAAGGCAGGGTTACTCCTTATAAAAACCTGAACTATCAGGTTAGATTAGAGGAATTCAGTGACATTAGCGAGGATGATGACGGTCAGAAACAAGTAGGTGTTGAAATAGGTAGCAATATATCTGATATTGATGATGCAAGTAATAATTCAGGAAATTCTACTTTACTTACTGCAGGTTGCGATGTATCTGTAATTCACATTTCAAGTGACAGTATTGACAATGGAGATGGAATGCCTATGTTGGAAGAAATTGCACCCAGTAAAGATGAGGTGTCTACTCCAACTTATGACATGCCAATTTTGGAAAAATATGGTGAGGTCTACAGCAGTTTCCGATATGAGATGGAGGAAACAGAAATGCTTCCAGATATTTCAGAAGATGAAGGCGACTTTAAAGAAAATGCCACACCTTCAGAACTGAAAGAACCTTCTTCAAAGTCCTTTGATAAACAATCTAGTCAGTCAAGTGAGGTTAGTAAGTCATGTGATAATATTTTTAAGAGATTTTCATCCTCACTTGCAAAATCACATGAGACATCATCATCTGTTTCTTCCACGTTTAAGCCAGTTTTCTCAGGAATGTCTAATTTGACATCAGCTACATGTTCTTTGAAATCCTCTAAAAGTGATAATGCTCTTTCTAACCCAAAAGAATGCTCCATACCAAAGTCAAGAAAACGTATCAGGAAGTCGTACACATGCCTATCTTTTGATAGCTCAGGAATAAATAGTGCTGTACCTTCTACAAGCACTAGTCATGCTGAACATCTGCCTTTGTCAAAGCAAATGGATCAACTTACAGTATACATGAAAGATTTCTTACGTTTGAATGACAGCAAAACAGTATTACCAAAAATACCTGAAGCTCATAAAAACATAGTTTATGGTGGTGAAGAAGACGGTTTGCTCAACCTGGGACACGCTTTAAAGTTTATCGAGCATTTTTGCCAGAAGTATGTTATCCCGAGTGACCTGTGTAATGACATTATAAAGGCAGCATTTCTGTCCGAATGCAGTCTTTTAAACATACATTGGGCATACAGTCTATTGTCTGAACTGAACATGCGTAGAACTGCAGAAATTGAAATGAATTGGGACACCATAGATCAGTGCTTAAAAGTTGCCCTTTCAGCTAGTAAGGGAAAGGAGTATTACTCACTACTGCAGTCGACTTTGTTGTTACAGTTAGGTGTGGATGTCCTTAAAATGGATTTATATACACGAGAACTCTCAGATAATAGGCAGATTAGGAAAACCTTAGCATACAAGATGTTTGCTTATGATGTATCAACAGGGAATAGAAAGTCGTTGATCTATTATTTGAACCAGGCTCTACATGCTGGTCAGTGCCGAACAGGGACTAATGGAGAGACATTCCAACTTCCAGATGTTCTACCCATGTTACAGGTTAGTGTGTTCTTTTTAGCTCACCTAAGCATATGCTTACATAGGGAAAACTTTAAAAAAAACTCTTGTCTGAAACCACAGAGCCTAGAACTTAGATATTTTTAATGGAATATCAGCTAGATTTTCTACGAAGTTTGTTCAAATTATGCCCCTTGAGTGAAATTTGGCCCTGCCCTGGGGTCACTTGTATTCATATAGATTTATATAGGGAGATTCTTAAAAAAGCTTTTGATGTTAGCTCAATAGCAGACCCAAAGGCAAAGTATTCAGGTGAACGATCTAGGGCCATCAAGCCCTCTTGTTATCATAGGTATTCGAGTCATTTATTGAATAGGAGTACTATGGGTTGTTTTAATGAAATTGTGTGGAATTTCATTCATGAATAAACTGACTTTAGGTCAAAATGAATTTGAGTAAATGAACATAACAAAAACTGATAATTTAAGTGCAGTTTACATTATATACTTACAGTCATTTCTTTATTTCATAAGATGATATTAATTTTATTTACAAGAAGGGAGATGTTCTATACCTATTGCGCTAAATAAAGAATTACTCATTTGGTAAATATACACTACAGTCTGAACATAATATAGATACTTGCCTCTCTGATAGCATAGGGAATTTAGCTAACTTAGTTGCTTTTTAGCTGCACTTTTCGAAGAAAAAAGGTGGAGCTTTTTTCATGACCCTAGCGTTGGCATCAGCATTGGTTAACCATTTTGTTAAGTTCTGTTTCACAGAAACTATCAAAGCTATTTACTTCAAATTAAGAACACATGTTGGGTATCAAAATTCAACCCCATTTCTCAAGGGCAGATAACCCTAAAATTTATTTTTGCAAAGTTATGCCCCTTTTTCAACTTAGAATTTCTTGGTTAACCTTTTTTGTTAATGTCCATTTCATAAAAAGTGTAAAAGATATTCCCTCCAAACTTGGAATACTTGATCACCAGCAAGACCCCTACAAAGATTGTTGGTTCCCATATCCCTGGGGTCAAAAGTAGAAAATTAGCCCAACCCCAGGGGTCATTTGATTTTGCTTTAATATAGGAAAAAACTTCATAAGCCTAGAAATTACACCCCTCCCCCCACCACAACCACCACCAGCTGCCCTTGGAAAAAAAAAACTTGAATGCTCAATGCATCCAATAAATTTATTGATGGCCCCTTAAACTTGACCTATTGAAGTTATATTGTAGTAACAGATGAAATTTCAGGTAACCCTGACTGTCAAAAACTGTTAACATCTGCTAAGCTCATAGAGTTACATGTAAGAGATGGGGAAAAAAGAAACCTTTAACAGGCATTATATTACTGTAATTACCCTTGCAGCTTTAATAAGTACTTTCTCTGCAGTGTAAGTCACAATTTCCCAGGATCACGAAAGTGGTTCTTATTTTACCAAGAAAAATTTTTAATGTGTTATAGGTAGAAATAATTTTCATTTTTACCAAAATCATTCCTAACTTTGCTTTTTAAATCAAATACAGTGCAGTAATTTTTTCAGTGATATTGCAGAAAAATAAGAAAGGATTTTTTTATGAAGAAATGACTTGAATACAAAATTAAGACAAACATGTATGTTAGCATTGTTTTAGAGTGAACAGAACAAGGTTCCAGTACATTGAATTTTCTATATCAGTAAAATCAGTGTGATCCTGGGACTTAATTATCATTTTTAATTTGGATTATAGTAAGTGATTGAGGAAGCAATTTAATATTCTTAACAAACAGGAAACACATTTGTATCCACTAGAAGGAGAGGAAATCGTAAGTGTTACAATAATGACTTTCATTTTCATTTCTTTCCAGCTATAAGTTTTCCTTGTTTGAAGAGTTTTTTAGAAACTTTTCATAGTTAAAAAAAAAGTTTACTCATTTGCCAAAAAAAAAAACAACAACAAAAAAAAACAGTTATAACTCACCTGACCAATGGTGAAGTGTAGCTTTTGGTAAGTTGTTGCATATGGTGTCTGTCTGTCTGTCCGTCCTTCTTCTACAACTTCTAACAACATTTCCTCCTATACCATTGGGCCAGTTGGAAAAAAACTTTTAACAGAAATGATGGTTCACTTTCAAAATTCTATAAAAAAAAATAAAATTCCATTGCAGAACTCTACCAAACTCTTATAAATCATGCTTAAGAAATGGGTCCTGTTTTCTTCAGTATGAAATAACTGATTGAGTCTTAAGTGATTGGTCCTGTTTTCTTCAATAAGAAATAACTGACTGAGTAATAAGTGATTGGTCCTGTTTTCTTCAATATGAAATAACTGACTGAGTAATATGTGATTGGTCCTGTTTTCTTCAATATGAAATAACTGACTGAGTAATAAGTGATTGGTCCTGTTTTCTTCAATACGAAATAACTGACTGAGTAATGAGTGATTGGTCCTGTTTTCTTCAGTATGAAATAACTGACTGAGTAATGAGTGATTGGTCCTGTTTTCTTCAGTATGAAATAACTGACTGAGTAATGAGTGATTGGTCCTGTTTTCTTCAGTATGAAATAACTGACTGAGTAATATGTGATTGGTCCTGTTTTCTTCAATAAGAAATAACTGACTGAGTAATGAATGATTGGTCCTGTTTTCTTCAGTATGAAATAACTGACTGAGTAATGAGTGATTGGTCCTGTTTTCTTCAGTATGAAATAACTGACTGAGTAATGAGTGATTGGTCCTGTTTTCTTCAGTATGAAATAACTGACTGAGTAATAAGTGATTGGTCCTGTTTTCTTCAATATGAAATAACTGACTGAGTAATAAGTGATTGGTCCTGTTTTCTTCAATAAGAAATAACTGACTGAGTAATATGTGATTGGTCCTGTTTTCTTCAATATGAAATAACTGACTGAGTAATAAGTGATTGGTCCTGTTTTCTTCAATATGAAATATACACATACACAATTTTACTTAGGTCTACAAGAATATATATATTGAGTTGCTGCAGTCATTATGGAAATAGAAAGAAGTACCAATGAAAAGAATACTCTTTGTTTAAATTTTGAAAAATTAACCAGTCTATGTATTTTAAGTATGATTTAAATTTTCAGTTGACAAACATTCCATAGGGAACAGCAACATTAATTTTCTAAATGGTTATTTAGTTGACTATGAAAAATTTTTGTTTACAATTTGTCAGAGGGATCAACTTCATTGATAAATTGACAAACTGATAAATCCACCCAAATTTATTAGAAAGTGCCAACAGTCATAAAGGGGTAGTTTATTTGAAGGGCTTTGAAACTGCATCCTTCATTGAGGCCGCCTTAAATTAAAAAAAAATTTTTTTCTTAAGACGAAACCAAACCAGGTCAAAGGAGAGCCTTGTCTTCTGAAAAACAGCAGTCTGTGAAGCTTTCATTAGCTTAGTAATCAGCTACTCTCATAATTTAGTTAGGATGGATTGCTTTATGTATAATTATTTCAACATCTGTCTTTGTCTTCTGTATTTCAGGATTTACTTGCATTATGTGTTGATGTAAGTTCCAGCTGTATTGACTGTGCGAATACGCTGGCAAGTGACATGGTGAACACTTACAAATTTCTGCCAAACCTTGCCGACAAACAGATACTGATAAAGTCTGTGTCGTCACATCTGCTGCAATGTAAACTAGTCCAACAAGTGCTCGAGTCACAGTATGATTGTTATCTGACTCTAGGGGGAGCTTTCCCCGACAGTTTAGAAGATATTGTGCAGTGTTTCTTCAAGGTAACTTTTTCAGAGAACTTTCTGTTTTTATAAGAATAATTTATAAGACTGGTCAAATAAGTAAACTATATTAGGACCGTCATACAATGTTAAAGATAAAATTCTAGCTCTAAGACTTGGTCTCCTGTGTCTTCATAATTAAAACAAATTGTGCTACAAAAAGGTTTTATGGTCCATTCCTTCCTTTTGCTAGAAATAAAAGATGCAATAAAAAAAAATTGATTCTATGAATTTTTTTTGGATCAGTTGATTTCGTAAATCATGTTTACACTATATTTGTATTTATGAATTTTTGTAGGTTAAACCATTAAAGAATCACCTCACTCCTCCAACAACCCCTAATGAGGACCTTTTATTGGAAGAAGAGGGACATTTCAACAGGTTTTCAGCAGAAGTGACAGAGGAAATTGCAATTCTTTTGTACTTTGTTGTTGTGAGTTATCTACAGGCATCTCATGGTTAGTGGAATCATAGTATTATTTCTGCACATCCCCAACACTTTTGAATTAAGATATGCCCATGCTGAAACAAAATGTTCATAAAAGTTAACCAGGAATTGAATGTATCTGTAACTGAGTTTTATAGTCACCAAGTCTATTTTAAGCCCAACTGGGCACTTCAGTGCTCAAAGGTGAGCTATTGTGATCGCCTGTGTCCGTTGTCTGTCTTTCATTTGTCTTTTGTCCACTTTTTGAACACTCCAGAGGTAACATTTCCAATCCAGTTATCATGAATCTTTGTCAGAATGTAAAGCTTGATGACTTCTAGGCACTTCTTATATATAGGTCATGTTTGGTCAAAAACAAGGTCACCAGGTCAGATTATAGAAAAACCCCGTGAACTCTGGAAGCCAAATTTTCCATCCAATCATTATGGATCTTTTTCAGAATGTTTGGCTTCATAACTTCTAGGCTAGTTTAGTATATAGATTATGTTGGGTCAAAAACTAGGTCATCAGGTCAAATCATTGAAAAACCTTGTGAACACATTAAAGGTCACATTCCCCATCTGATCATCATGAATCTTTGTCAAATTGTTTGGCTGAATGATGTTAAGGTTCTTTTAGGTTTTTTATATGTGGGTCATGTTGGATTGAAATACTAGGTCATTAGGTCAAATCATAGAAAAGCCTTGTGAACACTCTAGAGACCACATTTCCATCCGGTCACAAAAAGAATTGATATGTCATAAAGAAAAACATTCTGACAAAGTATCATGATGTTTGGTTGGAAAGTGTGGCCTCTAAACTGTTCACAAGGTTTTTTCTAGGATTTGACCTGGTGACCTTGTTTCTGACCCTACATTATCCATACATAAAAAAAGAGTCTAGAAGTCATCCAGTCAAACAAATCATTCGGATAAAGTTTCATGATTGGATAGAATATGTGTCGTCAAGAGTGTTCACAAGATTTTCTGTGATTTGACCTGGTCATCATGTTTTTTTAAACAAACATGACCCTATATTAAAAACTTAAAAGTCATCCAGCCAAACATTCTGACAAAGTTTCATGATGACTGGATGGAAATGTGGCCTCTAGAGTGTTCACAAGACTTTTCTATGTCAGTCTTTATGGGTAATGTTAGAATAAAAACTAAATCACCAGGTCAGGTTCTAGAAAAAACTTCTTTTACAATCTAGAGGCCACATTTTCTACCCAATGGTCATGAAACTTTGTGAGAATGTTTCAGTTGATGATCAGGTGAGAACATGTTGGCTCTCCTGTTTTCTGTATGCCTTAAAACTGCTGATGTATATGGGAAAAAGAGGCTTTATGAAAGCAACATTAAGTATTTTTATTGTAAGTACCTGTAAAGGCTACCTATGCATTGCACTAGATTAAACACAGACTCCAAATGAGACTGGTTCAAATAACCTATGATTTTAATTCTGTAGACAAACTATATGTGGCATTACGACTCCGTGCTAACTTGCCAGAGGGAAAGAAAAAGTTACGGAGAGATGATGTTGAGGAATTAGGTAGAATGCAGGGGCATGTTCAGGAACTGGAGGAGCACTTACGGAGCATGACACCTGATCTCACAGAAAACACAGAGCATTACTTGTTTCTGATGAGCTGCTTAGGTGATCTTGGACAGGTTAGTACAATTATTGCACCCTGAAAGTAGCTACCTTTGTACACATCAAAGCCTTTCGAAAAATCATACCTTTTACATTGAGGTTTCAATACTATATATGAGTGATGTGATGTGATAAAATAAACAATCTGGTCAGATTGATGTCATTGAGGAATGACATCTAAGTTTGATGTCATAAAGTAATTAATGCTATTTGCACACACAATGTTTTCTGCCTTCTTTGAGTTACCGTAAAGTGCTGTCTTTGAAAAATGCGATGACATGGATTTGGATCACACAACAACGTAGCAACTATATTTCATGTTACGTGATATGATGTCCATGATGTGAAAATGATTAAAAGAAGTGTTATATATGCATTGTTTATTCCACTATTGATATACTTGCTGGAAGTCAGAGAATAATAAAAACCTTTCAAACTGCCTTTTATCTGAATGTGGAAAAAAACTGATAATGTAAAATTTGACCACATCGTTGATAAACTCACTACATGAGAAAAGAAGTCTGGCATATTAATTTTTAAACGAAAATAATATGTAACACAGTAGATTAGATTTTTAGAGTAATATTTTTTTTTTACACAAAACAATGAGCTAAAAGGATTATTTTTACTTCTGTTTGAACAACAAATTTGTCATTTCATATCAACACAAGTGCATGACTTCAGAAATGTTCAGAACAATTTCCCATTGTAAGAAAGTCATAAAATTATCTCATAGGATTAAATGAAGATTGATTTTTTTAAAACAAAAAGTAAAAATGTGAAATTTGAGCACTGTGTTGATAATTGATAATATTGTGGCAAAGCTCAACTGTATCTGTATATATGGAATTTGTTTCATGCAAAATTTTTGTATGTTTTAATTTTGTATCAAATAACTGTTTTTTTTTAAGTGTTTCTTTCATATTTTTAAAAACATTTTTTTTATTTCAGGTACCAGTAGAATGAAACCAGTTCTAAGCTGCCACACCTACATTATTGATTTAGAACATCCTGCTTCTGTATTGTGGCAAAGAAAGGAAGGGTTCATTTGAGTGAAGTAGGGGAGAAACTATTTCAAGGACTAACAGTTATTTTTTGTTACAGACTTCAAGAACTGTTTAATTACCAACTGTAATTTTGAAAGAGTTTACATAAATTGACAGGTTAAAAAGGATTTACAATATTCTTGATAAGTAATCAAGGAATACAAAGAGTATTACATGTTCAACTGTGTAAGAAAAAAAGTGAAAAAGAGTGAATTATACTATATTTATAAAAAAGATAAGGGTCATTTTTCTTGGTTTTGAATTGTTAGCCATTCAAATATTTCTAGGTATATGGAAATAATTTTGTTTCCTGATCTGGAAAAGTCTTGCTACTGGTTAAATTTTTTAGGTCAACATTTTGTCCATATGATTTGACCACACACAGGCATCTATGAACAAATTTATCAAGTGTGCAATAATATTATTGTACTGACTAAGAGAAAACACAGAGTTCATAAAAGGGGTTCCATCGCAAATCTGTTATAGACAAAACATGAGTAAAAATATAAATGTTAGTCTTGGCTTATCAGTATTTTTTGAGTCACTTGAAAAGTGTTTGCTTCTATAATCGGTGTCAAAACATCTAATAAAGCTATTTCAGCATAATGCATGATATTTTAAGTAAAGATATAGTCAATACCTTTTCAGTTGACCCTTAACTTTTTTTGAATAGTATATAGTGACTGAACTGACCTTTTGGTTTTATTATTTGATATTTTGTAGCAAGTTTTGTCTGCTTTGGGCTATATTTGATAAGCATTGCTGTTGAGTGAAGACCAGCTAATATTTCTATGCAACATTTTCTAATTGTGGTCTTTTATAATCTAGCAGGGTAAACATTTTGTACTGTTTAGAATTAAAATAGTTGATTTCTGTGCCATCAAGGCAAAAGTGTTAGGGAGTTCAGGGCAGACGGGGGTTGGATAGGGGTAAGAATATGATAATTAGTTCATACTTTTCTTTTACTGACCTCTTTACGGGCAGAGCCCTTTGGTTTAAGTTAAGATATAGCTTGTTGTTAAGTAGATGTTATTACACTATGCTTTCAGTTAAAAAACTTGATTATGGTCATTTTTGTATCTTTTTTTAACAAAGAGAAATATATATATATATAGAGAGAGGGAGATAATTTTTTGTTACATACATGTAAGAACTAACTTACCTTTCAAAGTGTTTAATGCTTGTGTTTTGTTTATTGTTGAATATTAACAACTGCTATGTAGACATTTTTTTGTTGCCGAAATTGCTTGAAGATGTTGAAGAAAAGTTTCAGTGTTTCTTAAGTAAACAGAGGTGTATACGGCACCCTTGCTAGCTCTGTTAGTAGAGCATCAGATTGTCAATCCAGGGGTTATCGATTCAAACACCATCAGGGCCGGCTAAATTTTTGCAATTGTAATTGATCTAGGACAATGCATCTAAAGGTCGTCTGTCCCTTACATCAATTCAATTCAGGAAGCAGTAGTTGCTTGCAGAAAGATCGGTTAGTAAACTGGTTGGGAACCTAGGAACACTTGGTTGGTGGATTGATTGCAGGGATATGACTGAAAAGAAGTTGAAACTGGCATTTAACACAAAATAAAACAAACAAACAAAAGAAGAGTTATATACATTCCATATTAATCTGCTTTAATATTAGAATACTCAGGAGAATACAATAGTATTTAGGGACTTACTCACACTGAGCCATTAGGTTGGTGGAGTCAGTACTAAGAAATCCTTAGCTAGGAAAGTGTATATAATGTCACTTATAGTTGCCCAATAAGTCATATTTTAAACGATTTTTTATTTGTCATCGATCAAAATTTCCAGAAGTCACCGTTCATTTTGCCCCTTTGACATTTGGAGGGGCATTAATCATTTTCAGTAATAGTCTAGTTCTACAAAGTCAAAAGCTGAAGGGTTCAGTGCAAATCAATCAAAAAAGAAAATTTAAGCAGAAAAAAATGTTACATTTTACTTTTTATGTGAGTGAGAGAACTCCCAAGTTACAGTGTATTTGAGATAATTATTGCGAGTTAACAAAGTATTGTGTTAATTGTGTTTACAATAAGAAATTGTGAATCAAAAAGTTTTTGATAATGTACTGAATTACTTTTTTTCTGAAATTATCTTATTTTAGTTAGACAAAGATTGTCATTCAACCAAAAACATTCTTTCAAGGCATTTTCATTCATTTTTTTTACTAAAAAAATGTGTTAACATTAAAGCTACTGACCCTCAGATTTTAGCTTCAGAATATTCTTCTTTAGAATTAAAGTAGTCGAAATACCATTTCAGGATTTTTATGCTTCTGTATGACTTGAAAAAGGAAGAAAAAAATTATATTGTTAGCCAGATTCAAACCAATGACCATGAGTCAAGAACAAGGGCAAATCTATATTTCCCCACCGCTGCTTCCCCATAAAGTGGTGGGGGCATAAAAACAAAGAGCATTGAGCTGATCCCTTGTGCCACAAGAGATTTTTAGCTGATCCCATGTGCCACAAGAGATTTTAGAATTACTACTCATACCGGTAATTCATTTAATCAAAAATTTAAAAGTAAATCTCTGTTGCATGACTAAAGGGTTGAAATATTTACTGATAAAATTATGTAAAACTATTAATTCTAATGTTTTCCTGTGACAAAAAAAAAAAAGAATTGGTTAATTACTAAGCTTTGAACTGTTCTTCACAAATTCAGCTACATGTATTCTCTTCTTTATGCATTGGAAAACTATGTTTTGGTCAGTAGCTTTAACTGGGAAGTACTTTGTTTATATTTTTGTAAAGTTTACTCGTTTCATTCCTGTGCTGTAAATTTTGTTACATATTTTGTTAGTTTTTTTAAAAAATTTTACCTGTTCACTGTTGTATTTCACCATTACAGGTGGGTGTTTTATAATTTTTGGGAATTGCTTTTTATGACAAGGTGAAAATATTTTTCAGTCTTGGTTTAAATTATCATCATCACA
Organism: Cyclina sinensis; assembly: GCA_012932295.1. Lineage (NCBI taxonomy): Eukaryota > Metazoa > Mollusca > Bivalvia > Venerida > Veneridae > Cyclina > Cyclina sinensis. The sequence continues at coordinate 42,392,966 of JAAONU010000016.1, read as the reverse complement.
ATCACAAGCATTATTGCAATGTTTATAAAGAAAATGAGAAATGTCTGTTAGACTTATTAAACTAAAAAAGGTTGTTTTACACAAGAGAAGCAAAAATCAAGTATCAGATATAGATTATATATATATATATAATAGATGGGACCAAATATTTGTTAATCAGCAGTATTATCATATTCTTAAGTTGAAGTAGAAATTCATATATCTTTTTAATGAAGCAAAATTTCTTTCTTCAACAGTGCTTACTTCAGATGCCTTGACTTACTTTTGTTCTTATTTTCACAACTGGGTTATATGTTTATAGGGTCCATCATGATCAGTTAGTTCAAGGTTCGAATATATTTTGTGTTTGATGAATTGTTAATTTTAATTGGCATTTTCAACACCTTTTGTTTGTAGATAGACAGGCATACAGAAATTTCGTGCACAGCTTGAAAGAATACTCAATGCTGTGACAGAGAAAAATATGCAGATTTCGATATTCAAAATTCCTGATGGCAAACTTAGTATCACAGTAATGAATATTTGGATATATACAAAATTGCACAATAAATATTCAACATACATTTAAACCATACATGTATATTTACTTGTTTTATATTTGATATGCATTTCTTATGAAAAACTTTCATTCAAAGAGCATTTTTCATTAGTCAATATGTCATCACTAAAACATTGTTTAAATGTTGATTTTTGAAAAAAAAATTGCTTTCATACTTCACTTTTAAGGTATTATTTGAAAATTTGTTTGTTTATAGTTTCCTAACAAATACTATTAAAATGGGTTAAATTATTTTTGTTATTTTAATTTTTTTTTGTGTTAAGAAAGCCCTATTACTCAACTTCTCTTCTCAAAAACTGGAGTAAATAAATGTTAAGCCCAATAAACTTAAGCTTAACTAAGTCAAATTTCATGTTACCATTAAAGATTATCAGGAGCTATGTGATTATTTTAATGAAATTTGTAAAGACTAAGTCCTTTTCAGAGCAGTATTTGCATCGACCTAAGTCTGTTTTTAATACAAGAGATTTTTTTCAATCATATGACTGGAGGAGGCACCGTGGTCCAGGGGCCACATTTTCTCACGATCTTCACATTCCTCCACGCTGCGCGAATACTGGTATGGAACCCAGGAAGCAGTCATAGAGCGTGATGAATCTAAGTAAAAAACTATAACTAAATCCCAATTTATTTATATTCATCTTTAATTTGAAGAGAACCTATAACTTGATAGAAACTTTGCTAGCAAAGCAGTTATATAAGTAAACATAAAGTTTACTTGATGGAGAACATACAGCTAGACACATAACTTATAAAGAATTATAAAAATATTTCAAGAATTTTGCTTCCAAAGTATCGTACAACTTGACAGGTACTTTGCTTATACAAGTGCAATTTGACAAAAAAATTGCTTTCAAGCCTTCATAAAACTGCATGAACATTGGTTGATCATAAAACTGTAGAACATTTTTTTGCAGTGGATCATAAAACTGCAGAGACATTGGTTGACATGGTTCCTTAAACTGCAGGAACACTGGTTTAAATGGATCTTTAAACTGCAGGAACATTGGATGCAATGGAACCTAAAATTGCAGGAATGTAAGTTGCAACAGATCCTAAAACTGCAGGACTATCGGTTGCAATGGATTATAAAACTGCAGGTACATTGGTTGCAACTGATCCTAAATCTGCAGGATCATCGGTTGCAATGCAATGAGTCCTAAAACTTCAGGACCATTGGTTGCAGTGGATTATAAAACTGCAGGAATATTGGTTGCAATGAATCATAAAACTGCAGGAACATTGGTTTTTGCAATAGATTATAAATCTGCAGGAACATTAGTTGGAATGGATCCTAAAACAGCAGGAACATTGGTTGAAATGGATCCTAAAACTGCAGGATCATTTATTGCAATGGATCCTTAAACTGCAGGAACATTGGTTCCAATGGATCCTAAAACTGCAGAAACATTGGTTGCAATGGATCCTAAAACTGCAGGAACATTGGTTCCAATGGATCCTTAAACTGCAGGAAACATTGGTTAAAATGGATCTTAAAACTGCAGGAACATTGGTTGTAATGGATCCTAAAACTGAAGGAACATTGGTTGAAATAGATCTTAAAACTGCAGAGACACTGGACTGAAATGGATCACAAAACTTCAGGACATTACTTAGTAGCAAGAAATATTTACGAACGATGTATGCCTCCCTGCTAATGGCAACCAATTAGTCATGTTACATGGACTTCTAAATGTGACCTTGACCTATACTGACCTCAAAATCAATATGGGTCATCAGGCCATGACCAACTACAGTCGCAAATCTGAAGACTGTAGACCAGCTTTTTTGGTGAAGGTCAAAGTGATCTTGACCTTTGACCTACTTACCTAACAATCAAAAGGGGCCATCTACCGGTCACGACAAACCTCCCCACCTCATCTGGGTACTGTAAGCAAAAGCGTTCTTTAGTTATTGATCAGACAAGCTTTTTGTGTTCAAGGTCACAGCGATCGACCAACATGTGCAAAGCAATATACCCCCGCTTCTTCGAATGTGGAAGGGGTTCATAATAATTCATAAATTGCAGGAATATTTAATTGCAATGGATACTAAAACTGCAGGAACATTGTTCGCAATAGATAATAAAACTGCAGACCATTGGTTGCATTGGATCATAACACTGAAGGAACATTGGTTGCAGTGGATCATAAAACTGCCGAAACATTGGTTGAAATGGATCATAAAATTGCAAGAAATGGTTAAAATAGATCATTAATCTCTTAGGAATATTAGTTGCAATAGGTAATATACTGACGCGATTTATTATTTGTTCAAATCACGTTCAATTTGAGGAACTTTAAATTCCCAGAATGTTTGTCAATATAAATAAAGTGAAATGCGGGCTTGAACGTAAATATTTGAACGTTCTTTAACTGAAAGTAAAACGCGAACGGTTATTTTAAATAGGTCACGCGACAAAAACAGCCAATCATTCACTGCAAAATTTAGCGCGAAATCTAAATTTTCTATCTAGACCCACGTGGGTCAAGTTAGGAAACCACCCGGTTTTTCATTTAAATAGAGGAAATCTTTGTTACTGCGACTGATCATTGTATTTATTTCGAGCACATTTATAGTATATTGATTGAAGAAACGTGAAAGAAAGCATAAAAACTTATGCCTGTATATCCTTTAAAAACTGTGCATAGTATACATATGCATTATATTATACTTATTCTGATATATGTGTGTCAAAACACCTGAAAACAGGTTTGTACGATTGTCGTTGTTTGTGTTAGATGTCAAAATGATTTTTCCATGAATTCCTGTTTAATTTTGCGTGTCAACGGACGCTTTTTCATTCATGTTTAAAATGGCTTTCAAACACAAAATCGCTGTGTATTTTCGATTATTTTATCATAAACCTATCACTTGATGAAAGCCTCATTAGAGAAACACGTGTATTGTATGATTTTGACTCTAAACGCCAATGCCGCGTCTGTCTGAAGAATCACGATTACGTGCCGTTGGCATGTTGGAAGCTGGTATGCAACAACATGAGGTCGCAAATCATTTTGGTGTATATTGTAACACTATAAGTTCATTGTATAGACGTTACAGGTTGAATGATAGTACTCGTGACAACCCTAGACCCGGTAGATCGCCAATGACGTCACGTCAGCAGTATACGTACATGCGTGTTACGCACTTGCATAATCGCTTCCAATCTGCACCTGCTGACGGAACGAATGATACCGTTTCATCCACATACAGTGCAAAATCGTTTACAGTCAATACGGATTTGTTACACGGCGTCCTGCTGTACGTCCAGTTCTGACCCAACGTCACCGTCAGGCACGGCTGCAATGGTACCGAAAAACAGGTGAGCGTTACTCAGATTCGTGTGTAGTGCAACGACGTTCTTGGGGTGGTGGCAGCGTCATGGTGTGGGACAGGATCACTGAAGGCAGTCGTACACCATTACTTGTCAGATACACACGTAGAAAGTGGGGAGAGATCCTTTTCATAGACGAGTCACGTTTTCATATTGATGGTAGTGACGGACTTCAGAGAGTCTACCGAAGAGCAGGTGAGCGTTACTCAGATTCGTGTGTAGTGCAGCGACTTTCTTGGGGCGGTGGCAGCGTCATGGTGTGGGGCGGGATCACTGAAGGCAGTCGTACACCATTACTTGTGATTAGATGGTAACCTTACAGGTATCCGGTATTCGTGACCTCGTCATGCAGACGTACTTTCATTCATTAAAGACGAGCGACAGTCTCTTCCAACACGATAACGCTCGCCCCCATGTCGCACACGTTGTGACAACGTTTCTGCAGGACAACAACCTTGATGTGTCAGACTGGCCTGCCGTTTCATCCGATCTCAATCCCATTGAGCACGTGTGGGATGAGATGGAGCGACGTCAACGCCGTCTTCCCAATCAGCCGTCAACGTTAGATGCGTTCGGCAGTGTCATTGATAACAATATGGAATGACATTCCTCAAGAATTTTTCGCTACCTTGGTGAGGTCTATGATGCGTCGCTGTCGCGCGTGCATTGATGCCAATGGCGGACATACACGGTATTAACAGCTAGACATTTGTTTTGACTCTTGTGTTCCTAAACCCGTCCGAATTCTCATGAAATATTCAATGACATCTTTCTTAAGTGGTAAACTGTTAGAGATATGATTTGTTAATCTTTTCATGCAAATAAAATGTGAATCATTTTATCTTGTCAATTTTTAGCTCAACTGATCCGTAGGCTCATGGTGAGCTATAAGAATCGATCAATGTCCGTCGTCTGTCGGCCGTCCACACTTAGTTTGTTAACACTCTAGTGGTCACATTTTTGCCCCAGTTGTCATGAAACTTAGTCAGGATGTTTGTCCCAGTGATTACTCGGACGAGTTCGAACATGGGTTATCTAGGATGAAAAACTAGGTCACAAAGCCCAAAAATAGAAAAACCTTGTTAACAATCTAGAGGATACATTTTCAGTCTGAATATCCTGGAAATTTGTCAGAAAGATTGTTTCAATAATTTCTAGGCCAAGTTCAAATATGGGTCATCTGGGGTCAAAAACTAGGTCACAGAGCCCAAAAATAGAACAACCTTGTTAACAATCTAAAGGCTGCATTTTCAGTCCGAATATCCTGGAAATTTGTCAGAAAGGTTGTTTTAATAATTTCTAGCTCAAGTTCGAATATGGGTCATATGGAGTCAAAAACTAGGCCACAGAGCTCAAATGTGGAAAAACCTTGTTAAAACTCTTGAGGCTACTTTTTCAGTTCAAATATCCTGGAAATTTCTAGGTCAAGTTCGAATATGAGTCATCTGGGGTCAATTAATCAGGTCCATAACAATTTTGTTAAAAGGAGTCATACTCAGGTGAGCGATCTAGGGCCATCATGGCCCTCTTGTTAACATATATGTTCCCAGATCACAGTTTTTAAATCGCGTCAGTATAAAACTACACAAACATTTTTGCAATGGATGCTAAAACTACAGAAACATTGTTTGAAAATGATAATAAAACTGCAGAAAATTATTACAATGGTTCCAAAAACGCTCAGGAACATTGAATGCAATAGATCAGAAAAAACTGCAGGAGTACTTTTTTTTTTTTTTTTTGGCAAATGATCATAAAACTAACTAACCCTAACCCTAGGAACATTGCTTGCAGGGGATCCTAAAACTGCAGGAATAAGGTTGCAAGAGATCCCAAAACTACAGGAACAATGGTTGCAATGGATCCATAAATTTCAGGAACACAGGTTGTTAGGGATCGTAAAACTTCAGGAACTTTGTTTGCAGTGGATCATAAATTCGGGTTTATTTGTTGCAATCTATCATAAAACTGCAGATACATTGGTTGAAACGGGTCATAAAACTTCAGAAACATCACTTGCAGTTAATTATAAATTACAGGAACATTGGTTGCACTGGATCATAAGACTGTAGAAGCATTGTTTGTAATTTATCATTAAATTGCAGGAACATTGTTTACAGTGGATCATAAAACTGAAGGAGCCTTGGTTACAATAAATCCAAAAACTCAGTAACATTGGTTGTAATGTATCACAAAACTCCAGAAACATTGGCTGAAATGTATCATTAAACTGCATGAACATAGGTTTCAATGGTTCCTAAAAATACAGGAACATTAGTTAAAATGTATTACTAAACTGCAGGAACATTTGTTGAAATTAAAAATTAATCTGCTAGAATATTGGTTACAATGGATCATATTACTTCAGGAACATAGGTTCCAGTGGATCATTAAAGCTGCAAGAACATTGGTTGCAGTGGAACATAAAACTGCAGGAATATTGGTTGCAATGGATCATTAAACTGCAGGAACTTGATTGCAGTGGATCATAAGGAAAATTGATGATTGCAGTGGATCATAAAACTGCAGGAACTTTGGTTGTAGTGGATCATGAAACTGCAGAAACATTGGTTGCATTTGATCATAAAACTGCAGGAACATTGATTGCAGTGGATCATGAAACAACAGGAACATTAGTTGCATTTGATCATAAAACTGCAGGAACATTGATTGTAGTGGATCATGAAACAACAGGAATATGGATTGCAGTGGATCAAAAAAAGGAACATTGATTGCAGTTTATCATAAAACTGCAGGAACATTGATTGCAGTAGATTATCAAACTGCAGGAACATTGATTGAAGTAAATCATAAAATTTCAGGAACATTGATTGCAGTAGATCATAAAACTGCAGAAACATTAGTTGCAGAGGATTATAAAACTGCAGAAACATTGATTGCAGTGAATCATGAAACAAAAGAACATTGATTGAAGTGATCATGAAACTACATGAACTTTAATTGAAGTGGATAATAAAACTGCAGCAACATTGGTTGCAGTGGATTATAAAACTGCAGGAACATTGATTGCAGTGGATTATGAAACTACAGGAACTTTATTGAAGTGGATCATAAAACAAAAGGAAAATTGATTGCAGTGGGTTATAATACTGCAGGAACATTGATTTCAGTTGACCATAAAACTGCAAGAACACTGACTGCAGTTGATCATGAAACTACAGGAACATTGATTGCAGTGGCTCATAAAACTGCAGGAGCATTGATTGCAGTGGATCATGAAACAACACGAACATTGATTGCAGAGGAACATAAAACTGCTAAAACGTTATCTCATTACACGCATTCGGAATACATCGCCGATAAGCAAACGATTGTTTCAATGCGTAGTAAATTTTATGAATGAATTTTTTTTGCGGATGAATACTAAATTACTAACTTGTTATTTTTACAGTTTGATTTGCCAAAAAATTGAAATTATAACTCATGCTTTCAAAATCAACAGAATTCTGCAATATCAAAGGACTTTTAACGAAATTGCAATGAGAACTCAAACAATCCTGGGGTACTATTTTCAACGCGAATGAATGGATAAGAGGCGGTCATGTGATCGATTGTAACTAGAAAATCTGGTGTGTAGCTTTAGAAGCTTTCGCTTCTAAAAATACAGTAGTTTATTTAAAATATATTAGCAATAATTATGTGTTTTGTTCTTGTACCAGCAACAAATTTGAAGGGAACCTGATTGTGACCAATTCAACCTTGACATTACTAATTTTGAAATGATTTTCAGTAGGCAATTAAACCTAGTTTTATAATCAAACTAGATATTTTTACAGCTTGGAAGAATCATAATATATATAGACATACATGTATAGAGGACATTTGGATTTTGTTTTCGAGAACTAGCAAGTTTAAAAGTAGTTTCTGAAATAAGTGGCCTTATTTGTAATACAATTGTAAAAGAAAAAAAATGAAGAAATGCAAAATATAAGTAAGACTTGGTAGCCTATAACCCTATAAATTATAATCCTGGTGTCTCTACTGACCCTGCCCCAGAGGTCACTGTTTCTTATACATATACAGAAAAAAACTTTCTAAACACTTATTCTCTGAAACCACAGAGTGTGGACTGTAGAATAATTAAGTAGACCTATATCAAGATTGTTCATATGATGAATTAAGGCTCAAAATTGGCCCCGTCACATTCATTTTATTACATAGACTTAATAGTATACAGCATTTTTTTAAAAGACCACAAGGCCTATAACTTAGATATATACTGAGTGATTTTGTTTTGTAGTCAACCAAAGAAAATGTTCAAATCATGGCCCTTTGCTCAAAACTGGTCCCTCTCTGGAGGTCAGTAATTTAACTAAAGGAATTTTTAAGAAATCATCTTCAAGGCCCAGAGCTGGTGGTGGTGGTTTTGTACTAAAATTATTAAAAAATTGTAAAAAAAATATTTTTTAAAAGTGAAAATCTTTAGGGAAGGAACCTTCATGTTTACATTGTTTTTGACCTTCACATGTCCTTTAGTTTGCCGTTCTAACCTACTTCCTTGTCGGTGCAGCTAGTATTGAACTTTAAACTAGAATGGAATTCTAACTATTTATATAATTTGACGTGCAGACCTTGGCTGATCTTCACCTACTGTCATATGGACCTACTTTTTGGTTTTGAAGCTATGACTATTAATTTTGGACAATACATACAGTTTTGTATGGATGTTTCGACTCTAGCATTTACTAATCTAACTTGAATTGCTTTTAAATCGTCTCTAAAACTGTAAAGCATTGAGCTTAGTCAGTTGATCTGTAACAAAATTGTCCAAGACATGGCCCCGCGTGGTCGAAAGTGACTCAGCACAATGGATCACTGTGTAGTGTTATATTAATTTGCATTAGAAAAACATAAATCTGCTTACTAATTTTGCAAGGAACCTTCAGGTTCATGTTATTAACCTTATACTTGGCCTTCATGTGACCTTTAGCTTGACCTACTGACTTACTTCCTTGCCTTGTTTGTGGAGCTACAGTATTGAAGTTTTAATTACATGCATAACTTTGCATGCATATCTAAACTATGACCTTGACCGATCTTGACATACTCACCTACATTCTGTTTTAAAGCCGTCTTAGAAATTTGAACTATATGTAAAGTTTTGTATCTAGATTCCACCTTCAAGATTGGGTGACCTTTAACTTTACCGAATTTCTTGTTTTCTGAACTACAGCATTGAAACTAGAACTACATGCATAATATTGCTTGCACGTTTCAACTCTCATGTAGGGCGACTAGGACCTACTTTCTGTTTGTAAAGTTACATTCGTTCAATTTGGACCAGTGTATAGTTTTGTATGTAAACTTTGACTGTGGCTGAACTTGATCCTTGTTGAAGTTACATAAAAGAAATTCAAACTTCGACCTGTCCCAGGAGCAAATTTACTCAGACCACTATGTCCCTTTTGTTTTAATATGTTATCCAACTATAAATGTCATAACTGTACTGGTATTTTAGGTCTTTGTTTAAAAATACTGACTTTTAGAATATAACATTTTCTAATCTACTATATCAGAACTTAAGAACCATACTTCTACAGCTTTCATCGTCGTAATCATATTATTCTGGAATATTGGGAATCAAAGCCTCCGACTAATGGATAAGTGTGTCGACATTGTTCGAAAATTAAAAAAAAATCATTAACGTTTTGATTGATGAAGATTTCATTACCCAAATAAGGTTCTCGCAACCGTTTCCTGAATGCACAACCAAAGTTACCCCGATCCATTTTCAATTATGGTTATCTAGTTTCAGCATTTAGGTTCAAATTAACTAAATCAAAGCATATAATATTCCAATGTAGCATTAAGTACCAGCATCTGAAGATGTTACCTTTGCCGATTTATGGAAAGAAGCAAGCATGAGAAACAATATCATTCAGATTTTTTACAGCATGATCATTCAACTTTTCCCGTAAATTTTCTCAAAGGAGATCACCCTAAGTCGCCTCGGTATATTAATTTCCAATCTTTTAAGTTTCCTGGTTCATTTCAAAATGACAAAAACGAGAAAGCAAATGTGAAGCACACTTATGTCTGATTCAATTTGTTTTCAAAAAAAAAACATGATTTTAAGAACAACCTTTCCATTCTTAACCAATCACTCAACTTTGTCGTCCTATAAACTCTAGACGAAATTGACTCATTCCATACAACACTGATTTGGTGGTGTTTAATCAAAGTATTAAGGGGAAGTAACAAGGCAACTGATTTCTGAATCCGGAGTTATGAAACGGATTCCAGATCCAGGCATTCAGTTGTAATGACGTCACCGGAAGTGAATGGCTGACAACTAGGTGGATGGCCATTCATTCACTGACAAATCTTCATAATATACAGATTAAAACAGCCAATATTTTAAGTACAGGTTGTGAGCAAAATAAAATGTAAGTATCATTTTCTCAGTTCAAGTTGTTGTCAAAGTTTATATTCGCCGTATTATTTGTATCTTCGCCTCTTAATTGAAACCACATGGCCAGTGATTGAGCATGGTGGAGGCATGACTCCTAGACAGTTTTTAGATAATCATGATGTTGTCGGTAAGTTTGCTTACATTCCTCCACCAGCATTTCAGTTAAGTGGATGCATTGCTTAGCATAGTAGTCGTGGGTACCTTGAGCATCTAAAAGATCCAGAATTTTTTCCATCTCTAACTCGAGAATTGAACCAAGAAATTTATTTTCATAGCATGCATGTTTCTTAGTGTTATATCTAGGCTGAAAAGGGGGCAGGGCACACATGATACTGGGCTGATGGGGAAGGTGCACTTTGATAAATTTATGGATTAAGTAAATGAAAAGGATACCAGTGTAAAACAGTATCAGTTTTATTAAGCATACACATGTTATTAAGGAAAACATAAAAAAAATATACATGCCTTTGAATATTCAGACAAAAAAACAACAATTTTATACAAACTAAACAACAAATATTTACATTTAAAAAGACTGTATTAATCTAAATGGTACTTATAATCTTGTTATAAAACATATCATAGATTATGTACATGTTACTAGAAAATGTATGCAAACCAACTGGAATAGGCTACGGTTATAGAAGTTTTTTCAAAGAAGGGTTACATACCCAAAATCGAGTGATAAACCGTTAATTGTCTCAAATATTACATTTTCTCCCAAATGAGCCAACTAATGTTATGATATGCCATCTTTGTTGTTGTTCTATTTACTAACGTTAAACGTCATTGTTGTCATCTACAGACACTTCAAAGACAACTGGGGTGGGGGTATATTTGTCATTGAAACTAAATAAATTTCCATCGCCTTTGTAACTTGGAAGTTATCAATGATTTTTTTTAAGGAATACGACAATTCAAGAAGGATTTTCTTTCAATAATTTGAATGGTCCTAACAAGTACTGTTTTAGTTCTTAAAGACTCAGGGTTTCCACTGGCCAATTTTATTTTTCCGCCAATGGGGAGGGTTCCGGGAGGGAGCTCCCGGCAGTTTGAGCTCCCGGCCGTCGAAAATTTTTCAATTTCTCATTTTTAAAGACTTAATTTACAACATATCTAGAGCTTCAACTGTTATGAATATTTTATGGCATTAAAGCATTTTAAAATGATAAATCTAATATTTTTCTGACTTTAATTTTCTAAAATCTACATACATCATATCAACAAATTACAATTGATTTATCATTATCAGGGCTCACACTGGCTTAAAAAAATAATAGCCAATATTCTTAATTTAATAAAATGATAGCCAAAAGTTCAGGTATATTGATACCTCCACTGTTTTGTTAGATCTACATAAAACCATGGCTTTAATTAGCGTATAGAAATTAAACTTGCAGACATTCACAGAATGCAGCCCTTTTTTCTGAATCACTTACTGAAAAATGGCATCATTACCAATGTACTTATATTTTTTGTCTTTGTACTAAAGATTTTTAAACAGAACATTGCTTCTTTTCGTTTTAAATAATTATTAAAAAAATCGGAGTCGCGAAAAAATGTGACAATTGAAAAATTTTCTGTTTTATGCAGAAATATACATAATTTTGGTTGTTCTATATTAAATTGTGTGGGAGTAAATACTTTTTAATTATTTTAACATTGCTTTCCACTGGCGATGTAATCAAGCAGCCTAAAACAACTTTCAAAATTTGCAATTTCGGTGAGTAATTCTCCCAACATGTGACCGTCGACAATAAGGTCAAATTGACATGTAATCGCCGCTGGCAGTAACACTTTTCACAACTTTCATCTGGATTTATCAATCAGCAATCAATTAGGGCATTTTTTTTTAACTTTACATCTGAAAAATAATTTTTTTATGCTTTTTTTTTTCGCCACTTCCAAATATTTTTTCGCCATTTGCGAAATTGGCGAATTGCAGCGGAAACCCTGAAGACTGTTTACAACCTGTAGTCAGATTTAAAAAAAAGAAAAGAAAAAAAAAGATAATGAATGATCCAAATAAAAATGAAAATGGATGGCAATTAAAAGAAAAACAACAACAAAACATAACATATTTCATGAAGAACGAACACATATTTTTATGTGCAAATTATAACGCAATAAATAATCTTTTAACAACAATATATAATTCCATTTCTTAAAAATGTATATTCAAAATTAATGTTAGTTCACAAAAAAGACAAAAAGAAAGAAAAAGAACAAAGTAAAAAATGAAATAACATGTCTGTAACAAAAACCAAGAGCTAACAATTTCGATGGAAAAAAAAACTTGCAAAAATACAAATTTTGACAGGTTTGAGCACCTCATTGTGGTGTGGCCTGGATATAGATGGACAAGTAAATTAGATTTACATGATTTTACATTACAACATTTTTCAAAAACAAAATTATATAACTTGTCCAACTACAACTGAACGCTCAAGTGACAGTGTGAAGATGACAACTATATTTAACGTTAGTTTGTTACTGAAACAACAACAATCAAAATGGCTTATAAAATCACAGTTTGATAACGCAAATTTGGTAAAATGGTTTGTTTAATGAATAAAAATTAAATTTGGCATGCTATTTAATATTTAACTGTTGAAAATATGCTTCTTAAAAAAAACTTCCGTAACCGTAGCCTTTTCCAGTGGGTTTGTCTAGGATTATGGAACTTTCGTAATCCTAGACTCGGAGGCTAGGATTACGGTTCCGTAACCGTAGCTACTTCCTTTAAGTAATCTAAAAAAAAAATGATTAATCTAAACAATGAATCTTACCAAAAAATGCTTTCAAATATTCAGACTAAAGACAACTTTATGCTAACTAAACAAATATTTTTACTGTACAAGACTGGCTTTGGTAAATAATAATGTATTCAAATACATATCATAAGTTATGTACATGTTACATGAAAAAAATGGTGTAATTAACAAAATTAAGCTATTAAACATTTCAAGTTATTTGAAAAAAAATAGAACTACTCAATGAATATTATCAGAAAATGCTTTAAAATATTCAGACTTGAAAAATAACAACTTTATGCATACGAGACACTGTTTTCTATGAATATTAAAATACAACAGGTCGTGGAAATATATGACAGATGGAATTTATCCGAGATTTTCACAAGATGCTTCATGATTAATGAGCTAAGTATTTACTGGAATTGATGTTAAACATAAAAAAAATATTGTGAAGAATAATAGAGTGGATAGGCAGTTAAAAGAATACTTTCAACCATCAAAATTTAGCATTTTTTCTCTTGCCGGGAATATTTGCCATTTTTGGGGTAAAAATATGTACTCTGACAGGTGAGGAAAGGGACCGAATATTGCCGAATATTTCAGCAAAAAAAACATCACTGAAGTATGAAAGGCAGCAACATCAAACAATATAGTCTTGAATTGGGAACTTAATTTTATCAAATGGTCTTGTTAGCACGTGGCATGATGTCTTACAATCTCAGCAAAACAATCCAGCACATGCATACGTCAATAGTTTGACACTGGATTATCGGATAAACTAAAGTATGATTTGCACGACATCCGCAGTTATTGACCTTTTGCTAATAAAAGTATCAAATTAACGTCCAGTTTTGCATGGAACTGTACGCTGCTTTTTTGATTGACACTTGTTCTTATCACTGAAAGACATGATAAATATATCATAAACAGAACACTGACAGTGTCTGGCAGTTGCAATTAGGACACACTATGAAATGGCCAGTGAAAATGTAACCTTTACAATATTAAATATAAAACCTGAGGTCACAGAACATGGAGAAAGCATCTAGAAATAAAACTTTTAATGCATAATTATTCAAGGCTAATGTTTGGCAATAGGATTATATTTTTGTATGATGTCATTTGCATGTGCTAAAAACGGTGCTAAAGGTCACGAAACTAGGACAAACCGGCATATTATGATTGGACATGATTTGATGAAAACTAGTTTTTTTTACTAAACTTGTTAAAGGACAAGATCACAGGGCCCTGCCTAACAAAAATAGTTTTCAATCATTAATAGCAATGCTAACTCCATGCATGTGCTGTACTTCTTCTTCTTAACACATTTTAGGTACCATTTCTTACATTGACTACTTATTAACCTGAAACCAATCTGCCTTAAAGTGACTGACAAAGATATGGGTTGACATTTTTAAGAACATACTGTACTGGCTCAGGGGTCTAGGTTGCTGCTTCTAATTTTGCTGACATGAAGGGCATAGAGTCGAATCCTGTTAAATTCTTTTTCTTCAGTTTCCATAACATATAGAAGCTTAAAATGTTTTATTCATAATATATCAACTTATCTCTAATTTTAAAGAAAAAAAATTAAGCTAAATTCTGTGAGTCAGTCACTTTAAATGGAAATAAAACATGTGTGTCAGAAGGAGTCAGTATTTATGAATTCATGCTCTTAATCACATATCAAAAGTATTGTATTAATTGCAGACTCTGGTGATGGAACATGTCATACAGATATGATATCTGATCTCTTGAATCGCTCAGTGTAAAAGATAACTAAATTGCTCATCAGTTAATGTTTAATCTGGCACTTTTTAGCCTGCTGCAGGGCCCAGCTCTTTTTAGCCCTGCCCATTTGCCCTAATTACCACCCGGAAATATACAATACTCGCCAGGAGGAACTTTCGTTTTCCTCGAGATTGTCATGGACAACCAGTTCCATAAAACATGACCAAATCCACCGCATATCAAGGATCCTCATCGCGGACATGGTCTCCAGATACTGCAGCAGATGTCCCCGAAATGGTTCTGAGAATATTTTTCGCAGTAATTATAGAAGCTCACATAGTTCTTGATAACGTGCATTTCGATGAATTTTACGCTTTAAAACAGTGATTTTTTACCCAAAATTTGACGCCGAATATTGGCCTTTTCACAATCCGAAAAATTGCTAAAATTTCACAAAAATATGAAGAAAAATTCACAATGCCCATCAACAATTTGATTTGAAATTATTTATTCATGGAATCGATGTATAAACACTTAAGTTGGGCAAAACTTTGTTGAATTTAGCCGAAAAAATGCCGATCGGAGACTGCAAATTTGCCGTACAGAAATACCGTATGATGGCTTTTATCGCTAACTTCCAGTCAAGTAGACGCTCAAGACCGTACATAAAGGCCGGTCATCGGTTTATTTGGTTTATTTAGCTACGTCGAAGATGTCAAGAAACAGCAAATATTATATTAAAAATTTTTTAAAAAGCCGTGCCGCTGGTACACCAACAATATTTCAGCATTTGAAACTGTAAGAAAAATAAATGACCGTGGTGATCAGCCTAGTTCTCTTCAGTGTTCCAATGAAAATTCTACATGTGATTCCTTGTCATTGCCAGTAAATATTGTTGAAAATGAACAAGAAGCAGTTACTTTGTCTCCTCAGTCAACGCTCTCACCACAGCCTGATCATGAAAAATCTTGTGAAACAGACATTTTACCAATTTTTCGTGACCCAAATGATGTAATGCCAGAAAGTAAAAAAAAAGTTGAAATTCAAACAAACAGTCAAAAATACAAATAACAAAGCTGAATTTCTCACATTTTAGTTATTTATCCTTTCCGTTTCATTACAGACAATCAGACTGCATATATTGTTTTAATACATGTATAATTCTTTTATATTTCAGAATTAAGGTGTTAATGTTTCATTTATTTTTCACAATTTTGATATTAAACGCATTTAAAAATTCACAAAAGAAAAGGCATGGGCTGTTTCACAAAAAAGTGAAAAAAATCACTGTAAAAATATCAAATAAATGTATGAAGCTCTCATTCTGATGCATTTGTTTACAAATGATCCTGTTTGTCTACGCAAAGAATGACAATTCAAAGCAATTGATTCTCGAAACAGCTGACCATATTTTAATGACAATTCAAAGCAATTTTTAATTATTATCTTTCAAAGTTAGCATTGCCACATATACTTCTTGAAATGTTGTTGATAAGGTCATTCAGTGTTAGTAGCTACCTTTGGTTGTAAATTGCAGTTCTTGCATATACCGTAAACGCTCGAATATTGTATGCTAGCGTGTATAAAACGCACCCCTGGTCTGGCCTCAAGATCAGGGAAAAAAAGCTTGCATTGGAATATTATACGCACACAAATTTCGTCTGGAAATAGAGTTACCATTTGTCCATGTTTTACGTTCAGGAAGCGGCCATTGTTGGTGAGCGTTATAATTACATCGCGTGAATATCGCTACGGTTGCATTAAACTATTTATTTCTTTAAGGACATTGAGCGCTATAAACTATTTCTTTATGAAGTATCGAATAAACATGGCATTATCTCAAATTGTCACACCTTTCTTCCTTTCTTAATACCTTTTGGATGTGTTAACAAACATCTCGTAATTATGGCGACATCAAACGACACTGATTATTGTTTAACAATAGACGGACGACTCCTTTATCAATTTAATTGATCGATAATTGTGTGAGTGCAAATATTGACGGGCAAAATACCGGTAAGCATTGGTTATATGATTGAATCTTTAGCAGTTAAACATTAAGAGAAAAAAAACAACAAAAAAAAACAAAAAAACAGCGTTATAACGGCTTTTACAATACCGTACTGATGACACTGGTTTTCTCCCCTGAATAACGCTCTCCAAAAAGAAGGTGCACCAAAAAAGAAAACATGATCATTTGGACAGAAATTATTGACTTTTGGTCAGTATTTTACGGGTTTTCAAGCTGGAAAAAATTGTCTGACGGCCCACCCACGTGTATAATACGCACCCCTTTGTGGATACTGAAAATTCTTGAAAAAAAGTGTGTATTATATTCGAGCGTTTACGGTAAATGATGTGATATACAGTTGCATTGATTTACGGTTCAGCTGCTTTGATTTAACTGTATGCCCATCAGTCCATCCGTCATTCTGTCAGAAACTTTAACATTGGCCATAACTTGCTTATTAGAAAGTGGGTATACTTCAAACTTGGACATAAAACCCCTTTGGACAAGACCTTCCCATTGATCTATATTTATTTTACCTTGACCCCTGAATGACTGGTCCTCGGCTCAAAGGTCAAAGCACTACTTTGAGGGCATTGTCATTCTTCGAGTGACAGTTCTTGTTGAAATTTTTAAGTTAGAATTCTTACTGATAATAATGCCTTTACAATGCTACATTGTCAAGAACAACTAAATTAATTATCAGTTTACTGGATGCTTGGAACGAATTTACACCCAATATATAAGTAAATACTGTGAAAATAGCAGTGTTATTCCAGGTGTCGGCAACAGGTTAATAAGCAGTCGAAAAATGCAAGCAATTAAATTAAGAAATCTTATTCTTAGCCATTCATTACAAATTTATGCAAATATGGAAATTAAAAAATCTTTTTCATAGCCATTTATTCTTTTTTATGTAAATATGGACTAATAGAAGTCTTTATTTTATGAAAAAAAATCGGCTTGCGTAGATCACAATGCACGGGAAAAGGCATTTTTCATAAATGGCTACTTGGGGAATTCTTGATAAGTATAGAATATGGTATCCTTGAAGCAGGTGCTGCTTGTTGTACCACGTGAAACATTTGCGAAACATGGCGTCTTCATCAATCTCAAGACAGGCATTCATTATTGTAAAAGTGTTGTACTTGACTATCATTCTGAAACATTAATCATTAAGTTTGTTCAAACATGCAACTGAAGCACCATAGTGTATGCTTGCTTTTCACACCTTTCATGAGCTAAGCTACCTTAGTACATTGTTCACAAGTACAGATGTATTGAACATTTATGACACACAAACAAAAGTCGTGACAAGCAAGCAGGTAATTAAAACAGCACTAAGCATGCTTTGCACTCCTTTTCTTTTCCGGTCCTTTTAAAAACACCATTATTTGTACATACATGACATACTAAAGAGTGAAAAATGAAATGAATAATGCATGTTTAAAATGAGATTTTTTTATGGCGGGTGTAAAAATACGATTTTTTATCTATATTTTATGGAAGCCACAACACTGCAGCATTATACTGAGTTCAGAACTTTAATTAAGTGCACTTTAACGGGGTTCCAGTGTGCATGACATTTATTAACTGACCTTACATTTTTCACATGACCACTGTCAGATGTTAACTTTACCCGAGTCAAGACACAGTTTTCAGACAAAGTGTGTAGCCATACCATATATAGTTATCTGTATGTCACTTCACACTGACCTCACATTTATCAGCTGTTTAGTGCAGATGTTTTGCATTGTAAAGATGGTCCGAAAATTTCCTACATGTTTATCTAAATTTTCCGTTGATAAAAAGATGTTCATTTTAAAATTTCAGTAGCCGGCAACTGTTACATGAAGTAATAAAAACTGAAGCTGGCAGTTCACCAGAATAATTTTTGTTTTATACTTCTTTGTAGTTGACTGACTTTAAGGTCCGCTTATATTAAGGGTTTGTTGACAATTATAAGTTACTATATACATAAAAATGACGGATTACTTTGATTCAAGCCTATTGGATAATATAGATGGTAACTTGATTCTTTTATAGGCAGCTCATACGGTAAAAAAAAAATCGAAACTTTACCAGATTGTGACAGATGGTACATTCAGTTTGCATTGAAATAGTGTCACACTGTATAAATGTAGATAACTTGCTTTAAATACCTGTGAGAATTTATTTCATGCAAAGATAAAGTGAAAACAAATTATGCATTTGAAACACTGATCTACCTGTGTGAATTTTATGATAAGTATTATATACTTGTCACTGTTAGCGTTAGGGTAGTGATCTGGTTTTAACTGGTGCAAACATTAGAATGTTGAAGTTTTGCTATGGTAAGGTTATAGATTAAACTGTGTATGGTTTCGTTTTTATGGTTTTGAATATATGGTTTCATATGCAGTTCATTAGGTTTTGTATGGATGTACTTTGAAAATATGCATTTTAGTGTCTCAGAGATTGCACTATTTTTATGAAGGATAGCTAGTTCATATTTCTGCTTAATAGTAGACATCCCTGAGGATGGGAAAAAGTTTTCATTGGCATTAGAACTGGTATTATTGTGGCAGGCTGTTATAGCATGTTTAGATTTGTTAGTGCAGGAGACTCTCGTGTAAAAAAAAGTGTAAAGTGAAAAAAAAGTTTAACACAAGTTACTAGATCTCTTTCTTTGCATTGCAGATTTACTGATGGATATTATGGCTGACCAGAACTTTGATGTCCTAGGGCACAACTTTCTGGATACGATTGTAAGTGATTATTATCATATAAGTAACTTAGTAACAATATAAAAACAAAAAGACTTCTACTTTGCTACAGAATAAGTGCAGTTTTTATTAAGGAACTTGCTTTGAAATCACTGCATTTTTATTTTAGACTCACAGATTACATGAAAACAAACTACATTCCTAGTTCATTCTAAAGCTATTGACCCATATGTGCAAACTACTAAGAAGTACATTTTAAAGATATTGACCCATATCTGCAAACTACTAAGAAGTAAATTCTAAAAATATTGACCCATATGTGCAAACTACGTATAAGTACCTATTGAAGCTATTGACCCATATGTGCAAACTACGTATAAGTACCTTTTGAAGCTATTGACCCATATGTGCAAACTACGTATAAGTACCTTTTGAAGCTATTGACCCATATGTGCAAACTACGTATAAGTACCTTTTGAAGCTATTGACCCATATGTGCAAACTACGTATAAGTTCCTTTTGAAGCTATTGACCCATATGTGCAAACTATGTATAAGTACCTTTTGAAGCTATTGACCCATATGTGCAAACTATGTATAAGTACCTTTTGAAGCTATTGACCCATATGTGCAAACTACGTATAAGTACCTTTTGAAGCTATTGACCCATATGTGCAAACTACATATAAGTACCTTTTGAAGCTATAATCACCCATATGTGCAAACTATGTATAAGTACCTTTTGAAGCTATTCACCTATATGTGCAAACTACTTAAGAAGTACATTTTGAAGCTGTTGACTCATATGTGCAAACTACTTAAAAAGTACATTTTGAAGCTATTGACCTATATGTGCAAACTACATATAAGTACCTTTTGAAGCTATTCACCTATATGTGCAAACTACTTTAGAGGTACATTTTGAAGCTATTGACCCATATGTGCAAACTACTTAAAAAGTACATTTTGAAGCTATGGACCTATATGTGCAAACTGCATATAAATACCTTTTGAAGCTATTGACTCGTATGTGCAAACTACTTAAAAAGTACATTTTGAAGCTATTGACCTATATGTGCAAACTATGTATAAGTACCTTTTGAAGCTATTCACCTATATGTGCAAACTACATATAAGTACCTTTTGAAGCTGTTGACCCATATGTGCAAACGACTTAAAATGTACATTTTGAAGCTATTGACCCATATGTGCAAACTACTTAGAAGTACCTTTTGAAGCTATTGACCCATATATGTAAACTACATAGAAGTACATTTTGAAGCTATTGACCCATATAGTCTTGAGTAAATCACACAGCTTTGCTTGAGATGTATTCATCAAAGCATGACTGCATAAAGAAAAT
This sequence comes from Cyclina sinensis, assembly GCA_012932295.1. Classification (NCBI taxonomy): domain Eukaryota; kingdom Metazoa; phylum Mollusca; class Bivalvia; order Venerida; family Veneridae; genus Cyclina; species Cyclina sinensis. Next base: position 42,372,075 of record JAAONU010000016.1, on the reverse strand, counting down.
CATTACTTATGTTGCACTGATAAAATTTCTGCAAATTTTTTGGATTAATTTCTTGTAGAATAGGTGATTGCTTGCTGATTATTGTGTTAAATGTTTCAGGATCTCGATGTTATGGAGCAGACAATAATTGATGATGTAATGGCAGAAATATCTGTGTCTGAGCAAATCGCTATGACAGAGCCTTTAATTCCACGCTGCCAGAGTGAACCGGTCATAACTGAACAGCCAATATTGAGAACCAAAAGTGAACCCGTACTGAAAAATGTAATTGAAGCAGTAGACGTTGAAGGTCTTCTGGAACAGTTTGAGGAGGGTAAGGCCAATCATGTGTTTTCTTTTTTATGTCTTCTGCAAATATTCTGTATGTTATTAACATTCCTGCTGTATTATTTTCCTATAGACTGTATTGATTGCTTTATTTTCACCCACCTCAAGTAACAGCTAAAGGAGTTTTAAAAGCTTCTTTGAATAAACCAGTTATTTTTGTGTGATGGTTTAAGTTTATTGTAGTTGAGATGGTAATGCTTGCTGACTGTTGTGATTCCAAAATTAAGAACTAAAGTGTTAAAGGAATAAAGTGATAGATATTTCATTGATAAACATCTCCTTGTTAGGTGTGTCTGCTTGAAATTTAAAACCTTTGTACACAAACATTTTTTAGCCTCCCAGAACTTGGACAACAATGCTGTTGATGAAGTGAAGACTGAAACACCTGTATTTACTCTTCATACCCCAGTACAACCGTTGGATGTGAAAGATAGAAATGGTAAGTTTGAAAAAACATTTTTTAGGGTTTGTTCTGTGACTAGGTTTCTGGGATGACTTTCACAGGATCAAAAATTGTTTGAAACTTTTATCATTTAGGGTTATTATTTTTGTGCATCTGATATTGACCAAAAGATATCTGTTGTTTAGTATTATGGAATGGATTTTGTGTATCATGTTAGCACCTGCAAATGAGATAACTGAATAAAACATATCAACTTATGTTAGGTATATTAATCTGTTGAATTTTTTTTGTATTCACAGGTAATGTAGAAAAAAAAGAATTATCAAGTGATATATTACAAAGACTTAAATCCTCAAACAAACCAAAGACAGCTGTGATGTTACCAATGATGGTCCCTGCCAAAAGAGGCAGGGGCCGTGCCATGACAAGGGGTCACCCAGTGGCCCTTCCTGCCAACTGTACGCCTAGAAGGCTGCAGCGCGTTATGATGCAAAATGCCGAATTGAAAGACAGCATTGCACTAGAGGAGGAAAAAACAGTTAAGAAAAACCAGTCGAAGGATGCAGTGAAAAGAGACCGGTCTAAAGAGAACAAAGTTGATCCTGTGGTTGTGACAGATGCAAAAGGTGTTCAGCCGGATTCAGAGGTCAGAAAGAAGGCTGAAAATACAAAAGACCAGTATTTTGAGCACTTCTCTGACCATGATTATTCCAGGAGTGCAGTGCATTCTGGGACATCTTGTGATGGAAAAGACTCAGCTTTCAATATTGAGCATGACTTTGATGTTGAAGAAGGGGAAATAATCGAGGATGATTCATATAAGGATAAAGGTCTGAAATCATCAAAGAGTAGAGATAATCTTTATGAGGATCATGATGATCCTGCTCAGTATTTTGATAAGTTGCCTTCGTATTACACAGCGTTGTCAATACCTAGGAAACAGGTGAAGAAGACTGCTTCCTGTGTAACAAAGAGAGGTGGTATAACTGTTCATGACTATTTTGAAAGGGATATTTCACCCGAAAGAGACCCTTCTACTTACAGTAAACTGCCTGAATATTGCAGTTCTTTCACAAACAGTACAAAATATGATTCATTACAAGATGGAAGTTCTCAGAAAAGTAATGATGAAAGTAAAGCCAGTAGTGGATACTCTAGTCTCACTCATAGCCCAGATCTTTCAGTGCGACCTTCACGGTCTAAAACACGATCTCGTTCTAGAAGTCGGTCAAGGTCTTTTTCTAGGTCAAGGACAGCACAGCGTAACAATAGACATCGTAGAAGGTCATACTCATCATGTTCTGGATACTCAAGTTCAGGGTCATCCTGCTCAGATTCATCATGCTCAAACTCATCATGTTGTAGGTCAAATTCACGATCAGGAAGCCGTGAAAGGTAATGAAACTAGTATGTTTTGAAAAGAATCAGCATCAGGTGATAGAGATTAAACCATGAAAAAGTAGTGTCTCCTCCTTGTTTAATTAAGAACTCTTGGGAAAGAAAATTAGGGAGCATGGACTATTGCTACTATTTTTGGAGTTGCTTTTCTGACAGGCTTATAATCTCATTTTTTTTTTCACCACCAAAAGTAATAATGCAGAATTCTTAGTATGTATAGATAATGTACTCTTAACTTTGCATGTTCATGATTGTTCTGTGCATTGAAACAGGCACTTGTAAAAATGAGAAAGGACCAAAGGGGATGAATTTAGAAATAGTGTATATTTTGTAAAATTTTGATGTTTCAGTTCAAGGTCATTGTCTTGTTCTACCTGCGGTTCAAGGTCACCATCTGTCTCATCAAGATCACCTACAAGGTCACCGGATCGTTCTTGGAGAAGAGAAAGAGATTTAAGAGGAGATCGTTCTAGAAGAACACAGTCCAGAAGTAGAGGAAGGTCAAGGCAATTTAGAGGTCGATCAAGGTCAAGGTGAATTTATTTTATATTTCTTATATAAATGGTACAATATCATAATTTCAAGGGTTGGTCTTGATTGCTCAGAAAAGCTTTGATACCTAGGTATTTTATACTTTAAATGCTTTGTAGTTGAAAAGGAGAAAGCTTGTTTTAGGTGTGATGTAATAATACAATTCTACAGTTTTTGCTGAGACAGAAGACTTTACACAGACCTAAACCAATGCACTAATGTAGGACTGTTTATCAGTGATTCAGTCTGTATTGATGAAATCAATCACTCTTACTAGTAGTCACAGTAAGAATTGAAACTTGAGTAAATATACAGAGATAAAATTCAATACCACCTCCAGAGAGAAAAATTTACTTTTAGCCGAATTGTGCTTGTTGCTAAAAAGTTGTAAGGAAGAAGTCCTTTGGGAAAAGAGAAATTCTGAAGAGAATTGTTGAAGATTTATAAGTCATACATGATTTACTTTTTTTTCAGGTCAAGGTTATGCTATTCAAGGTCAGGGTCAAGAGATTATAGAAGTAGAAGCAGGTGTGTACACTGGATCCTAGATAGATCCAGTAAACTGATGTCTGATAATACTAAACTTAGTAAAGACTAAAATGACAAAAGTTAAAGATGTTTGCTATTTACGCATGTTTAACATTCAAACAACCAGTAGGTTATTATTAAGTGTTAAGGTTTTCAGCAAAAAGTGTTTAGGCTATTCTCTGAGCCATATTTACAGTGATATTTTCTTGAATGTAAAGCAAGTTTTATTCTGGATATTTGCAGGAGCCAAAGCAGAAGGAGGGAAGTTAAAAGAGTGAGGGATGAATCTCGGGAAAGATGGAGAGAAGAAAGGAAAAAACAAAGAGAAGAGGAGAAAGAACAGCAGATGGTAAATATTAACTATTTTTGATGGACTAGCATTTCTGGAGTCTTAGGTGCAGTTTTCTGTTGTTTTTTCCCTCTGTATAATTATAAAAAAGTTTTCTTGATCAGAAGTCAGACTGAGATTTGCCTTTCTTGACATCTGACAAGAACTTGCTATTTATAGTGAATTTTATATTTACAGAAAGAAAGAAGGATTGTGTATGTAGGGGGTCTACCAAACAGCTATTCACGACATCAGCTGAAGGATCACTTCACAAGATTTGGGCCCATTGAACATGTTCAGCTTCATTTTAGGGAGCATGGGTAGGTCACATTATGTGTATCGGTTTTGAAATGTGCTTGCTTAATTCAGCTGTGAATCTGTAAATGTTATTCTGTGTGTCATATTTATAGGCTTTCTTGTTTAAAGGTACGTCAGTCATTAAAGGGATATACCGGCAAAAGTTTTATGCTTTCTTTCTCATTCGTTCTATGAATATACTATAAATGTGATCGAAATAAATACAATGATCTGTCCCAGTTATAAAGATTTCCTCTTTTTAAATGAAAAATCGGGTGGTTTCCTAACTTGACCCACGTGGGTCTAGATAGAAAATTTAGATTTCGCGCTACATTTCGCAGTGAATGATTGGATGGTTGAAGTACCTGTCACGTGATCTAGAGCAAAAACAACCCAAGAGAAACGACGATTGGTTGTTTTTGTCACAGCCTATTTGAAAATAACTCGGTGATTTCGTTTACGTTTTACTCTTTGTTAAAGAACGTTCAAATATTTACGTTCAAGCCCGCATTTCACTAGAAACATACTGGGAATTTAAAGTTCTTCATATTGAACGTGATTTGAGCAAATAATATCAGTTTTAACTTTTGGGGTACTCATTTGCCTGTGTATCCCTTTAAGATTGAATGGCCTTGCTGTCCTCAAACTAAAGAGTTCCTCAGACCTTTTGCCTTTCCCAAGCAAACAGTTTTTGCTGGCGGGAAGTGGTGCAAGGTGAGGTGTATTATTATCTTTGAGCAGCTTCGGTCTCACAGCACAGACAGGCAGTCAGAGGCCTAAATTGTCTTTAAATTTCCTGTATATACAATATAAATCATTTAGAAGTAGGGATGTCAACGAATACCTAAAACGGTATCCGAATACTCGTATAGACTATCCGGATACTCGTATAAAATCGACGACTAGACGATCTCAATGTTCCAATTCCTAGGCTTAACATTTGATGTATGTTTTACATATTGTTCCGGTAGTCATATTACAGGTGATAAGACAGTTTCACAAAACAGTAACTGTTTTTGTATCTACGGGTAAATAAAGATGATAATACAAAGACATGTTGTTGACCGTTTTTAGTTTCCTCGTGGCCACTGAAGTATATTTTCCCGCCAATACGCATGTGCGGCAAGTCTAAGTTTCTAACAAAAACATCATTCGTCTGTTTATTGTTTCTTTATTTTTTCCATGGTCTGTCCTTTTTACTTTCTAAATATGATATGTCATTTAAACTATTTTAAAGATATCATTTTAAAATCACCGTAGATCAAAATGTTATTTTATTAATCTTTTCTTTCATACTGGTACATGTATTTATGCAGCTTACGGTACTATGTGAGCGCAAACAAAATAAGACGAAACAATGATTTCAAACGTGTTTTAAGTTTTAATAGACTTCAAAACGTTTCTGTCTGTTTGTTTTTCGCTGTTTTGCTTTCCGATCACGTGAAGTATTTCCACACGTCGGTTGCTATTTTAGGAGGCATGTTACTGAGATTGGTTCTTATTTTTTTAATGTGAATGCTTTTGAATTTTAGAAAAGAATGATTGTTTTACACATTAAAATTATAACGCTTGTTTTAAAAAACATTGATTGGATACATCGTTTGAGTACTCACATTTTGATTGGATATTCTTTTAGTATTGCGTTAAAACTATTATAGGATTATTTGCGGAAGTTACCGTGTACCCCATAATTGCCATGTTTGACACTGCTAATTGATTTACAATGGGGCAAGATATTCTTATATAGACTCTAAACACAATGGATTAAGGTAATTGAAACACAATGGGGTGTCGCGTTGTATCTTAGCAGTTTGCAAGACGAATACACGGCGTGCGACAGACAAACTTTATCAATAAACCAATTAAGTGATATGCCGCGGGCAGTCAAAAGACACGATTTTGTTTAGCGTCATGAAATTGTCAAATTAATTTTGCCAGTGTTTGATTTTTTTTCTATCAAAGTTAAATTTCACTGTTAATTTTTTTTTGTATACGAATATTCGTATAGAAAATTAGTATCCGAATACCAACATAGTATCTGGATATCCGAGTACTCGGATACTCGTTGACATCCCTATTTAGAAGCATTAAGATTTCATTTGTGATAATATCACGTCCATCATATGATGATTTGTCTAAAACTTTTTATTTGCTTTCCAGAGATAACTATGGTTTTGTGACATTCAGATATACCTGTGATGCCTTTGCTGCCATTGAAAGTAAGTCTCATACTTTGTTATAACAGACTACATTTATCTGTCTAGTTGAGATTATTTGTATTCATACCCCCGCAAACAAAGTTTACATGGGGTATACTGGAATCATCCTGTTAGTCGATCTGTCACGATTGTCATCTACCTTGCGTCGCGAACTCCTCCTTCAGTTTTCAACTGATTGAGATGAAACCTGACAAGGTAAGGTAGATGTGCAGGACATATTTTGATGCATATCCATGCAGGTATTGCAGAGTTATTGCCCCTTGAACTTATACTCTTCCCCAGTTTTGTCTAAACTGGTCACAAACGCCTTAAAATACAGTAGGTTAAGGTTAATACTGTCTTACCTTCCAATTATTGCAGTTTATTCTGAATTAAGGCAGTCCCTCTATAGCAACCAAAACAAAAACAAAATAACCTGATTTGGTTTGATGGAACAGCATGAAACATGCAACACTCAACACAGACCCTAACAAAACCTTGAGCACTATTTTCAAAATTACATGCGTTATCATTAAAGCTCCCACTATAGTATCTCCAGAATTGCTTCTGCTATTGTCAATGCACAGTTGGGGTATTTGTCATCTTCAGTGACTGTTCTAGTTATATTTGTCTCTATTAGTCCTCTGTCATAAACGCCATTAAGAAGTTGTTGTTAAAACTAGGGTTTTTGCACCTCATCAGAGTCTATATTTGTGTTAAGACTACGATCTTAATGAGACTTTGATCATTTCAGAGGGAAACAAGGTTCCTGCCTTACAGAAGTTTGACCTTTGTTTTGGAGGCAGACGACAGTTTTGTGATGTGGAGTATGCAGACTTAGGTATGTACAGCTGTACCTTACATGTACATTCACATGCACTCTTAGACATATGATTGTTGAATGACATCTGGATTTACTGTATTTATCCTGTACATTCAAACAGTGTTATTTGTGAGGCTCAGATGACATGATTGTGATGGCAGGAATAGTAAAGATTGAAGTTGTGAGACTTAGCTGTGTTATTTACTGCTAGGTTCGAACTCCTTCATACATTTTCTCAGTTTTTACCATTTAACGAGTCTTTCAGAATTGTATCACTGATCTGATATATATGATAATTAAGGTAATGTATGATGCTGTATGTCAGCAATTTCCCATAAAATGAGTCTAAGCAACTTGGGAGTTTTTGTTTTATCCTACTTGAACAATGGTAGGTCTGGTCATACCTTGATAAAGTTTTGGAGGATTTTGCTCTACTTCGATCATGCGTGGGTTTTGTTCTACCTTGAAAAATCATTGGTGGGTTTTGTCTTACCTGGGAATAATCATGGTAGGGTTTTGTCTTGTTTTGAAAAGTCATGGAAGGGTTTTGCTTTACCTTGTAAATGAGTGAGTTTTGTCTTTCCTAGAAACATGTGGAGAGGGTTTTGTCTTAGCTTGAAAAATCATTGGAGGGTTTTGTCTTACCTGGAATAGTAGAAGGGTTTTGTCTCCTGGAAAAAAGTTTAGGAGTTAGTTGACCTAGATGGAAATCAGTGGGAGGGCTTTTGTTTGTCCCATTTAAAAGTAGCTGTTTAATCTTTTATTTTTTTTTTGAGAATAAGTCAGTGTATTTCTTCCCCTTTTTGTTTTCAAAGATGCTGTCAGGAGAGGAGATAGCATAATGGAAGCAGCAGGAACAGTAAAGTGTGAAGTCGTGAGACCCAGGAACGTACTGGTTTCTGGGTTCGAACTCCTTCATATATTGTCAGAACTTCATGAAATCTAAATTATTGAATCTAGGTGAAAATATGTGCTATGTTATTGACTTTTTGGAGTCAGAATTAAAATTCTTTGATGCTTTCACTATTCACACTATAGATACATGCATCTCAACTACAGTGGTAATGATAAACATAATTACCTTAATGCAATTAGTTAATATATATGAATGATAATTTTATTTTTAGATGGTAATAAAGAAATAGAAGAGGAGTATGATTCCAAGCTGCCAAAACAAGGTGCACTCGACTTTGATGAGTTACTGAGACAGGCGCGGGCAGGTATCAAGAAGTCTTGACAGATAATGGATGGGCTTTCAGTGACAATTTTGATGACGAGAATGCAGATAGTTATACACAGGCAAACTGTTGCCTCAGAACATATCCATCAATTATTTAATTGATTAAATGAGAAAAAGTTATCGTAACATGTTAACCACACTTGTTGAACTTCAGAAATACTGTAGTGGAAAACAAATCTTTGTAAGATACACAGTAGGTTCTAGAAATCTCTGACCCCAGAGTTTGTTAAAATGTGAAACATGGGCTAATGCTGAAGATTGTTCATCTTTTACAGAAAGACTTAAAACTTACATAGTAATATAGCATGTCTACATGATAGTTATGTGCAAAGTGTATATAAGGTTTTTTTTTCATGTTGGAGGTAGTGTTTATTTGCTCTTATATTTGTTGAAGATGAAACAAGTACTTGGTAGTGTTTTATCCCCTTTTTCAGTTTACACGTATGACCTATAGAAAACTAATTCCTGATCATTCCAGCTTTATCCAAAACTCGCAGATTGGATTGGTATGTTACCTGTTGCATCAGATGTTAAATTGAGCTCAAGTTGCTAATATTTAAATACCATTCAAGACTTTGCAGCAAACAGCTTAAATGATAACATTTCAGCTATTAAGAAATCTCAGTTTTGACCGGTACCTTGTTTTTTGTTTCATGTTAAATTGTTATTTTTTTATATCTGTTATATAGAATTATTAACTATCTTTGAAGAAATCTAAGCCTTTGTAGTCTGGAGTGTCTTGAAGTAAAAAAGTGTTTCCCTTTTATCAAGATAATACATGAACAATTGTTTGCAGGAAAACCTGAAATAGCAGCCCCAAAGTAGTTAAAACACATTGTCACTTAGTGCTATTACATGAATTTAGATACTTGCATGTGTCATACTGGAAATAGTCCTGTGTTGTTCCAGCTTGTGTAATAGGGAAACATGTTGCATATTATTGTTACATCATGTTACTTAAAATACATCATGTCGGAGGATTCTAAAATCTTTTCACAAAAATTATGAGAGTTGTTACCATTTATCCTAATAACTTCTGTAAGCAGCTTTTGTCCTTGCCCATAAAACATTGCTATTTCAAGGGAACAGGAAATTTGATTGCAGTTGTATTTCACTTTAAACAACAAACATGTTCAGTATTTCTTGCAATGAGTAGTCAAATGTGAAGGCACTCCTGTATTATTGATTAAAAATTGAAGGGTTGTTTACGAATACCATCAAAATATTGAGTAATCATAAAAAACATTGTACAATGTATGACAAGTGTCTTTCTTTCCTTAATCTTTGCCACCTAGAACTTACATACAAATGTTTCAGTTTATACAATATTCTACATGTAATAATATGTAATTTTTATACGCCCGTCAAAGATGGAAAGTATAATGGGATCACCCATGGCAGGCTGACGGGCGGCTTCTTGATGTTTGTCCGGAACATAACTCGGACACTATCAAAGCTATCTACTTGAAACTTCATAGGTGGATATGTGTTATTGAAACAAATTGCTCAATTGACGTGCGTATTTTGCTCGGCCTTACAGCTCTCTTGTTATCTGTATATTATTCTATGTGTAGTATTATTGGCACACTAGTTGATGAACTTTGTAACAGATGGTTTATGATAACTTAACATTTCAGATACAAATGTTATTGCAGGCTTCGAAATTTACATATTTTATAGATGTTTTTACAAATTATTACTACCTGAGCTGAGAGTATCTTGCAACAGGATTGTCATAGACAAAATTTTGAAAAATCCCATTTTGTTGCTATTTGTAGATTTTGTGGCAAAATTGTTACTCATTCACTAGATGAAATTTAAAGAATTACAGTTTTGTCACACTGAACTATCAAACTGCCTTCCTGTAGAATTTAGTAGTTTCTTTTGACCTGTATAGATCCTATGTTGGCATGGTATTGTTTTATATTGATTGTTTTACATTTATTTTGCTATAAAATTATGACTTCTTTATCTATTAAGTTTTGTAGAGGATGTTAACAGTTGAGAAACTGAAATTATATTAAATTATGCTGCAACTAGAAAGAAATGGTTGGTTGGCATTTGGGTATTTCTCATTTAATATGAATTGTAAAACATTTTGGTGAAAAATAAAAATAAAATTAGATGTTTTAGTTTCTTTTAAATATGCCCACATAGAGAAGTGTTTATGGTAGTGACTAGTAAACCACTCTAGCTGACTGGGAGGGTCAAAGGTTTGAGCCTTACTACACGCTTACTTTATATAAGAAAAGGTACAGCTAATTATTATTTCTTGTGTGGGGAACTCCTACATTTCCCATGCAATTTTCACCTAACTCACAATATGTTCATTATCTAGTGCCACATGACACATATCCTCCAGCTTTTGCCATGCCGTTATTTTTGGCATAGTTACTGCCCATTGTTAAATTTTACTTAATATTGCTTCTTTCTATGCATTACTCTTCCTATTCACCAATCTCTCACAGAATGATCATTATCAAGTGCAGCAGTGCATATACTGAGGCTTTTGTTATTCGATCATTTTTGGCAGTTATTGCCTTTTGTTTAATTAAACTTAATATTGCTTCTGTGTGCAACTCCTACAATTTTATAACTGAACCTAAGGTGTTCACTGGAGCATTAAAATCCAAACATTAAAAGTTAAGAAATGCTAAAAGACATGGTGACCTTTTAGTACAAAATGCTAGATCAGTATCTTTTAAACGCATCAGATTTGGATATTAATTAATTTTACCAACCATGCAAATAGCCCTGGATGTATGGGTACTTTGTTCAGTTCAGACTGCAAGAAATTTTGGCACAAATGATCAAGGAAAATATCAAGTTGTAAGCTACCCTGACAGTGACCAGTGCCATGTTTCAAAGGCATTCATGTCTGTGACACATTTGTCATTCATATAATGGTCGAGTAAACTAGTATGAAAATGTTCTGCACCGCAAAAGATCCTGAATCTACACAAATATGTGCTAGCACTGGCTAAACTATAACAGGAATCCCTGTCCTCCTTCAGAGCAACACAAGTTTTTTAAGGCCCAATCCTGATGAACCGAACTAGATATTTTTTTGCAAAATGCTTGAAAAACTAGGCAAATATATATTGAATGAATTATTACCTAGTGTAAAAGTGTCTCTAGAAAATGCTGAGATCAACCACCTATATTAGCCTCTATAAAAAGAGGTGTCCTACCACTTTTTGGTGGATAGCCATTTATTACAAATGCAAACCTATTACCAGTAGTTGCTATATGCCATAACAGAAAATTTTTGATGCATGCCCTTTCAATAATCAATTACTTTCTATTTTAAAAAGAATGAGCTAATCCAATTGTAGGTTATGTCCCCTAACAATTCTGCTTTAGATTCGATTTTAATGTCTTGGGGCTATATTAATTCTATGTCTAGGCTGTCAATCTAATGGCAAATCTGCAATGGTTTTACTGCAGAGTTAAATATCTGGTACAGGAAATCACTGCTATCTTCTAATCATTTATTGTCATCCATTTCATGACTAGATGACTTTTACACAGACATGTACAGTAATCAAGGACACGATAAAACCATGAGAAACTAATAAATTTCTCCTCATGTAACATGCCCTAACCCATAAAACAAACAGTCAGTACAACATAAGACTTTTATGTACAGTGCACATTCTGACCAGCAGCTCTTTGAAAGGATGAAATGCTATTGCATCCATTAACTTCATTACTGATAGAAAAAAGCAAAGGGGATTTCACATACTGAGTGAAATCCTCCACATTCACATTGAATGAAATAATGGAGATATTCCTCCGATGACAAAGTAATCTACTGCACCTTCACATACTCTTGACATAAAGAGAATCTACTGACACATTGTTAAGTATAACAATTTTTTTGTCTATCGTCTGTCTGGAAGTCCAATATTTGACGTCGTTTGTTCAAGGTATGCTAGAGGACCTTGTGGGTAAGAGGGTGGGGCCTGTGGTCTTGGTGCCATGGAAACTGGATGTGATTGCATGGTTGGAGGATGAGGTCCTGGCATTGACTGTGGATGCATGGAGCCCGAGTACCCCTGATACTGTGGCAAACTCGGTCCTGGACCCTGTGACTGCATCTGCATGTGATGTGATGGGTACTGTGGAAGTGGCCCTGACTGTGACATGTGGGGCTGTTGTGGTACAGGGTGTGAGGGAGGGGGCTGCATGGATGACTGAGCTGGTGCCGGGTGTGGTTGCTGCATAGGCTGTCCTGGTGCCGCACCTTGCTGCTGCAGTATCATTTGACAACGCTTCAACCTCTCTGAATGTTTCTCTAACAATGCCTCCTTCCTTAGCAGTTCTGCTTTCAGATCATTTATGTCCTACAAATAACAAAGTAATTCTTTAAAGCCTTTGTACAAGGGAAGGAAACGATATATATATGCAAATATTTTGAGGCATTCAAAGATATTACAGTACAAGCACAGTTTAAAACACAATAGCTCTTTCTTGCTGCTGTCTGTAACAAAAACAAACCATAACATGATTGTAATGTCTGAGTTTCTGTTTTAAAACTTCACTCATTCTCCAAAAGACATTGATATACAGACACAGTGGTAATCTAATTCATGAAGTGATTTGCATATATTTGTGGAATTTTGTGGAACAGACAAAAAAAACAATCATCCTGAATTTACTAGAATGAATACAATTAAAGAATATGTATAACAAACAATAATTAGAAAACTCTTTACTTACATCGTTCACTAAATACTCAGGTTTTTGGAATGATATAAGCATCCTTTTTCTCAGAAAAAAAGCTTCTGTTTGTCTAGATAAATCCAAGAATTTCTGCATTGCATTTTCTATGCCTGTAACAGATAAATCTAAATACAGATCCCTATCACAATAACAATTATACAAAAATTATTCTGGCTTCTCACAAAGTGTTACAGACCATGTAAGTTTTTAACAGGCAAACGAGCTCTGTAGCCAGGTGGCTGACATTAGAATATTTCAGTAAAATGAAGTCACTGTGTGAGTGAGAATATGTAAACAGCCTTAGTTGCTATGTCAGCTGAGTAAAAAGTTTCAATATTCATTGGGCTGGACAAAATTTCTTTTACCCTGTTAAGAAGACAGGTTTATAAGACAATGTATACATGTACAATAAACAGTTCTCACTTGTTTTTGTTTCTTCTGAGTCCTGGACATTGATCTGTTCTTGTGTGGTCAGCAATGACAAACAGTTCTGAAAAAAAGGAAGCAAGTAAAAAGCTGTATCTCAATAAACATTTTAGTAAATTATTTCAGGCTTTAATTTACTCTATAATGAATTAAAATCCCTACAAACTTTATTTTTGGTTTTGTTTCATAACATGTATCCAGTGACTGTGCTTTTCATGCATATTTTCCTGTATATCACACTGCTGACATAGTGGAGTTAAATCCCAGTAAAAGATCTTTTTTGTTCCTTTTTCAGTGCATGCCCCACTTTTTTGACAAACTGCAACACAGACTACTTTTCAAAATGCACTTCTTAAAGATGTTTATCTGTGTCATATCTGAAAACATGTCATGCATCACATACTGATATTACACAGTGTATATTGACAATTAAGTCACAACTGTAAAATATTCTCCTCTATGATTGTATGCACAGTGGCTGAGTTAAGAAAAACACTTAAAAAAACATTTTGACATGAAACTGATTTCTCCTTGTAGCTTAACTCTAGTTTTGTTCAGATGAAAATAGGTGCCCAAACGGCTCGTAATTGAGACTACCATGCATGGATGATGTCAGATACATGCTGATGTCTAATAGTACAAGAAAAAAAATCGTATTATTAACGTTATTTGCCTCCTCAGGACAAAGAAAGAGATTGCTACACAACAGTCTTTCAACTAATTTTCATTTAGGCAAAGTACCTTAACATTACCGAAACTTTCTGGATCACAGAAATGTGAATATTAATTATCATCACTAACCAATAATGAAGCTTCTAACTCATCAACAAGGTTTGGATTTTGTCCAGTGTTTGCAGCATCCATGGGCGCCGCCATTGTTGTACGGTTCAACCTAAAGTTTTTCCAGTATCGCTATCGTCGCGATATATTGGAATAGGCTGCAAAACGAAAGCACTAGCGGATCCAGGGGGGGCGCACCCGGCGCACGCCCCCCCTAAAATTCCCGGAGCTTACATGTTCTTTGGTATGGAAACAATAAAATATACTATATTTTCCTATTTTTTCTTCGCTCGCTTCGCTCGCGTATCTTTATACAACATTGCCTTTTGAGATGTACTCGTACACAACACAGAGTGCACGCAATTTAAACGTTCCCGCTTAGAGTGATTAAAAGTTACGCCCCCCCTAACCCAAAATCCTGGATCCGCCCCTGGAAAGGATACTAAAAACGCCTGTTTGGACAACTATGTGAACATTTTTACAAATCATTAATTGAAAAAGAATCTCTTGGTCCCATATAATTGGAAACTTAGGTTTGAAAACTCATGTACAATCCCTTTAAGGTTCCGTACTATGCTTCAAAACCGGAACTTTAAGGTCTTTTCCAGGCCGTTCTTTACAGTCTTGATGATTCATCTCCTCTATATTAACGTAAAAAGAACAACAATAATGTCTATAAAAATAAACATTTTATTACTAAACATATAATAGATATTATACACTTTCCGTCTATACAAATTTATACATATATACAAAACAGTATTTCACATAACAATATAAAAATATATGATTTACTTCAATGTCATTTCTCTGAAAAGACCCATCATAATATTAACACAACTTGGTGAAACATGCATGCAAACGCCTGACAAACACTTGTACATAAAAAAGTAGATGATGTCTGTTGACGGCGAAGGAAGGCGCATTTCAGTTCGCCGTGTTAGAAATAACCCAAAAAGACCTCAAAATACATGAAACAATTTCATAATTTTACATGGTCTTTTAAGGATTAAGACTGGTTTTTAACATATTTATTGTGTATATCTTATTTTCAATTAAATATTGGAATGTTATTCTGATTGTATAAGGAGCTATATCCCGGACGGTATTAAAACATTTACAATGGGAATGTCTTACTGTAAAGCCGAATTATTCAGCCACTGTACAATTTGCATTTTCAATCAGTATCTCTTTCAACCTGTTGATGGCATGTATTTTCTCATGACGTCTGAGATTTGATTGTAAGTGTATACGACTTATTGCAAAGTTTGCACGGGAAAAGTCCCGATCTAGAATGTGTTTTCATGTGAGCTAGCAATTCAGCTGGAGCATGTGTTTTGAAGCTACACGTTTTGCACGAAAACGGAAGATCATTAAGAAAATCTTCCAAAGAATTGTCTCCGGTTTCCAAAACAGAGAAGATGTTGAATTTTACCGCAGTTTTACTAATATCTATCTCTAGTGGTTGCTCTTTAGAATACAGTGTTGTGTTTCCTTTGTCTAAGGTAAAACTGTCCAAAAAGTCACGCGACTCTCCTTGGTGCACGAAACTGTGTGCTTTCAAAGACGTCATATACCGAAATGTTTTGTCACACTGGTCACATTTAAAGGGTGTATTGACGTCATGTATTTTCATGTGAGCATCCAGATAAGTCTTTTTCTCATAAGTGCGTCCACACTGGTGGCACGAGAAAATCTCGCAATTTCTCACACACGGGTCTTCCTTTATCTCTCGTGCATCATTTTTCTGTAAAAAAAAAAAAAGTACTCATATTAAAGAATCAGTTAATAACATAAATTTTCGTGTTCTGCGAATATTGAAATTGGTAAAAATTGCTAGAAAGAGACTCTTTATTGTCTTGTGAGTTTGATCAGCTCAAGTAATAACTTGAAACGAAAATGATGCTGTAACAATGTGCAATTTCGAAAATTCCATCAAATTTCACAGTTTTTATGAGAGGCTGTACTAAGGTGTTATTTCTTAAGAATTCAGAAACATTACTGATTAGTTAAGCTGTTTCATAATGTATTTCGCAAACTACTATATCAAGGAAAAATTACCATCAAAATAATTCCCAAATAGAAACTTTGACTATATCTGACAGAAAAAAAATTGTCCCATACCTAGAAATAATGAGCAGTTATATTTTGACTGTAATAAATGTTAGAAAACAGCTGCTTACCTGCGATATAGGTGTTTTCTTGAGGGCATATTTGGGTATACCGCATTTCTCAGGCGTATCTCTTATATGAACAGCAAAGTGGACCTCCAGTTTAGCTCTGTCTACAAATGACTTGCCACATTTCTTGCAGTTGTACACTTTGCAAGTAGGTGTGTCTTTCTTAGCACTACGTGGTGTTCGGTTGTTGACAGGTGTCCTTGTCTCATCAGCAAGAATGCGTCTTCCTTTGACCGGTGTGCAAGATTTGTTGTTCGGTGTTCTTTTGCTATCATGCGGGGTTCGTTTCTTAGACCGGCTCCTGCTTCTTGGCGTTCCCAACTTTGTCCTGAATTTCACTCCAAATGGTGATTTGTGCTCTGCTTTAGTACTAATCATTTTGTTCACCTTCTCTGTTTGGTGTTCTGGCATAAGATCTAGGTGTTCTGGATTTAAAAAGAGATACCCGTTGTTCATTCTTCTGATAGACATCTTGTGTTAATTCCATTTTAAAGCCACGTGCTACTCTTTTAGATCTACGTGTCTCACAATCTTTGGTAGATGTTGTGTAGAAGGACGCACCTTTTGTAGGCGCATGTTCCGAATTCGAGTTTAACTGTTCGACTTCTTCGTTCGATTCGTTTTGAAATTGTTGGCCCAAAATTAAACCTGAAGCAACAGATCTGATGTCTGGTAGTAAAGACCTTACAGCTATCGGAATTCCACTTCTGCGTCTCTGACTTTCAGTTTGAAGACGGTCACAGTTGTCACGTGTCTCTATTTCTTCTTTGACACTCTCTTGAGCCACTGTTTCTTCTAGGTTATTTGTATCGACACTTGCCTCAACAATGAAGGTTGAGTCCATTGAACAAGGCAGGGCTGTGTTCGACTGTTCTGTGCTTACACTCGTCAAGTCAAACAATGAACTGTCAGCTTGAGTCTCGTAAAACGTTGAATGAGTTCTCGCGTGATTTCTGAGTCCAGTCTAGAAAAAAAATAAAATCAGAATTAAAAAGATGTTCGGCAGTTGGGCATTTAACAAGTATCTATTGGAAAACAACTAACTGTTGACCGTATATTTATGATTATGTAAGTGGAATAGTAAAAGTATAAGTTTATAAGGACTTCACGCACCATAGCCTTAAGGCTTTGGTCTGTTGCACGTGCCCGTCCTTCATAATATTATGCCTTCCCGTGCATATAATTAAATTAAAATTCAGCCAAAATGGGAAGCTTATGTTTTGGTTAGCCATTATGTAAGTGGATTCATTAATTTGCATATATACGTGTAACAAAACAGGTCCAACGTACATTATAAGCTAATAAAAAGCGTCTGTTTCGCACTTGTTAAAAACTGTGTATTTATAGTTAATTCCAGTTTAAAAGAACATTTTTTGAAATAGGTTATAAACGTTTCGAAAGACATAAAAGACATTATGTCTTAAACAATCACAACGAAAAATTTAGGAGTTTTCAGCGTTATTTTGATATATATCATATAATCTGTAGCAGCTATATTAAACTGCACCATGAAAAGTAAAACAAAAATGATTTCTCATTATCAAATTAGGACCTCATCCATAAATGTTTTAGTCGGTCAACAATCTCATCTGGAGGGGTTTCTATTAAGCCTGCGATATCTTTAAACAATTGAAAGAAATATAACTTACCATAGATTTGAATGTTCTCTGGCACTGTTCACATTTAAACCTTCTTCTTGCATACACATGTTGTTTGTGTTCCATTTTCACGTGCTTGAACAATATGTCACGATCCACAAAAGTCTCCATACATTGGTTACAATGTAAACGCCTCCTGTGGCATGCACGTGGACAATGATGTCTCCATGTCGACATCTTCTCGCTCGGTATTAGTTTTCCCGTGCAAGCCATGGTGTGTTACAGTATCAGTCTCGGCTACCACCATTTTCCGTCAGCGTTTCTGCATACGCGAAATTAAAATTTCTCTCGCTTGTTTCTGTCTGCAATAAAAACAAAGTGTGCCTGTTATATGCATAAAACCAAATACAAATCTAACCAATGAGAGAATCGTTGTGACTCTAAATTCTAAACCTTTAATCAAAAATGCAAAAATGTATTAATGACATATTGATGAATTTTTAATTTCTTATCACAATGTTATCACAAAATAAACAGACAATTAGTAAAACATCAACATTGTAAATAAATAAGTCTAAATGTTAACGCACTTGTCATTTTTTATGATAAAAATCTCCTAAAATACATCAGAAATATCTCTTAGTTTTTACATGTGTGTTAAGCCGCAGCGGAATAATATGCTTGACAAGTTTATCAAAACATTAAATCTATGCATCTTTGTTTAATTGGTATATTTATAATATTTATGATAAAAATCAGCCTGTCATTTTTCTATTATCAGGAAAAGAAACGACTGAAGGAAGTCAAATATTTCTTGCTTCAGAAATGACACACATAAATTTAAATTTATAAAAAAAGAAGTATTTACACTTACCTCCCTTCTAATTGCAATCCAGTTTTTTTTGAAAAAAAGTAGTATTTATTGTTATTCTATAGATTTTCTTTTAGTAGACTTTCTAGCTATATTTGAGACTTCTTTAATAGAACCTAGTAATGCAACTAAAACAACCTATACATGTAGAATAATTTTAAATGAAATTTGACAACATTTTGGCAAAATTAATGAAACTGAAGTTGTTCTTTCAATGACTTTTTCTTTAAATTCAGATCGTTGTTTATTTATTCCATATGTCACCATTTCCAAACGGAAGTATTGGTCATTGAAACTGTGTGATTTGACAACAATCTATACACGTGGTGTTTAGTGCCATCGCGGGAATTAACACGTTGACACGTGCCGCGTGATAATACCTTACGGGTCTTTTCAACATATGTGCAAAATTTAATTCAGCATTTAATAAATATTGAGACAGGTAAAAACATTTTTTATAAGCACCTTTATTTCCGACAACCTAATTTGATAAAAGGAAAAACTTCTTTTTAACGAATAAAAGCGAAAAGATTCTTCCTTTTGTTTATCTAATGCATTTAGAATCTTAACGCTTTCACCACTCGATCTAGCGCACAGTTATAGACGCTATTTTCATCACTTTCAAATTCAAATTAACTCTTGAAATTTTTATGTCTCTTATCGTGTTTGGTCGATTTATTTTATTGTTGCAATATCATTGATATTTAATAAAAACCCAAACAACAACAAACTATTAGGTTAGAAATATGGAGAAAAATAGGTTGCATGTATATAAATTTTTCTCCCCAAAATTATCTGCTATGAAAGAATTACAGAAAATTTTAGTTCTGTATTGCCTCCCTCCTCTGATTTTTCATATTAAACATTTAGTGTGAAATAGGAATCGACGTAAATATACTTACCAAAATACTTTATCCGTAGTCTCTAACTCATGAATGAAATTACAAAACTGTATGCTGCATACATGATAAGATTATACATATATACTTATAAAATGAGCCAAACTAACGATTACTTGTTGACATGTACTCTCTGATAATGTGTGCTATTAATTAAATCCGTCTGACAATAAAGCAAGTATTCTCCGACTCAATGATTAGCTAATTAATTATCAATTAATGTAATCATTAACTAGAAATAGAATCTTTTATCGTCAGAGATGGTATATTAGATTGTTAGCAGGGTGCATTGTGTACATGTGGATTTGTTTAATTTTCAGTAATTAGCCTTTTATTGCGTTACCAAACACATAATCAAAGGTATTAGAATTAAACATCACAAACAGTCTTGCATTCAGCATTTTTTTTACATAAATGTTTTTGTTACTTTAAAGAAATTTAGATATTTTTTTTTTCAAAGATAGTCAGCAGACCAAAAGTTTTTACTTCTAGTGATAAGCTTGTAAACTGTAAGTGCTTTTCATATTTAAGATAGATATTCTTTTACATATGCAAGATTATTTTGGTCGAACAAAAAGTATTCTAAGCTTCTCGTCTTTGAATCTGTCAACAAGCATCGTAAGTTAATCATTATTTGAAACAGTGTTCCAAGCTTGATATGATTTATTTCGGTATAGAAATATATAAACAGGAATGTAAAACATGATGGCAAATATAAAAACAGTAAGCACATGAAATAAAGTCCATGACATGTATATCAACTGAAATCTCTACGTTTCACAATTACTAGGACAATGTAGTAATCAAGCAAATAGGAGGCCCTTTTTGCTATGGGTCCGTAATATTTGAATTTTTATTCTTGTATGACCAGCCTTTCTACTGAAGTTACCTGGGACCTAATATATAACATCATCCTGGCTTCAGTAGCCGAAATTAAATGTTTCTGTTTATGTTAATTAACTCTTAGTTATACACAAAACTGACAGAGTTACCCTTTCTTTCTTGCAAAATGTGTCTGTTCAGAATTATATTTATATTACATTTTGATGAAGTCAGCAACCAGAATATAAGTATGGTTACATATCAATGGCTCAGATGTCTGTGTTTTCCGATTTTTTTTTTTAAAGAATGAGTATAGTTTTACGTCGGCGTAGCAGAAAAATAAGGGAAAGTTGGTGAGAACAAAGGAAATACGGGAAATGAATAAATAGAAACGAAAAAAAAAAAAAAACAAACAAAAAATCAAACACACAAAATACAAACAACAACAACAAACAAACGATTTAATTCAAATGAAACCCGGTTAGTTTTTCTTATCTTTGATCTAAATGTTCAGATATGGAACTTCATCTTCTGATATGGCACAGTGTCGCCCTTTAGGTCATTTGAAGTTGACTTCTAATGATACAAGATGTTTGAACAGTGGAGTATTCCTATAACACTTCTCTTGCTTTCAGGATGTGGTAATACGATTTCTTTGAATTTCTTGTAAGCAGTTTAATTTGTTTTAGCTTGTCATATTTTTCCAAATATCGCACTGCAAACATGAGCTATACATTGTTTAAAGTTTGGTACAGAGTCACTCAAATTGCCATATACGACGACGATAAACAAGCATTGCGTCTGTAGGACCGACAGTTCTTCTTTAAAGAAAAACACATTTTTAGATATCTAATTTCTAACGATTTCAGAGACAAGACATATTCAAATTCGCCAACTCGGCGGGTCAGAGAGCAGTAACGGGGCCGCAAGTCTTGGATGGGGCAGCAGTGGTAGCGACGGAAGATCCGAAGGGTCGAGCGTACCAGGGTTTGGTCCTCTTTCTGGTGAAAATAACAGTGGGGACCAGTAGTCTAGGCTGGAATGGACAGGGTGGAAATAGTGCAGGCGACAAAGAAGGGTTTGGTTCTCCTAGTGGAGGATTAGGACCACCGTCTGGTGACAACAATAGCGGGTCGCAAGGAGGCGGGGCTAGTAGTCTGGGTTGGGGAGGACAGGGTGGTGACAAGACCGGCGGGTTTGGTTCTCCAGTTGGAGGGAAATCATCAAATCCGTTTGGCGGGGCTGGTTTTGGATCGCCTAACGGTACTGGTTCAAACCCTTTTGCAGGTAGCTTTAGTGGAGGGGCATCATCTACTGGAGGAAGCAATCCGTTTGGGGGGAGTTTTGCAGCGCCGTCGAATAGCAGTAGTAATCCATTTGGTGGAAGTTTTGGTGGACCGTCTTCAGGTGGAAATGGTCCGCTTGGCGGAAGTTTTGGAACCCCACCCAATGGCAGCAGTAACCCATTTGGTGGAAGTTTTGGTGGACCGTCTACTGGAGGTAATAATCCATTTGGTGGAAATTTCGGTGGACCATCTAATGGAACCAACCATCCGTTTGCGGGTGGAAGTTTTGGAAATGGAGGCCAGTCCACATTTGGGAGTGGGTCAGGATTTGGACAAAAAGGGAATGGTTTTGGGGGAGGTTTTGGACTTGCAAACGGAACCAACCCCTGGGGACCTATGGGAGGTAACTCGAGTATGCAAATGGGGGGCTTTGGCTCCAGCGGATGGGGCGAGAAAAAGTCGAACCAGACTGCAGGATTTGGCTCTGGTTTTGGAGGGAACGAGTCAAATGGATCGGGCGGCAATTTTTCATTCAGTGCCAACCAGGAATCCGTTGGTTAACGTGTAGACTAAATATATGTAAATGGAACGTTTGACAAATAAACTTATGTAGTTGATATACATTTTTCTGTTTGACATTATACTCATGAAAATAAATCTATAGTAAAACATTTGCTGGCTATAAGGATACTGTGGAATCTAAGAAGTGTTTGCGATTTTGCTGTCTCCTATCTAAATGGAAGTTTGACTGTATCAAATACAATTCACTGACTATATTCAAGCAACCCTTCAAGCAAATTGTTAAGCCTTTATATTTGTGTATTTTGTTCTCTACACGTTTGTCTGTGCATATGCTGCTGGAGTTACTTCCCTTTGATTATAAATAGTGATATGCTTGCTACAGTATCTCTATTCTGTCTGGGTCTTGGATAATATTCTTCTATCTCACACCAACACCAGAAAAACCAAGGAACAAACACACAGAAAGAAAAACATGGAAAAAAATTAAAGAAGAAGAAAGAAAGAGATTAAACAAAAGATGCTTTAAAAGGGCTCCAAATATTACTTGCATTGAAATATAAAGGGTCTGATAGATAAAAACTAGGGATTTAAAATTGTCACTTTTTCTTTATAAGATAATATCTCTTAACACCTATCACAGGAACAAAGGAAAACATATGTAATGTAACATTTTTAAGCTGAATCAAATACAGGTATCTTACAATCAGTTTTTCTTGCAATTAAAAATTTCAAAGGGTACAATGACTTACAAAATTACAAAAAATAAATAAATAAATAAAATAAAAAAACTGAAAGAATTAGAAAAAAATGAAAACAAAACATGAGAATCGAAAAATAGAAACATACATACATTGTTTGAATTTTATCTCAAATATGTTTGTAAATTACCTCCAGAAATTTGGAGTAAAAAGTAATCAATGCACTATTAAGTATAATGGAATAGAACAATGCATGCTCAGATGAACCAGTGGTTAATTAGAATTTTAATATGAACGGCATCAAGTTACGAAATCCTCATTTATTCAAATTTCTCCGTTCAAGCCTTTTCTTTCAACAAATATTTTCATAAAAGTTTTGTTCCTATTTTCTGTATTTTTCAACATTTTCTTTCAACTATTTTTAAGTTCTTAAAAATGCTGTTCTCTGTATTACGTCTGGTCGACATCAATGGTGAGATCCATCTTAGTCATCTTGGTGGGTTCGGACATACCACCGCCACGAAGTCCTGCCAAGAACACTTGTGGCTTCGGTACATTGGTATAATTATCCTCCTTGGTCTGTGTTGTTTGTTCCCTAAAATATCAAAGAAGGACACACATAGAAACTTGCATGTAAACTAGATGTACACTATAACACACTGAAAGGAGGAAGCAGACGGCTTTGAAAGGATAGTCCTTGGAAAATCCCTCCAATTATTATAAATTTCTTGTAGGAATTAACTGACAAAGACAGAGGCCAAGTATGTAATCCTGATTGCTCCTGTTCTTGAAGGGTCTCAGCACAATCTAGCATGTTTGTGAAAACTGCTGATGCTCAAAGTATTTCTGCATCATGGTGATTTAGAAAGTAAACTGAATCCAACAGACAATTTCACTAAGGTTCAATGAAACTTCAGTATTATATGTTCATGCAACTGTCTGGGTTTTTAGTTTGTACATTTAAATCATCTACTTGCGGAACATTTAATAGGACAAGCATATATAATGTAAATTGCATATAATGGCATCTTTACAAAACCATAACCTTACCCTGGGCCATCTAAATGATTTGCATTATGAATGAATTCAAATGATAGTAAATTTAAAGATAGGAATGATAGAAAGCAATTTTCTGTTATGGCTTATGAAACAGGGAAGCAGAATAATTGATATATTCTAAATAGGTTTACAATGAACACATACTTTGGTGGCCAGACTTGTATGGCTGTATCTCGTCTCATATTGCTGAGGTTGGTCTGCATGGAATGCGTCACACGGGTACGTAGATTGGCCTAAAATTGACAGCAAACTTTAATTTTGACTGGTATACTAATAATATAGGAAAAATATCCTTAAAAAATTGCAACACATGCTTTTCATTTACCATTTGCAGGAAATACTTGAATTTCTACAGTTTTCATATATATCTAATTAGCTGTTATGTTGTTAACTACTGAAAGAAATGATATAAATTAACTTTCAGGGATGGTTAATAGCAATTTAAGCATACACTGATCAAAATGCGATTAAGGCATATACTGAACAATTGCAATTTAAGCATATAATAAATAAATGCAATTTAAGTATACACAGCACTTAACCATTATAACACATGTTAAAATCAAACCTGATTTAGCTCTTATTGCAAAGGGGGCAATGGTTCAAGCATAGATCTATTACCATCATGATCACTCTAAAAGGATACTACTGAAAAACCACCTTCTGATGTGATAAACAATTATAATTTGGCTGATTTTTCAAAAATCAATACTTTTCTGATGGAGTAAAAGAAATCAAATTTACCAGTTTGATAGCTTTTCTTCTAAGTTCCCATTCATTCCATTCATAAGATTTGACAATATTTGACTCTAATATATGTGTGTCTGTCTGAGTTTCACTGTCACATTTCGTCACAGGTTTTTCAATCATACGACCCTGGTCCTTACCCTGTAAATCAAATATTGTACAGTAATTCTTCACTGTCTTACTGATTTGCATTAATACTTTTGAGCAATTAGAATACATAATTTTTATAACAGGTAACCAGTTGTTGTAACAGAGAAATAAAATAGGTATAAAA
The DNA here is from genome assembly GCA_012932295.1 of Cyclina sinensis. Taxonomy (NCBI): domain Eukaryota; kingdom Metazoa; phylum Mollusca; class Bivalvia; order Venerida; family Veneridae; genus Cyclina; species Cyclina sinensis. The sequence goes on along the minus strand of JAAONU010000016.1, from coordinate 42,347,115 downwards.
ATACAAAAAAAACCACTTTAATTCTCCATTTATACCTCATACATAAAACTCTTCTTTTGTGGAAAGTCTACCCTCCTTCATGTACAAAAAAAACTGAATTTTCCGTAGTGGATTCTTGAGGTTTGAACTTGATAAAATCAGGAAACTGTTCCAACAAAACCACACTGTTGGTAGTAATATGTTTTCATCAATAAACTTCTCTTTCACTAACTTATGGTATTCACATACATATATCTAGGATATTAAAGTTAACATGCGCATTTACTTCTAGATCAACCTATACATGGGAAATTTGGTATATATGACACAATGGTTATTGAGAATACTACTACCTGTGTGTAAGGTGTGATGGTAGCAAACTGGGTATGTAGTTCTAGTAACTGAATAAGCTCAGGACTTCTCTTTGCACCTTCAGCAACTTGGTGTATGAATCTACAATAAATACAAACAGAATATTGATGATAGAATCTTTCTGCAGGCATATGCATTGTGTATAGGCATGAAGAATGCTTAACTAGCCAAAAGTCAGCCTTTAAAAATTTCTTAAAGAAAGTCTGTTAAATGCAATCTGAGCTAGGCCATAACACTTCTATACTGGCATTATGATAAGTGTAACTGCCAGATGACCTTGCAAAATGTGATCATACTGGCAAATACTGAATCATAAACCCATGAAAGGCATCACATAAAACATATAAATTTGAAACCTGAAGACATGCTTTAATTCTGTAAAACTTCAAGCAACATTAATTTGCTCAAGTGTTATAAGTTCTTACCCTTCTATATTATTGGCAAACTCTGTCGCAGCTTTTCTAGATGAGAAGGCATAGTAATGATCTTTGTATCGCAGAACTCCTATCTCTGGATTAGCAGGTAGTAATAAACGATCATATTTCGCTAGTGCCCATGCACAAAAGCCCTGTATTACAAAAATGTTCCAAACATGTAAATACAAAAGGAAACAATTAGAATTTAAGGGATTTATTCTACTAATCTGAATTTTACTAAACTGCACCCTACATTTCATGATTATTGGAATGTTCTACTTTTTGGATTTAAGTTATAATGTTTGATGCATAAAATATGAACAGGCACCATGTTGCTTGTATTTTCATGTTTAATGAAAAACATGACCACTCTACTGGTTGCAGAAAATCAACTGAAAATCTGCCGAAAATCAATCATTTTTTTTATACTATATAACTTTAACTATATATACTATATACTTTATGGCCTTTGATAATATTGTCTAATCTCATTTGACGGCATAATGAGTTCAGCTGAGTACAATGGTTTTCTTTCTGAAAGATACTGAGAGATTATCATTTTTTGCACTAAAGTTATCATACCACCAAGGTATGTATGGACTTATACGATGACAACTGAGCATCAAATGAATTACTTACATATCATTATTTTCAACTTAAGTAAGAAAAAAAATGCACTTACTTTATACTGAAGAGGTAATTTATTAAAATTTTTTGTGGTTTCTGGAAACAGCCAGTCTAATTCTCGGAAGTCTTTCGGATTCACCCTGAACTCTGCTCCAGATGTCTGAAAAAAAATGGCTTAAGTCTTCACTCATATAAATGACAAATGATTCATTGAAAGTAAAAAAAAAATTCTTACAAGAAATAATGCGACCAAAACTCATAAGTTTATTGGGTAACTGCAGAACTACATTTTAATTCACCGTCAGTCATATCTTGGTGCAATATACAACTGACTTCAAAATTTCTTGCTCTAGAGTCTAGACTGTATACAATGTACATGTACTTCTGCAAAAGCAATACATGTTTTAATTAAGGAAATACATGTTCATTTAATGCTTAGGTTTTGTATCCAGTATTTAATACTGGACAACCTACAAAAGGAATGAGAGTCTAAAAAGTGACTCTTGATAAAGTATTTTAAGCATCTGCATGTAATCCTATTCAAGCTGTCCAAATGTGGCTTTACATTTTTACAGTCACTGTCATGGAGAAGAATTCTACGGCTGACAAAAAACTGGAATGGTTATATACTGTGCATGGTGCAAGCAGAGTTTAGTTTTACCTCTTGAATTCTTTCCTCATCAGTTTTTATTGTGACACCACTAAGGAATGGAATCAAAACCTCATCATTAAACAATTCTTTATGACCCTGTGAACAAATTAAAGACATAAGATCAATTTCTGAAACACTAAAAAATTGTGATTAAAAAGGATGTGACAAAAAATAAATAAAGTATAGGTCATTCAATTATATTCTATCAAATATATCACAGTAAACTCCTTGATATTTCTCACTCTAAATAAAAACTTGTACAGAAATTGCTTTAAATACCTCAGGGAATATCTTGACTAGAAAAGTGATAGCTTATTTCATAACTGGTTACAATTTTCAGTAATACATTGCCTAGGATCAATATATCTAAGTCCACATACCCTTGTAAAAGGATCTAGACTGGCTAGAATGTTACTGAGAACACTAAGTAAGACCATCTCATCCTGAAGCCACTCCATAACTGTGACAAATGGATGAACTGAGGCTGAAATAAAAAAAGAAATGTAAGTTTTGTAGTCACTTTTCCAGCTAATGTAAGGGTTATTTCTGGTAGCTAAAAGTTTCTATTTCCATAACCGCTTCATTCATGGAGTATAACTGTTTCTGTTTTAAGTGAGTCAAAAGTCACATACTCATTTCACTTATGTACAAGTAAAACATTGTTTTCTGATTAAGATCAAAGGATTGAATGTTTTTGGAAAGAAAAGTCAATGCTTTACTATTGAAAAGCACACACATTTGTTACCCTAAGCATTACTAATTAGTTTCCCTTTAATCAATGAATATTTACTTACTTGAAACAATACTATGAAAGAATAATTTACTTCTTGTAGATTGGAACAATGGCTAAACTGGTCACTCAATTGTTTGCTTAATATAAGATGAAGTAAAACCATTAAAATCTTTGACAATACTGAAGATTTCCATAGCCGACACAATCACATAATTTCTTATCTTTCAGAGATATTCAGTATGAGGACTACATATTTATATTAATTGTAATACTGTAATTATAGATATACAGTAATTGTATGACAATAATTTACTCACATAGACTTGTGCAGTAGGTACGGCAGTTTTAGACTGGACCGTGGCTTGAAGCTGTTCCATACGAGCAGCTAACTGTTGTTCTAACGCTTCTACTTGCTGTGCACAACTTATCACATCATTCTGTAACGTAGTGAGTTAACATTTCTGGCTATGCATAAATATTTAAATCTTCTAAAAATTTGATCACACTACAAACTAATCTGTCTTTCAAATTCAAACATTTTACGCTTAATTTAGAGCCTTTTGTGAAATTCACTAACTGCTATTTAAGTATTTTTCATCTTCTACGAATTGTGATAATATTACATGGACGCTTCGAAAGTCAGCTCATACATGTTTTACTTCTTACTTCAACTCTACTTATTCAAATGACCTTAAACTTCAACTCAAGACTGACAGATCACTCAAGAACCAGCAATATTAATTCAACTGGCTGCACAGGTTTCACATATTTACTAGAGGGGATCTAGCATTTTTTTCACTGAGGCAATTATTTGCAGGTCAAGCAAGGCATGTATTGTGCTGCTTCAGAAATTCTGTTCTCATATTACAGAATTATTGATATTACAAATCGATTTTTCATACCAGAATGACCCTAAGGAAAGCCTCATGTTGACGTGAGTTGATAAGTGCCTCTTTTAACAGTTGTACTGATGGTCCCTCGGCACTGTCACCTGCCTGAATTTTCTCTACCAAGGCTGAAGCACAAATATAAACATATTTACTGAACAATAATAACAGACTAAAACTGAATGTGATTCTAGCAAAGGTATATAACTCTGTGACTTCTAAAATTAAAAAAAAAAGCAACTGCTAAAATAACATTTACATCAGTGAGTGCTTCCTTAACTAACATTGTGTCATATCATATATAACTTTTCTCTCTTCAACACAACTGTTAAGTTCTGATATTCTATTCAATAAATGCGAAGTACTCATTCATTCTGTAGAATTTGGAAAATTACTTCAAGGGGAATTTTTCTTGATAAGTGCACAAGAAAAAATCTCTGTAATGCAACCAACACAAGACACGAGTGCAAATGTTACAAAACTATCAATTAAACTGATGGATGCTCCCTGATGCCGCTTTGACAGAGACAGAAAACACTACAAATAAAACATGTTTATACAGCTGAAAATATTCACGCTAGCTAAATATATTGTAATAAAACATGACCTTTGAATTCTAAGAGCGACCTTGACCTTTGAGCAACATTCATGCACACCACACACTGTCAGAGAACATTGGTGCCAAATAATTTTGAAATTGCTCCACCCAAGGCCAATTAAATTAAATCTGGACAAGCGTGATAGAATGATGGAAGGACAAAGTGGCGACTATATGTTGCCCCAAATTTTTTTCAGGGTAGCATAAAAATCAGACTGCATACGTCTGGACATAGAATGTTTAGAAGCACACATACACATAATGCTACAGATATATTATGGGAAGACAAGTAGACCATTCTTCTACCTGTAGTATTTGTTTGCAGCACGTAAAGCAGTGTGTATTTCTGCATCTACATTCTGTGTAGTGGCTGGAACCGCTTCATTGAGAATAGCTGGCACTGTAAAAAGTAACATAACATTCAGTTAAGTTCTGGTGAAATCATTTTCTTTTCTTCCATACACAAGTAAAAAACGAGACCAAAGTATTGAGTATGTATTTGCACTAGACTTTTCAGAGTAGAACTAAAACTTTAGAATATTTTTCAGAACTAAACAGCCATTCATAAACTGTTATGCTAAAGTATTAGAAGTCAGTTATGGAAATAATGGGAAACAATGAATATTCTTAATATTATATATTGCAAGTTGCACAGCAAAACTGAATCATATTTTATCGCATGGCACATATAATGGCTCATTTTATCCTTCTCAAATTTATTTAATTAAAAAAAGTTACATCATTAATGATACAAAACAAGATGATGCTTCTCTGAACTTTAACTGACAACAATTACTTACAATCATCAATGCCCTCTCCACCTTTTCCACACTCCTTGTTGAAAAGTCTTATACCAGTAACAATCATTGTTAGCTCTAAGAGTTGTCTTTCCTTGTCTCTTTTGGTCAGTGACATGAATGTACCAAGTTCAGTCTGAGGAAACACACTCTGCAAGGCAGCTGAAAGATGACATCAAGGTATGGTTGGTATGCAATATAACAAGTTGTGACAGAACAAAATTCTGGTGTTACTACAAGAACTCTTTTTCTGTCCCTTCAATATTGTTTGCTGGGAAGCAAGATATGATACAATGAAAAATGTGATTCTAAAAAGAAGTTTTCAGGTCCATTATGGATTCAAAGAATTATGATCATTTCTCCATTTGATCAAAAACTAAGATTTGAAATCTACCTGTAACATTGTTTCAGACCAAAGTGTATATCAATACTTTCAAAGACAGACTGCCCAGCCTTTTGACTATTTACAAATCTTAATGGGGATTAATGAGCACAAACACAAGTTTTTTAAGTTTGTTAAACAATCAGTAGAAATCAGACTTTAAATAAAAATATCCTTTAAATAACCTTTCCTAGTATCGGTAGATTTTTCATGAAAAATAATAACGACCTCATTTCTCAGACAGCATCAAAGAGGCATCAACAGAAAAATTAAAATCATCACTAATCACTATTTAATTAGACTCACCTGTGGCCTCCCTGACAACAGCAATATCAGTTGGACTGCCCAGACCAGATCTAAGTAACACAGCAGACACAATTTTTCGATACAAGCTCTCTAGTTCCTCACGTGTACGAGCTCTACTGTCGGTTATCTCACGAACCACGGGCTGTAAACGTGATTCTAAAACACGTCTATGCTCGTCCAAGAAATCAGCTACAGGGAGATAAAAAAATGCAAGGTTGTAACAGTAATGAAGTAATGTTTTTGATATCAGCTCAGATAAAATACCTTTTCCTTGATTAGTTTTTGGAACTCAGAATACTTGTGTCAAATCTGAGAGTATGATTAGAAATCAAAATACAAAGTATAAAATGTATGTGGCAAACTTTTAGTATCAAAAGAATGAATCCATGAATTAATGGATATATCTGTAAATCATAGAATTTCAAATAATATTATATTTACTAGTTGTCAAGTGAAAGCATAATAGAAATTACACAATTTAAAATTTAACATTCTACTTACATCTTGTAGTGTAATTCATGTCAAAGTAGACTTGCATTTTAACTGTGTCTAGTGCTGGAGACCTTGTGTCCATCAAACGGTCCACACACAACTGAAATGAAAATAATGAAAACATTTTTTTCCAAAAATTATTAAGAAAGATCTTTAATAATTGGCAAATTAGAGAATATTTTATTTTTCACTGTAAATTCATGCATTTGCTAAATCTTGCAACAATTCATTGAGAGTAATCAAATTATCTGTTAAATTTACTGATATAATTACTTGAAGTAATACAAAATGTTCTTAAGTAATACACCTGTCATACATTATTTTTTTTTTAGATATATGTGAAAAAAATGTTTCACCCTTATCAACTTCTGCACATCATCTTTTGTCAGTGTTCTGTCTACATTGAACTCATTTGATGGATCGAGTACCACTGCTTTTACCTGAAAATTTAGAATGATACTTTCTGAGTATTAGATAACCATACATCAGAGATCAACTTTTTTCTGTTATCACCAGCTTGTCTCCTTTTGATGGATAGTGAAAAGGTTTTAAAACAGAATTTGACCATTGATTTTTATAAACAACAATTAACAAGATAAGTTATTATATCTTTATCTGTATTAGTTTTATTCTAAAACAGAGTAAAAAAAATCTTTCAGCTTTTATAACTGATTATGACATAAAATGTCACCATTGTCTTAGCTATGGTCATAGATAAAATTGGTAACAAAGGTATGTATAAAATTCCGAAGACTGAAATTAAGCTAAGAAGTGTAAAACCTGTACTCAGCAAAAAAAAAATCTCATAAAACACAGGCAAAGGATTGGGGCTTATAAAATAGATGCCAACAAAATGAACACATACACTTCACTTCTGGCTCTCTCTGAAAAAGTTGAGCTGAAACACTAGTCTTCAAATTGGTGACAACCATGATCATTTTTTCCGATTCACACATTTTATTGTTTTACATCATTCATTCTTAGACTGGAATACAGAAGGGACAGAAGAATGTGTTCCTTCTACATGTACACTGTACATTCCTTCCATCATGATTTGTTGTAGATGTGTGCTTTGACTGTGTTTAGTCTTACCATCATAGGCATCTGCAGGGGCAGATCATAAATAAGCAAAAATTATAGCTGTATGTTTGCTTAAGTCAGATAGGTAGTTTAGTACTTTTGCATACCATAAATGCGACTAAAGTCTCATGACACTGCCTGTCCTTTGCTTGCACATTCTTGGGCTATTTCTCGAATGATGTTCTTGATAACACTCTCTGCCTGTGCACGAGACATAATGGTTCCTTGTGAAATAACAATTTTCTATACAGGAGCTGTTTACTGCATGAGAAAAACCTGAAAAGAAAAATATTTGCTTAAAAAATCCTGCCCCAAAAAATTAAATGTATATTTTAATGTTGAAATAAACACAGCTATTTTATATTAAATACCAAAGAATGATTTTGAAATAAATTTGGTTTCATTAAGTTTTTTAGTTGGAGGGAGTACACGTAAAGTAGGCAGGTAATTTGCTGCCAGTTTGTTATAAAATAAGCCTGATTTTAAGAAAAGTAGCAGGGAAAAAATAAAAAATAGCCAGGTTATTTACCCGACTTCCTGGTCTTAATGAAATCCCTGGTAGTATAAGATTTTCAGACAGTTTTGACCAAAAATGTAAAACTAAAATACCAATGCAAATGTCTTGAAATTAGTTCAATAGAATTTATAAAAATGTCTAAAATAGTAATGTAGTGATAAGTTGCTTAAAAGCTTCTGCAATCATTTTGGTCTCTAAAACATATAAGGCATTAGCAACTTTATGTCTGTGACTAATGATCAATGGTACAGTAATATGGCACAGGACTTGTTATCCAGGGATCATGTATATGTTCCCCACACCTCAATTAACATATTCAATGGCTTTCTGATAAGGATTTAAACCAAAATCCCATATATTGGTGTGACATAGATTGCTTTACCATCTTTCCTCTCAGTTTTAAATAAGTGCCAAATCTATAATCCATAAATCATATTTTATACAAGCAAATCTTGCAGGATCCTTTGATGTCACAAAATCATGAAAACAAATTTGACAGCCGAAGGTTTAGGGATTGTTTCCTACAGTCATGTGATCATTATGACCAAATCTAATAGCCAGGAATGCCAATTTAAGACAATGCTTGAGCAGTGACGTATGTTAGTTTTCGGTCACTTTGGGATTTTTCTGATGATAGAAGTTTGTTTTTCACTTTAAAGTATTGCAAAGCGAACGTAACAGGGATTCACCCAAACAAAAAGACAGCTTCAAGTCTGGGGATTGTTTCCTACAGTCTTGTGATGATTACAACCAAATCTGACAGCTGGAAATGCCAATTTAAGAAAATCTTTTAGCAGTGAAGCATGTTAGTTTCAGTCACTTTGGAATTTTTCAGATGTTGAGAGTTTGCTTTTCACTTTGAAGTATTGCTCAGCGAACATAAGGACATCCTTATTATGCGGCCCTAATTGCCGCCCTGTTTGCGGCAATAACACTTTTGCTCTGTAATTATCATAGTATATGGAACAACAAATAATAATGATTGGATAATAATTTATTACATTTTTTATCATATAAATATTATAGATATAATGGATGAAAGTAAAATCTACAAAACAGAATACTTGTGGGATTTATTAATATTTGCTTATCACTATGATAAAGATATATCAGATTCAATACATGAAATGCAGTTATATTCATTGTTTTGACTACCTTAATATTACTTTCATCTGTTATTTATTCAATATTTACATGAAATATATGTAATAAGTTATTATCCAAAAGGTTATTATCTAAAAGGTTTTAAAACTATAGCCGCAAATGAGGCCGCAAATAGGTCGCAAAGAGGGCCGCAGAATAAGAGGAGCAGATGTGGTCCAGTGGTAATGCGCTGGGCTGGTATACCAGGGATCCCAAGTTTGATCCCCCTCTCCTCCACTAACATTACTAATAGTCTTTCGGATGAGACGTTAAACCAACGTCCCATGTGTCAGTGCTATACACTGAGCATGCAAAAGTACCAGGAGTGTCTCTGGAATGGGATACTTACTGTATCTTGCACTACCCCCACAACATAAAATAATTAATCTCTTCAGGGGGCGTAGGTCATATGGGCAACTGGTACCAATGGTAAATAAGCTTAAATAGATAGATAGCCGCAGAATAAGGATCACTGGAACATAACAGGGACTGACCCATACAAAAAGTTACACAATACTGACTCCCTTACAATTATTTTGGACTAGCTGAGCATCCTGCAGTGTCTATAGAAGATATTAAACCTTGCAAATTTGATACAAAGTAACTTAACATTTATAGAAAAAATGACCTACAATATTTGTTTAGACTGAATTAAAGAATTATTTGATATTTTAAAAATAAAAGAGAATAAACGCTTGCCAAATTCCACCTAACCTGGAAGGGAGCAGAAAAAATGCAAGTTAAAAAAAATTATACATTTTGAATGTAAAACTAAAAAAAAGTCCAGTTTTGCGAAAACAACCTACCTAATATGTGAAAGAAAACGTTTATTTTCTTCTCAAAGTAAATAGTCAGCCATATTGTTTACCATAGAAACAAGTGCTCGCGTACATACACGGTGATTGTGTAGGTTATGTCTCGTAAACATAATCCTAAATGCCAATATAGATAGTTTCTCAATGACAAATGTTTATCAAAACTTACAGGTGTTTACATTTCCCCTATTTTATGATATTTACTTTAATCACATACGGACTTTTTTATATTTCTAAAGTATTTCTCACATGACAATTATATTTACAATAACACCGGTTCCTTCCCTGGCGCGTGATTCCCGTGCATGCTGAAAAAATGCCTTACGAAGTAAGATAAGACAGAGAAGTGCGACGAAGCACACATTTAATTCAATCCACTCATAGAAACCACGGCCCTACAATAGTCCATTTAACGGATGTCAACTGTTTTTATTAGCGTTCTGTAACAAGACTGCCTGCTTAGTGTGATCGTTGAACGATCTTGAAGCAGTAAAATATAAATGAAGACCTGTATTTCCTGTGGATGACAGTTTCCACAGAGTATCTCAGTCTTAATGTTCAGTTTAAAGCGACTGACTCACAGATGGGCCGATGATGGGAAAAAAAAAGAGAAAATGTTAATAGTTTGGAAATTCTAGCTGTAATTTGGAAATTCTAGCTGTAATTGTGAAGAACATATCCTAACAAAGTTACTGACTCATTTTTTTTGTTACAGAAAAGCATCAAAATATAAAGTTTTACACACTTTGATCATGCAGTAAAAATTTTACCCTGTTAGTCACGGGGTAGATACTAAGTTATAAGATTAATTTTGACGAATCTAAATAACTAGTCTCTGTGGCTCAGTAGGCTAGATTGTTGCTCTTAATTTTACCGACTGAAAGGTCAAGGGTTCGAATCCTGGTGAAAATCAGAACTTTTTTGTTCATTTTTCGTGGTGTATAGAAGCATATATTATGTATTTTCCATAGTATATTAACTTCTCTTAAATTTTAAAGAGAAAAATGTTCAGCTAAATTCTGAGTCAGTCGCTTTATTCAACTTTGAATTACTTGTCGAAAGAGAAATTATTAGTGGTATTTTTTTGCATGGATTTTTTTTGCAATCAAGAATTGAATTTTAATGCTTTGTCTAAAAGAAATATAGATCTATGCATTTGTTTTAACCCTTTCTTGATTTTGATTATAGATCTAATGTTTAGTTGAAAAACTTGTTAATTATTACACACCTTAATCTAAAGGGAACATTAATTCATTTAAAAATTCTTTTAGAGATAAGATCAGTTTATTTTAAAAGCACACAGCAATTGAATTCAGGTAGAATATATTCTGAAAGGTTAAGTTATTTCAGTTTTTGTTGATTTTGCATACCATACTCCTTTACTCTGATAGAATTCAACCTTTGATGTGATTCTTCAGGAGCACATGCAAGTGATACAGTTATGGACCATAAATGCACATTGCCAAAGTTTTTGTGGGTTTGGAAAAATCAATGCAACCAGAGTGGGGCTGTAACCAACAACCCTTGTTTGCAAGTCAACAACTAAGTTAACCAGGTGAGTGATAGTGCAGTCGAAAAAGTTACAGTTTCACAGTAGCATGTTACAAACAAGTCTCCTCAGCAATGATAATGTGATATGCAGAAAGTGATTTACAAAGGATGAAAGTTTTCAGGAATAATCCTGAATTCAGGGATTATAGCTTATTTTGGACCTACTGGTATATGATACAATAGAGAAGGTGTAGATTTTTTAATAAAAAGTTGCAGTTTTAGGATTTTAAGTTTCATTTACTTTCATCAATGGATTTATCATATAAAATATATATATATTTTTATCCCCTGTCTGAGAAAGGTGGGAGGGTGGGGTGAAATGGTATTCATCCATCTGTCTTTCCAGAATTTTCATCTAAAGCAGAACTCTTTAACTTGTCATTATTCTTTTAGGATAGAAAGATGGCAGGAGAAGTGCATTTACTTATTTGACCTTGACCACTGAATGACCTTGACATTGAAGATCCCAATTGTCCAAAAACTTAAACATTGACCATAACTTCCTTATTAGTTAGTGGATTTACTTCATACTTGGACACAACATCCCTTTGGACAAGACCTTCCCACATGACCTATATTTATTTGACCATAACCCCTGAATGACCTTCATCTTTAAGATCCAATTGTCCAAAAACTTTATCATTGACCATAACTTCTTTATTAGTAAGTTGATTTACTTCATACTTGGAAACAATATCCCTTTGGACAAGACCTTCCCACTGTCTATATTCATTTGACCTTGACCCTTGAATGACCCGTCCTCAGCTCAAAGTCAAAGCACCACTTCGGGGGCATTGTCATCTTACACTGACATTTGTTGTTTTTACTTCTAAATGTTAATTTTCAATGTAATCAAGGCCACTACTTATACATTTACAAAACCAAGCTTACATAGTTATTCCAAAAAGAAAACAAAAAGATCACAATATCAGGTTTTTTTTCCTGATGGGTACAAAACACCAGAAAAAATCTAGTGATGCACTTGCTGGATAACTATATTATAAATCTGGAAAATATAACAAGATTTTACAAGTGCTTTAGCAGACTATGAATAAGTGTTTTAAATGAAATGGAGTGATGTATATCATTGCATTGTTTGACTAGATAACTCTAGGCTGATTTTTGATGAAATGAATTCTCCGAATGAATTGGGGACAAAGACACAAGATTTGTGGCAACTTCAGAGCAAGTTACTATACTGAAAATAGTGGCCGTTCCATATAGCACGGGGAGCATTACAATTTCAACAAGGTTGGGGGTGCTAATTAGGATAAGTATGACATGCTGTTAAATTTATTTGTTTGTCTTTTATTGTAAAAATTACCTATTGTGCTGAAATCAATAGTAAGAACAATCATATGATATTATATTGCACAGTGTTATTAACAGTTACTGTTGGAGTTACTTTTTATAAATTGCAAACAGTCTGGATTTAGGACATTAAAATAAATACATGTAGCTTCCAAATTTTTTTGCAATACAGTACAATAATTCAACTAGTTGCAATCTAGCTTTAGAAGACTTCATTAAAGTTTTGCAAATATAACTTTCCAGGCAGGTTTTGGATTGTCTAGTGATGTAATAAAAGGTTAAGACTTCATCTGTTTAAAAGTATAGCCACTTTGCAGTCATATCTGCAAAAATTTTGCCATTCAAGAGGTTTGAAAGACCAGACCACTCTCTTTTAGGACTGCTGTTGTTGTTTTTTTGTTAAGGGAAAAAAATTTCAAGTTTTAGGTATAGTTAACTTGTGACAAGATATTGAAGAATACCTGGGTGACCTTAATATGTCAAAAACCATTAATTTTATGCTAGTAAATTGATAAAAAAGATTTATTTAAGTTTGAATAAGGCTTTGGATAAACGTTATATCTATGAAATATTGATCAAGTCAAGGACTCTTGAGAACAAAGTGGCTATGTCAACTGAAACCTCCATTACTTCCTTGTCCACAGTTCAGTTTACACTCAATAAACTGGTACAGTGATTTGCTCACTTTCACACTGCTGTAAAAAATAGTGTATTTTGAACATTTTAACCTGTTGACAATTTTATTTGGTATATTTTCATGGATTAATGTGAATTTTGACAATTAATTCCAATAGATTTGAGAGAAATTTGTTATATTGGATGTAACTAAGAGATATTGATTGGAAAAGGAATTCAACAGGTACTTTTGAAGAAAGATAAATTGAGATAATTTCACACCTAGTTTACCTTGAATGGGGTATTTATAAACAAGTGCAGTTTCTAGATGTTTATTTGAAATTTTGTACATCGGTGAAGTATACCGCTTAGATTTTGTATGTACGTGATAAAACTGACTGGTTATGTTTTGTATGTATAATCTGTTTTTGATAAATAGGTGGGAGGGTTTCAGTAAGCCTGCTCATGTAGTGAAATTCAGCATGACAGAGCATTACTCTTGTTGTTAGATGGTACTACAGAACTGAACAAAAAAAATGTTCATATTCAAAGTTGACCGTCACTAGTGGAAGGTATCAGATTTTAAACCTTAAACTTTTCTTGAAACATTAACAGGGTCTCGACCGTACTAAATACGACTTGCATCAGTCCAGCTTGATTTGTAGAATTCAGTAATTATTGTTTGAGCTTTCACTTCAGTTTGGAATGTCCCAGGTTTTAGGAAAGTATCATTTCACTTACTGTTGAAGATTTATAGTGCCATGTTTTATTCTCATCCAGCTATAAAGTAGCCAGTATGTAGATGAGGCATGCTTGCTGAACTGTTTCCTAATTTTATTCTTTTGGTTTGAGCTCTTTAGTAGAATATGGCTGATATCATTTGAGATAAATGCAGGTTTCAGTTCAGAATGTTCGTGTAGTTTCATTTTACTCTCATTGTATTTCAAAATAGACACTGTCTGAGCCCACAGAATATTCATTTATTTATCCTTAAAGGCATATCAATTGATGAAAGATACCACATGTATTTGACAGCTACTGTTCGATTGTAAAACTGTAAACCTCAACCTAGTTTTTGGTCACATAATTTAGACCTTATATGACCTCTCAGCATTTGAGGAAAATAATTTCAAGCCTTGCTGTTAGAATCATTGCTTTGATTTAATTTTGAGACCGTAGATGTATACTGTCATTGCTTTGTGTCCAAAACCAGTGTGTGCAGGGCATTCGGTGATGTATAAAATGTCCATATTCTGAGTATTCGTGATTCCCTTCAGACTCGTGTCCTAACTTTAGGCCAGGGGTTTAGGACTTGTTTTTCCTTGGAACAGTGGCTAGGAATAAGCATTCACTGTTCATTTCTGAAATTCTTTAGGAACAATTTAAATAGAGCAATGACAGCAGAAGCAAAGCAACATGCCATTACACAGTACCACAGATTATGTTCTTTCACTGTTGTTTGTTTTTGTTACATGTATATGTCTAGCACTTTTGTTGTTGTTATTGTTGTTGTTGTTGTCACACTACAGAATGATGAATCAACAGCCAGGACAGCTTGACTTTAACTTGTTGATGTTAATGTTTTGTCCTTTTTTAACAACTTTCTTTTTCACATCTTAATCTTCCATTCATGAGTTTCTAGTTTTCATTAGATTTTTTCATGTGTTTATAAAAAATGATAATAGAAATTCAAAAGAAAATTCATTTCTTAAATTTTACTTTAATGATGTAGCTGTAAATTTTGATTCTTTGACAAGGTAATCAATCCATATTGCATATAGGTAACGTACTGATTGCTAATCAGTTTCCCAGTAATTAATTACAGTAATTTGTACAACCAAAAATCACACATAACAGTATGTACAAGAATGTTGACATGCTCACGTGATTATGAAATGGATTTTATAACTGGAGGTATATATCTACTTTCTGTTTGGTGAACAAAATATATAAAGTACAGATTTCTGTTGGGATGTGCTGGTATTGAATATATCAGATTTTGTGATAAAAATAAGTGAACAATTAGTTACGGGTTAGAGGGAAGATTTTGGTATAGATAGTAAAGTAGAATGATCTTATCTACAAGTATTATGGAAAATTGACAAAATACAGGACACGTTAAAATGCAAGATTAAGGTAAGAGATAAAATCGTTAAATTCCTTAGTATATAGATTTATTTCCCCTCTTTCCTTTGTTTATTTTTGAAATTTCTACACACTGTACTGTATTAGGCTTGCAGCTAAGTTTGCTTGAACTGGACCGTCAGTTTTATCATGAAAGGAAATATCATTAGCATGACATTATTACACAGTTATAGACTTATGTTGAGGTCAGTATGTGTTTTTAAATTATGTTAAAATGATACTGACCAATGACAAAGTGCAACACTCTCAACCAATGAAATAAGTACAATTTAGTAGGGTATTTAATATTAAAGTTTACATTTACAGGATCATTTTTCATGATTTATACTCAAACTTCGAACACCAGGAATAAACGTGAGTATGCAATATTATTGCATTTACCAGAAAATATGTTGCTAATATTTTTTGAAGTGAAGTCAGTTTACGTACAGTAAACTTCAGCAAGCATGCATCCTGCATTCATAGGACAGTTGGTCATGTCTGCAGAGTATATATCTGAAATGTATGCATAAGAAGAACATAGAAAATTGTAGTTCAGTTTGGAGTAAGTATACTTATAAGCCAGGAATCTTTCAAGTCTAATACGGTATATTCTGCTTGGCTGGTGCTGCTGTTCAAGTTGTTCTGTCATAGGAGAAAACTTGTTGATTGATTTTATTCATGTAACTTATATATTGTTAACTTATGATGATGTTCGCATCTAAACCTATACATTGTTAACTTATGATGATGTCAGCACCTAATCTATACATGGTTAACTTGTGATGTCAGCACCTAAACCTATACATGGTTAATTTATGATGATGAAGGCACCTTAACTTATACATGGTTAACTTATGATGACGTCCATACCTAAACTTATACATGGTTAACTTATGATGACGTCCATAGCTAAACTTATACATGGTTAACTTATAATGACGTCCACACCTAAACTTACTCATGGTTAACTTATGATGATGTAGGCACCTAAACTTATACATGGTTAACTTACGATGACGTCCATACCTGAACCTATACATTGTTAAATTATGATGATGATGTCTGAACCTAAACCTATACATGATTAATGTATGATGATGTCTGCATCTAAACCTATACATGATTAATGTATGATGATGTCTGCACCAAAACCTTTACATGATTAATGTATGATGATGTCTGAACCTAAACCTATACATGATTAATGTATGATGATGTCTGCACCAAAACCTTTACATGATTAATGTATGATGATGTCTGCACCAAAACCTATACATGGCTAATGTATGATGATGTCTGCACCTAAACCTATCCATGGTTAACATATGATGGTGTCCACACCTAAACCTATACATGATTAACTTATGATGAGGTCCGCACCTAAACCTATACATGTTTAATGTATGATGATGTCTGCACCTAAACCTATACATGCTTCACTTATGATAATGTCTAAACCTAGCTGTGCATATCGTCAGGAGTTTCTAGTTGGATTATTTTTGGCAGTGTTATGGGCACTTCTATATTAAAATCTTGTTCAAGCTACATCTCAAAAATTGCTTAGGGGATTTTATTATTTATATATAAAACATCAGTAGGGATTGGGAATAAAACAATAGTGTTCTTATTCAAGGCCAAACTCACAGCTTGCTATTTCATTGAATAATTAGGTCTTCAACCTTCATATAAGAACCTGAAGCAGAAAACATTACTTTACAATTTACCGATTGGTTCATGCTCTATTTTTTGTCTGATCTCTTTTCCACAGGCATATTCAATTATATATTTACACCAGTTTCATTTCAGAGCTACATTTCGGGGGCATATGTCAATTTCCAGGGACAGCTCTTGTTTCTGACTGCTCCTGCTGTCAAGCCCATAAGTCAAAAAGTCATCAATAAATCGCTTATTTCTTACACAATTCCTTCATTACTTTTATTGCTAATGCTAAACATATAGATGCAAGTAACAGACAAAGTAGAATTTATGAAGTTACTTATTATGATGTTCGCCTAAACCTGTACATGGTAAACTTATTATGATGTCCACCTAAACCTATACATGGTTAACTTATTATGATGTCCACCTAAACCTGTACATGGTAAACTTATTATGATGTCCACCTAAACCTGTACATGGTAAACTTATTATGATGTCCACCTAAACCTATACATGGTAAACTTATTATGATGTCCACCTAAACCTATACATGGTAAACTTATTATGATGTCCACCTAAACCTGTACATGGTAAACTTATTATGATGTCCACCTAAACCTATACATGGTAAACTTATTATGATGTCCACCTAAACCTATACATGGTAAACTTATTATGATGTCCACCTAAACCTGTACATGGTAAACTTATTATGATGTCCACCTAAACCTATACATGGTAAACTTATTATGATGTCCACCTAAACCTATACATGGTAAACTTATTATGATGTCCACCTAAACCTATACATGGTAAACTTATTATGATGTCCACCTAAACCTATACATGGTAAACTTATTATGATGTCCACCTAAACCTATACATGGTTAACTTATTATGATGTCCACCTAAACCTGTACATGGTAAACTTATTATGATGTCCACCTAAACCTATACATGGTAAACTTATTATGATGTCCACCTAAACCTATACATGGTAAACTTATTATGATGTCCACCTAAACCTATACATGGTAAACTTATTATGATGTCCACCTAAACCTGTACATGGTAAACTTATTATGATGTCCACCTAAACCTGTACATGGTAAACTTATTATGATGTCCACCTAAACCTATACATGGTAAACTTATTATGATGTCCACCTAAACCTATACATGGTAAACTTATTATGATGTCCACCTAAACCTGTACATGGTAAACTTATTATGATGTCCACCTAAACCTGTACATGGTAAACTTATTATGATGTCCACCTAAACCTATACATGGTAAACTTATTATGATGTCCACCTAAACCTATACATGGTAAACTTATTATGATGTCCACCTAAACCTGTACATGGTAAACTTATTATGATGTCCACCTAAACCTATACATGGTAAACTTATTATGATGTCCACCTAAACCTATACATGGTAAACTTATTATGATGTCCACCAAAACATTTACATGATTAACTTATTATGATGTCCACCTAAACCTATACATGGTAAACTTATTATGATGTCCACCTAAACCTATACATGGTAAACTTATTATGATGTCCACCTAAACCTGTACATGGTAAACTTATTATGATGTCCACCTAAACCTATACATGGTAAACTTATTATGATGTCCACCTAAACCTATACATGGTAAACTTATTATGATGTCCACCTAAACCTATACATGGTAAACTTATTATGATGTCCACCTAAACCTATACATGGTAAACTTATTATGATGTCCACCTAAACCTATACATGGTTAACTTATTATGATGTCCACCTAAACCTGTACATGGTAAACTTATTATGATGTCCACCTAAACCTATACATGGTAAACTTATTATGATGTCCACCAAAACATTTACATGGTAAACTTATTATGATGTCCACCTAAACCTATACATGGTAAACTTATTATGATGTCCACCTAAACCTATACATGGTAAACTTATTATGATGTCCACCTAAACCTATACATGGTAAACTTATTATGATGTCCACCTAAACCTATACATGGTAAACTTATTATGATGTCCACCAAAACATTTACATGATTAACTTATTATGATGCCCACTTAAACCTGTACATGGTTTACAGATGATGTTGTCTACACCTAAACCTGTACATGGTTACTGTACGATGATGTCCACCTAATTTATTGCACGGGGGGGGGGGGGGGGGATGGACAATAGCCCACTGCTCAACAAAAAGGGTGCAGATGAAATAAAATAATAATAAAGATCTTTAATAGTTTTAATATTCACATCTATATATTTTAAATACAAATTCAATCCTTTGTCTGCATTAATTTTCATAATCAGTTATACAGTGTGTTTTTACTCATTTATAACATGAGGAAAAAGTATAGAGCTGGTAAAAATCCATTGGATCTGGATCTGCTGTTTGTTTAAACAGAAATGTCAGAATTTAAAAAAAAGTCTACACTGTTGACTTAATATGAATACTTATATTTTAAACTCATTACATATTCAATTTTTTAGTTAAATGCATAATTATGCAAATATAAAGAGGGCTATTGTCCTAGTGGGCCATTGTCCCAGTGGGCAATTGTCCTAGTGGGCTTATTGTCCAGTGGGCTATTGTCCTACACTCATTGCACGGTTTGTCAGAAATGTTCATTGATAAGTTCAGTTGCTTATAGGCAGTATCCGAATATTCAAAGTACCATGAAAGGTTTAAGGGTTATTCAGGTTAAAGTTATCTTACCAAGGGTGTTGTGAATTTACAGCTCAGCAGGAAGTTGGTTCCTTTTTCTTCCCGTCTTCAGTGATATCTGTATTAATTGATAAGTTGATATGTCATTAACTATCAATAGGGAAAGACTTGGAGGTCAGGAAAGTAATGTATTCAAGCAGCAGTTTGTACATTTATGAGATTGAAAAGTTATTATAATAAGTAGAATGAGTATTTGACTAAAACAATAACTAGTATTTGTAGTGTTTTGCAGTTATAATTATACAGACTTGTTTAAATATTATAGAAGTTCAGTTAACAAAACATGCTACAAGCAGTCATGGTGAAATGTAACTTTGTGTGGCAATTGATTAGGGATGTGTCATTTACCTGAGACATATCAGAAGTAAAGACCCATTTGACCAAGACACTTTTCCATTGTCTTATTTTACCACTGATAACCAAGCTTCATCCACAAGTTTGAAACAAATCAAATTGAACTTGCTGCATACAGTGTAACAAACCATTTATTTTAGATGTGTATCACTAGGCGACTATTAACTTTGTTATATCACAGTTTTAACTCCCCAGCTGGGGCACTTTTATATGTTGCTACCAGTACCAATGTCAAAACATACTGTCAGTTCAGTTCAGTTGTTAAATAGTCCAGTTTTATTTGGACTGAAATATTTAAATGAGAAATTGATTGTTTGAATCCACCTGTCATTGTAACACTACCCTCTATGAAAGAAACTTATCCATATTTGTAAGTGTGTAGTCACATAGGGATTATGACTATGCACTATCGTTCCGGGTATCAGATTTCTGTGAAATCACAAAAGTAGGCGGCGACTATTTAAAGTTTTCCTGACAAAACTGAGAAGTTAGGGTTATTTAGTTCTATATTGGTCAACATCATTTGTCAGTAAATAAACACTTACGAGAAAAATTGTAAGATAGTGATTGAAAGGTTATCAAAGGAAAGGATATACTTATGAATCTTAGTTATACTCTTACAGATACTAATCAGATGGGGATATTTCTGTTAACTACATTGCTGCTGTTACGTCACTTACTAGTGATTTATTTTTGAAAATGGAATAATGAGTCAATGCAATTTTCTTGAAAAAGCGCAAAATCTTTTTGAGGTTTTATTGATTGTGATAATATTCATGGTATAACAAGTACCTGTTTATCTAAAACTCTATAATAAGAAAAAAAGATAAAAGTTATAAAAGTGTATTGTGTTACAACTTAGTGATATAATAGTAAATGGGACATCACGAAAGAAAAATGGATCTTCTCCATGAGGTAGGCCTATTTTGTTAATACAGGAGTTGGGTATGTATTATGCAGCAAAATTTATTTATTTTTTATCAGGTAAGGAATTTATTTATTTGTTTTATTTTTAACATGGAACTGTTCACATCAAGTAATTTTTCTGTTTTGTATATTTTAGGTATTTCAAGTTTATTTTGAATATTTGTGTTGTTGTAATTTTTGCTTTACTTTTATCCACAAGTCTTTAGAAACTACATAGACTGCTTAAAAGTTGACACTTTGATCTGAGACCAGGAAACCAAACATGCCTTGTGGTGTTTACAAACCCTTCAGTTAATGTCATATAGTGATGATGAATCCTTGATTATAAATATGCCATTTCTTAATCAAAACTATAAGTTAACTTGAACAGAACAGAATAGACTCAAATATAAGTTGACTACTCCAGTTTCAAAACAATAACCAATCACAATTTCCGTTACTTTAACCCTTTACTTTACCATGCTGTATATCTAAAATGGACTTGTCCATCTTTCAATTTGGACAGATCCACTGTTTATTGGGGTGCTTATTGAAAATTTACTGGCTGAATGGTGAATAGTGCAGACCATGATCAGACTGCATGGACCTGGTTAAGGAATATTAATTTTTGTTTTGAGACATTTCTGTTATACAATTTAAATAATTGTTTTTTTAAGGACTTTGATGTTCCAAAATAATCTCATAATTATGTGTGGATGTACCAGATTAAACCAGAAAATATAAACAGATAAAGAATATATATTTATTTCACTTGTAACTAACGCTTTGATCTGATTTGCGGCATTAAAAATGTGATTCATCGAACGAAATAACAGGAAATTAAAAAGGCATACCCTAAAATTTACATCATTCCTATATGTTAATAAATAAGTGATTTGATATTGGCACTGTTATTTAACTGAGGGCAGTCGTATTGGCTCAAGAAGCTTTGAAGCTCAAGCATTTCCTCCCCTCTCAACATTTTCCCAGACAATAATCCATGTTATGGAAACACTTGTTATTTTGTAAAATTGTCATGTTGTAAATTAGCAAACGTGGTTAAACATTACCAATGGATTATTGATTTAAATTTGTAGAAACGGTCCCGAGTTCAAACACTAATTACTGTGAAATCATTAATATTCGTGGGGGATTAATTTTCGTGGATTTCGTGGTTCAGGTAACCCACGAAATCAAGTCCCGACGAACAAATTGTGCCAAAGATAATGTTAAGTATGCCCAACCAAAAAGGTGTGAGACGTGGTTCGTAGTTGGTACATCGTCCGTAGACAAGTTGTTGCTTAACCGCGGTTTTTTTGTACTTCATTCAATGAATCAACGATAAACATATTAGGTATGAATCGGATACTAAACCGATAAATGATTTTTTTTCAGATGTGTACCCGTATTTTGTTTGTTTACTAAGTGCATCCAAACTGAAAGTAGAAGTTGTAGTGACGTAGCGTCACGTGTCTGTCAAACCGCACTATTATGCGGATGCTATTTGCTGTTATATGGTCCCTGAATGAAATGTTTATTTTTACTGATATTGAGTAAACTATTATTACTTTGGAACTTATTACTTAGTACAGTATATTGACTACTGTATTTTGTTGTACTTATTACAATGTTGCAAACGAAAAGCTTAATTGGAGCTAATTTAGGTTGCATTATCAAAGACGGAAAGCTGACGTTTATCACAGCTTAAAAAAATCATAAAGACCGTTTTTACACACCTTAAATTTTAACAAAGAAAAAGATGCGCAACATATCACAAAGTATAATTGACACTTGACACTTGTTAATTGAGAAGACCCATCGATAGCTTAATTACCATAGTAACGAATCTTCGGTTGTTTGGTCAGGTGTAAAAACGTTAACTTTCACGTGTCGACAATTTAAAAGCACAAATGCCCGATATTGCCGAATGTTGAAATCAACGAATTTTCCGCTCCGTATTGTTTTACCTGGCAATAGAATTCCACGAATTTACGACCCCACGAAATTGCCTTCTGCCGGCAAACCACGAAATTTTATGCCCTCGAATTTAAATGATTTCACAGTAATATGCAAGCTGTCAACACTTAAAGCAAAATGGCTGACATTTCCCCAATCTTCCTGCAGTGATTCTTTGTCAGATTTTGGCCCTGTGTAAACAGCCAATGAAATCTCTTAAAATGCGAGCTTTATATCTTTATAAATGTGTTATAAATGTTTTCAAAGAATATATGTTTTTGAGCCTCCACTGTCAGATGTCCTTGATCCTGTCTGAAAAGTTTATGTCTCACATAGTTCCTAAAGTACAGTAAACGCAGCGTGGACTTTGACGTTGTTAACATTGTCCCGGGGGCCGGTATCGTCTCCGGGTGGCCAGTCACGGTGGACTGAACATGTATGTGGTTTTCTTTTTACTCATTCTTATTTTACTTACATGTATTTTGTGGCTAACTTCAGTTGGTCAAATTAAAACCAAATTTCAAGTACATATCGGTGTAGGTTTATTGTGTACTTTCGTTTTTGAAATTTTTGAAAAACGCTTGTTACTATATAGCAAAATCGATCAATAATTTTTGCCAAGCGCCTAGACGATACAGATGTCGAAAGAAATTAAACACCTGTTGACCTAAAAACAATGTCATTTTCTGAAAATATGATCAGCTGTTGAATGGTCGTTCTTTGCGTAAACAAAAAGGAGCGTTCGTACATAAATGCATCATAATTAGAGTGGATTTGTACGAAGTTTGACAGTTTTAATTAGATCTATTAACTTTTCGCAGTTTGATGATCGTTAGTAATTTATTTGTGTGTAATTTATTTGCGAGTGGATTAACGCAAGCATGGCACCAATTGAAGACTTGAAAATATATTAATTGCAGCCATTAAAGTTAGCAAGATGGCATGTAGGTGTGTAAATCGATTCATAATCGGCTGTGTTACCCTCAATCATACAACCAAACATCGAACATCAACAAATAAAAGTTTAACCGGATGGGGTATTAAAAAGAAAAAGAAACTACTTCAACTGGTAATAATTATGTGTTTTTTGTAACTCATCTGAAAAAAAATAGGGTAAAGTAAAATTGTGTTGTGACTTCGTTTTTTCGGACACCGCAAACCCCCGCGACCCTGACGCCGCGACATGGCGTGGTACTGAACACCGCGTTTTATACGAATGAACACTCAACGCGGTGGTCATTTTGATCTTCAACACGGACAGTAAAATCGCGGGGACGGGTGTTCGTTGTCAAAGTACTGCGCTGCGTGTACTGTATTTGAAATGGAATCATAAAACCTTACATGAATTTGAGCCATGATGAATTGCTGTGCACTTCGGGTTTTGTTTGCTGCTCTTCTCAGAATGATAACCTAACTGGCCCTTGAATTAGTAAAAATGTAGTTCCTAAAGTATTTGAAATGAAATCAGGAAATCTTCCATAAATGTTAGCTATGATGATTTTTTGTTCTACTTTTGTTTTTAATGATCATAGTTATGGCCCTTGAATTAGTAAATGGACACATATCTAGTTTTCTACTAGTTTTTGAATGTATGGAATAGGCAGTTTTTTGACTCCTTTCAAAAATGTGAAAAATGTGCTGGTATAGGGAAATACTGAACCTTAAATATTTATGGATTTTAGTTTTAGAACAGTTATGACCCTTTGTCTAACTATAAACATGCATACAATTGTCTTTAGGAGTGATCCAGTGGTAACACACCAAACTTTTGACAGCTCTTCCACTAACAACTAAAGTAAAACTTTGTATACTCAAGCATCAGTAACTCATGAACCCGGGATAACTCAAGCTGTTGACGTGGTCCCAGCATTTCCCCTTCATTTTAAACTTAATTTTACATCAATTACTCAAACTTTGGTTACTGGATAACTTGAGGAACACCTGTGGTTCCGACTGGTTGTTTTTACACCTAATTTACCTACGGCAACTTGAAGGCACTGATTATTTAGCAAATGTTTTTGCACCTTCACCAGCGCTTTATTGTTTGGACACATTAAAATTACAGGGTCCAGTCTAGCTATTCTCCCGAGATTGGGTCCTTCACTTAATTGTTCAGACTGAGAAATTTGTAGGTTGGTCATGACTAGTAAATGACCCCTATAGTTTTTCTGGTCACCAGGTCAAAGGTGAAGGTCACAGTGACCTTGAATAGCAAAATGGTTTCCGATGAATAACTATAGAAAGGTTGGTCCCAGGTTGTTCTAACTTAGTTGTAGGTTAGTCATGAGCAGTAGATAACCCCTATAGTTTTTTACATCACCAAGTCATAGGAAAACAGTTTCTGCTCAGTAACTAAGGAAACCTTGGTCCCAGGTTGTTCTACCTTAGTATATAGGTTGGTCATGACCAGTAGATGATCCCTGTAGTTTTTCAGGTCATCAGGTGAAAGATCAAGGTCACAGTGACCTTGAAGAGCAAAACAGTTTCTGATCAACTGTAGAACCCTTGGTCCCAGATTGTTCAAACTTAGTATGTAGGTGGGTCATGACTAGTAGATGACCCCTTTAGTTTTTTTACCTCAACAGGTCAAAGTTCAAGGTCCATTGGCCTTGAAGAGCAAAATGGTTCCTGATCAATAATCATAGAACCCTTGGTCCCAGGTTGTTTAAACTTAGTTTGTAGGTTGGACATGACCAGTAGATGACCCGTAGAGTTCTACCGATGACAAGTAGATGACACTTATAGTTTTTCAGTCACCAAGTCAAAGGCCAAAGTCACAGTGACCTTGAAAAGCAAAGTAATTTCCAATTAAAAACTATAGAATGCTTGGGCCCAGGTTCCTCACACTTGGTATATAGGTTGGCCATGACCGGTAGATGACTCCTATAGCTTTTCAGGTCAAAGATCAATGTCACAGTGACTTTGTATAGCAAAATAGTGTCTGATCAATTATTATAGAATGCTTGGGCCCAGCTCCTCAAAACGTCATAGGTAGGTTGGTAATGACAATTAGATGACCCCTGTATTTTTTAGGGTTATTAGGTCAAAGGTCAAGGACACAGTAACATTGAAAAGCAAAGCAGTTTCTGCTGAATATCTAGAGAATCTTTGGGCCCAGGTTCGTCAGACTAAGTGTGTAGGTTTGTCATGATCAGTAAATGACAACTATTGTTTTTCAGGTCATTGGGTCAAAGGTCAAGGGTCACATTAACCTTGAAAAGCAAAACGGTTTTCGATGAATAAGTGTAGAATGCTTGGGCCCAGTGTTCCTCAGACTTTATATATACGTTGTTCTTGACTTGTAGATGAGCCCTTTAGTTTTTTAGGTCACCAAGTCAAAGGCCAAGGTCACAGTGTCCTTGAATAGCAAAATGGTTTCCGATCAATAACTACAGAAAGCTTGGTCCCAGCTCCTCAAAACTTCATGGCTGCCTCTAGGAATAAGATGCTAGGGGGGTCATATATGTTTTACAAACATCTCTTGTATATGTAAATTCTTTTAAAACATTACTGATGTTGAAAACTACATCAAAATAAATATTTTGTTTGTCTAAATGATATACTAGATAATTTTGATTGAACATGCATCATTTATGCCATTCATCATATGTTGTTTGGAATTTTCACAAGTAGTAATTTATCACTGCGACACATGAGTACAGGTTACCTACTTAAAATCCTCGGTGTACATCCCTGCCATCAGCCCAATGGTTGACATAACTGTTCACATGCATAAACTTCGTGAAGGATATGTGTATTTATAGTAAGAGAAAATGTGGGTTGCCTCTGCATGTTTAAACAGCTTCTACTGCCACCTAGTTCTCACATTACAGCCCGTTATAACAGTAATTGCATCAAATTTCAAGGAAGTTTACTCAGAGACATGTGACTTGAAACAAAAGGAGATACTCTTTTCTTAGTAACTACATCATTTTAGGATAGGTGATTTTCCAGAAAATTAAACGACCTTTAAACTGAACTGTGTCCTGTACAGAATAACTTCTTTGTTCTTAACTGAGATTTAGACTGAGACTTAATAATGTTGTTATTGTAGTATGAACTGAAATATTAAGCTTTTCAAAGTAGTCAAACGTTACAGCACAGCAGTCTTGACAACTTCAAACGTCCTTAATGCTTGTCATAAATTTCATTTTTGTAGTACTGAATGATTGTCTCAACATTTGAGAGTCTAAACTGATTTTTGAAGTTATGTTATTGGAATGTTTTAACTCTTGGGCTTTATAATTGAATGAAAGTAGAACAAATACTAAATCTCTAAAGCCAAAATATTTTAGGAGAGAACAAAACTTGTCTATCATTTTGGGTCAATAAAGGAATGAAAAAAGAAAAGTGTTCTCATTAAAATGCCATCTGTTTTTAGCTCACCCGAGCACCATGTGCCTAGGGTGAGCTTTTGTGATCACCCTGTATGTGTCGTGAGGCGTCAACATTTCTTTAATTAATTGGGTGTCTTCTTTTAAACTACTGGGTCAAAGTTGATGAAACTAGCCAGGAATGTTTCTTGAATTGAATTAAATCAAGAACAATAGTTGCTTTGGCAACAGAAAGGAAAAACTTTGAAAATCTTCTTATCTGAAACCACAAAGACTAGAGCTTAGATATTTTGGCAAAAAGTTCACCTAGAGGTCCTCTACCAAGATTGTTCAAATTATGCCCCTGGGATCATAAATGGCCATGCTAAGTTCTGGGGACAGTTTATTTTACAAAGGCTTACATAGGCAAAACTTTGAAAATATTCTTGACTGAAACCACAACATCTAGAGCTAAGATTTTTAGCATGGAGCATCAGCTAGAGGCCCTCTACCAAGATTCCCTGGGTCATTAATGACCCTACCCTGGGGGTCAATTGATTTTACATAGGCTTATTTAGGGAAGACTTTAAAAAATCTTGGCAATGTGGAAAGATATTATGCGTTGAACATCATTTAGAAGTCCTCTACCAAGATTGTTCAAATTATGCCCCTGGGGTTATTAATGATCCACCCTGGGGTCACTTGATTAAAAAGGGTTATAATTTATAGGGAAGACTTAAAAAAATCTTCTTGTCTGAAATTATATGCCGTTGAGCTTTGATATTTTGTATGTTGCATTGTCAAGTGGATCTCTGCCAAGTTTTATCCAAATTATATCCCTGGGGTGAAAATCAGTCCCACCTAAGGGGTCTTATTTGTGTAAAATATAAGATCTTTGAAAATTCTTCCTGTGAAAAGCTATAAGCTTTAGACCTTAGATATTTTGCATAGAGTATCATGTAGAGGCCTTCTCCTGAGAGTTCAAATCATGCCCTAGGAACTATGAATGGTCCTGTCCCAAGGTTACTTGATTTTACATAAGCTGATACAGGGAAAACTTTGTGAATCTTATTGTCTGAAACTGTATGCCATAGAGCTTAGATATTTTTTATGTAGCATTATATAGTGGATATATACCAAACTTGTTCGAATTGTATCCCTTGGGTCAATATTGGTCTTATCCCAAGGTTCTGTTTGTAGAAAACAAAAGATCTTTGAAAAATTCAAAACGTGTTATTTTGCCTCTGTTGGCTCAACCACAGACATACAGCCAAAGTACTCAGGTGGGCAACTCAGGGCAGTCATGGCCCTCTTGTATTAGTTTTTCCCCGTCTTCCCTCCTTGGTTACATCTTTTCAAACAGAGATATATAAATAAAGTGGTCACTTTTACATTTTCAGACATTTAATCAACATGTGAACAGAAGCCGGGAAGCAAGTCCGTTCCGAGAAGGTGAACGAAGTCCTCGAAACCCAAGTCCAGTCATGGCTGAGGACTGCGGCAACTGTGTTATACCCATACCAATACAAAATATAGGTATACGTTGTATAATCTCGAAGGGAGGCATTATGTTATGCCCCAGGTTGTCTGGCCATCTGTCTATCCATCATTTATTACCAACATGAAAGTTCACGACAGAAAGATGCAATGCAACTTGAAAATGACCATCCTGAGTGGGATTTGAACTTGGGTCCTCCTGCATCAGTAACCAACGCTGTAAAAACTGAGCTTAAGAATCGATTCCCTGACCCAGTTGTCAGAGGTTGTATTTATACAATTACAGGCTGGTGTGCACTGGATCATAACACATAGTGATGACATGCATAACCTACACTAAAAGCCCACTACTTTATGGTCAAGGTCACAGTTCAAGGTCAAAGATTTGAATTCCTGTCCACTTGATATATAATCTCCTTAAAGCAGCTCAATTGAATGGTAGAATGGTAGAATTTGAAAAAAAAATTTCGTACTTTCCCTCTAATACTATTGGTGAAGTCTTTGTTTTCTGACAGAAAAAACTTGGCTCACATAGGTCACATTGCACGGGAAAATGCATTGTTTTGGGGATTTCTGGTTAAATATAGAATACGACAGTTATCGCCTATTTCGATGCAAACTCCTCGCACTGGTTACGTCACGTTTTCCTACTTTAACTGTTTTCTGTACTGATCTGGGGAAGTACCCACTGCGGGGAGTTTGATTTCGATGAAATTATATTTCACAGTTTGAGCCGGTCAACTTTAATCGATTGGGCGGCTGCAAATCAAGCACACTTTTACTTGTTTACAAGTTAATTGGCGATAATTGCCACGGGCAACAGTGACAGTTTTATGGTTTTATGATAGGTGTGAAGTACCGGATTAGCAATCAATTGAGGTTTTGGTGTGAGATTTTGACTGTTTTATGAAAAGTTAGACAGATTTTTTTTTGGGGTGGGGGGTGGGGGGGGGCGCGGGAAATTATCTGGACCGATTTTTAAGGACTTTTGGACATTGAAATCGGTCCATAGAGATAAAATTCGGTCAAAACCGACAAATTTTCGGTTTTCGGGAGCCCTGCAAAAACGATTATAATGTGAGGGCATGCATGAAGAGTGAATGTGACAACACACAAAAATAGAAATTCTAAATATAGGTTTTAATAAAGTTCGTAACACTCTAGCCTATGATAAACTACCCATTGTTTTACTATCATGAAATGTTGCCTTGGGTGACAATACATCTGTAGATGGGTATAATCACATAATACACGCAGATAGTTAAAATCAAATTCTTAGTCAGTGACCATCTGTGAACAAGCTGCTTTAACCCTTTGCAGGATATTTATTAAGGTGTGCACAATTTTAGATAAAATATGTTTTGTATAAATTTATTTATTCCTTGAATAGGGGATATCATCTGTTTGAATGGGGGATATAGCTGTCATTAAGACTGCTTTCTTGTTACATGTTGAAATAATGAAATTTGGTACATAAAACTGACACATTCTGAGGTTAAATTGTCAACGTCATTTTGTCTTCTTTTTTTTTTCAGTTTTCCGATCAAATTTTAAATTAGATATGGGTAGAACTTCACCTTGAAATGAAAAGAACAAGTTTTACTATTAGTGATCACTGATGCAAGAAAAATTTTTCTTCCTTAAAATGTTTGTCAAAAGTGCTGTCAGATAACTCTTTGTAAACCATAAATATTAAGAAGAGTTATATTGCATGACTAATTTCTGAACAGGGAAAATACATAACTGCATTCTATATAATTTTTTCCTAGTGGCATATTGAAGGTAAATAGCTCAAGAGAGGTAAATATTTGCACATAAAGTTGCAAATCGAACCTTTTTGCTTTCATTTGTGAAAGGTTTTCATGTTTTAGTTATTCTGAAAAAGTAATATCGTTAGCAGTAAAGCTTCCTCATTGTCTCTGTTTCACTTATGAGGAAAGAAAAAAAAAAAGATGGACAACCTGCAAGTCTTTGTTGCCTGCTTGATGTAGAACCAGTAGTATTATGTTTGTAGATGAGAAAAAAAATGATGTGATTATTATCCACTGCAGGATGCCAGGACTTATTAGAGCTGAAGTGCACACACTGTGGATGGTTGAGGAAACGAAGAACACTCTCCCTATTCTCGTGTAAGAAGAAATTTGAATGCTTGTTTTACAGCTATTTGTATCATACTGTCTGTCCTTACCCTGTCCTTATACTGACTGCTAATAACAATTTCAAACCAATAACAAGGTGCCATTTATTTTATTTTATCGCAATTGGTCACATGATCTTGATGTATGGTTATCTAATCATGTGATCAGTTTGATTACTTTGAATCAAAACTTTTATCAATGTTGTGCTTGCATTTTTAACTCACCTGAGCACTTTGTGCTGAAGATGAGCTTTTGTGATCACCCTGTGTCCGTTGTGTATCATGCATTGTCAACTTTTTACTTTAAACAACATTTCCTCCTAAACAACTAGGTAAAAGATGATAAAACTTTGCAGGAAGGTTCCTTGCATGAAGCTTTACCAAAGATTTAAAGAATTCCATTCCATAAGAATGTTAGTTGCCATGGCAACAATAATGAAAAACTTAAAAAATCTTCTTGTCTAAAACTGCTAAGCCCAGAAGTCTGAAATTTGGTGTGTAGCATTGTCTAGTGGACATCTTAGACTACCAATTTTGTTCAGATATTGTCCATGGGGTCACTATTGGCCCCGCCCGAGGGGTCACAAGTTTTACATAACAGTATAGAAGAAAATCTTTTAAAATCTTTTTGTCACAAGGCTTAGAATTTAAAAATTTGGCATGAAGCATTGTCTTGTGAACCTTTACCAAGCTTGATAAAATTATTAAATTGGGTTAAAGGTCAGCATGGCTAAAAATAGATTTATCTACTTTACCTTTATGAATAGACTGATATCTTTGATATTCTGTATGTAGGTTCTTTGCATGGACCTCTACCTGTAGGTGGGGTTTGAGGTCACTGGGTCAAGATCAAATTCACCTTAGCTAATAATAGATATTTCTACTTTCTGTCATGGAGCCTTTATTTATTGACTGATATTTAAGATACTTGGTTTGCAGGCACCAACAAATCTTCAATTAGAAAATGACATACTGCTTCTTATGTTTGCTTAACAGCAAACCCACGGCCAAAGTACTCAGGTGAGCAATCCAGGGCCATTATGGCCCTCTCGTGTTTATTTTTTGTCGGTAGAAAACAAAAACAATGAGACAGGATAAACAGAATAACAGGTTGGTTCATGGATGGAAAAGGTTTGTCTGGCTCAGCACCTAAATTTGTTGGGTTCGCCTTTGGCTCACCAGATAAATTCTACACCACACCAGATAAACTTGCTCCATCATTGACACCAACCTATTATTCTCTATATCTCAAACTGAAATAAGAAAATATTTTGTTACCATATTTCACATTTCTCAAGTGCCTGGCTAAAAGGTCAAGGTCATGTGAACATGTCAAAACTGTTACCATAGTTACCTTTTCTGCAGGATTAAAATCTTAACCTGAAATGGAATAAAACCAGAGAATGTCAAATTAAGTATTTTAAATATATTGTGAAATTCTGTTATAATATTTAACTGAAGTTAATGAGGAAATGTATGTGATCTAATGATTGAATGACTGAAGACCTATGAATATACAACAATTTCCTGAGGAAATGTATGTGATCTAATGATTGAATGACTGAAAACCTATGAATATGCAACAATTTCCTGAGGAAATGTAATGTGATCTAATGATTGAATGACTGAAAACCTGTGAATATGCAACAATTTCCTGAGGAAATGTAATGTGATCTAATGATTGAATGAGTGAAAACCTGTGAATATGCAACAATTTCCTGAGGAAATGTAATGTGATCTAATGATTGAATGAGTGAAAACCTATGAATATGCAACAATTTCCTGAGGAAATGTAATGTGATCTAATGATTGAATGACTGAAAACCTATGAATATACAACAATTTCCTGAGGAAATGTAATGTGATCTAATGATTGAATGACTGAAAACCTATGAATATACAACAATTTCCTGAGGAAATGTAATGTGATCTAATGATTGAATGACTGAAGACCTATGAATATACAACAATTTCCTGAGGAAATGTAATGTGATCTAATGATTGAATGACTGAAGACCTATGAATATACAACAATTTCCTCAGGAAATGTAATGTGATCTAATGATTGAATGACTGAAGACCTATGAATATACAACAATTTCCTGAGGAAATGTAATGTGATCTAATGATTGAATGAGTGAAAACCTATGAATATACAACAATTTCCTGAGGAAATGTAATGTGATCTAATGATTGAATGAGTGAAAACCTGTGAATATGCAACAATTTCCTGAGGAAATGTAATGTGATCTAATGATTGAATGAGTGAAAACCTGTGAATATGCAACAATTTCTTGAGGAAATGTAATGTGATCTAATGATTGAATGAGTGAAAACCTGTGAATATGCAACATTTTAATATCAAAGACTTGGACTAGATTTCATATTTTGACACTTGATATTTAACTTATATCAAGGACTTGATATGGATCATTTTAAGAGCATATGTACTAATACATACATGAAACTATATTTAAGTTGTTACTTCCTGTTTGAAATTTCCTTGTCTAATTATTGTGAGCCAAGTTTTTAGTAAAAATAATTGGAATACACAAAACACATGTATGAGAATAGTTCATGTATGATCTCATAGGCACTTTGTTCTGTGATGAATCCTGGCTCCAGTTTCAGGACAATATAGAAGAGCAAACTCAGAAATAAAATAAAGTGACTGAGATTTTTTCCGTTTAAATTGTTTTAAGAGTCAAGGTCAGCTGATTTATGCGTATTTTGAGAAACACACAAGTTTTTTTTTTTATATTGGAACCTGATATTTTATCTGTGCACTCTCTTTGATGGTGTGACCTCATTTTAGTTAATTATATTTAACAAACTAACAGAAAGGTATGTGTTATGTCCCTGGTTGTCTGTCCAATCATCTGTCAGTAGAACTTTGTGAAACTACTTCACTATAAGTTTTTATACTCATCAAAACTATTGGTAATAATATGTAGTTTGTAGTGAAAACCTTTATGTTCTACAGTGAATGAGGATTGATAACTCAGTAACCCTGGGTTACGAAAGGAAAACATTCTTTCAAGCATACCTTTAAAAAATTTTCACATGTACAACTGTCACAATTAGTCATGCTGGCGCCGACAGGTAAAAAGAAAATACACATATTTTTCGCATGTCGTGATAATTCTGTGAGCATTGTTTTGATTGGCTTTTATTAAAGAATTCAATATCTGCATAGCCATCAGTTATGAAATGATATGAAATTTAATTTGTTTGAAGCACTAAGCACACGGTTTGATCTCAAGAATAACTTTAAAGTAAATACTGAAACTTCAATTAACTACATATCATAACTGAAGAAGACTGCTGATATATCTGTTCCTCCTGCCTTACCAAAGGTGCTTTAAACACATATGACACTTACACATTACATACTTAAGTGTTTATCTGGGGTAGAGAGCATTAATCTATCATAGATAGCAAATCAGTATGTTTAGTGAAAGTGTCACAAGTGTGTTAAGATAACACATCACTGTAGCATCTTCAGATAGAAACATAATCCCTTTGCATTTTAAATTGCAAATTAAGTCTAACGTACACAGATTGGGAGGCAAGAAAAATGGTTTAAAGTTGCTATTATGATCATAAACAAAGAACTGTGGGATTAAGTGTATCAGTGGTGCCTTCAGGACGTTCTGTTGCTATTGAAAATATAACAGATTATGGATAGCTCGAGACCTCGGATAACTCAAGCATTCTGCTTGTTCCCATAGGACCACGAGTTATTGATGTTTTACTGTATTTCCATTTTTTTCTTCTAGCACTATGGCCATTTTGCAGTAATTTTCTGCGGTGAATATATTTCAAGATAAGATATTGCAAACATTTATATTTTATTGTACTCTTAGAGGGTTTTTCTTACTTGCTTTAAAGGTTACACATTTTATTGTCTGTCTGTCTGTCTATCTGTCTGTCAGCCTGCCTTCTGCTGGCCAAATCAGCCAGCTATCGTGATCTTGTAAAAGCATAGTGAGGCAGTATCTGTTAAAACAAGACAGTAGTATATTTTTTTTATTGTAAGTGGATACATCATTAAGAAGTGTCCTTTTTCAAACTTTCAGTGCAAGTGTATATTTATATACTATGGTTGACATTCTTCTGTGCCTTAAGGACATAGCGAAGTATCTTGTTAGAATAATCTTTCACCCGATTGTTTTATATTTGTAGGGCCTCAGGCATATGTAGTGTTACACGAGGGCTGTTTATATTATTTCAAGAATGAGAAATCGAGGGCACCGGCTGGAAAGTTTTCTATGTATGGCTATAATTCGTAAGTTATTCTTTTTAGCTCACCTGAGCACAAAGTGCTCTAGGGTGAGCTTTTGGGATCATTGATTGTCCAGCTTTTGTTGGCGTGCATTGTGCAGTGTGCGTCATCAACAATTTGACTTGAACAACTTCACTCCTGTTCTAGCATGCTAAGCCAACTTTGATGAAACATTGCCTGGGATATTCCTTGCATGAAGCTCTACCAAAGTTGTTCAAAGAATTGAATGCCATCAAGAACTCTGATTACCATGGCAACAGAAAGGAAAAACTTAGAAAATCTTCTTGTCTGAAACCACAAGGCCTTGAGCCATAAGATTTGGTATCTAGCATTGTCAAGTGGACTACTTCCAAAATTTGTTCAAATTAAATCCCTGGGGTCAAAATTGGCCATGCCCCGGGGGTCAATTGATTTTACATAGGCTTATATATAGAAAACCTTAAAAAGCTTCTTATCTGAAACCACAAAGCCTAGAACTTAGATATTTTTAATGGAGCATCAGCTAGAGTTCCTCTACCAAGTTTCTTCAGTTCAAATTATGCCCCTTGGATCAAAATTGGCCCTTCTCCAGGGGTCGCTTGATTTTAATATACTTATTTCCTTATTCCCTCTTCTCAAACAGAAATAAATTATTTATCCCCTAATTTGGTAAAACAAAAAGAACAAGAACACAAGCGTTACTTAGAAACATCAGCTAGAGGTCCTCTACCAAGATTGTTAGATTAAGCCCCTATGGTCATTAATGGCCAGGCCCAGGGTCACTTAATTTTACATAGGCTTATAAAGGGAAGACTTAAAAAATCTTCTTATCTGAAGCCACAAGGTCTAGAACATAGATGATTTGCATAGAGCATCAGCTAGAGGTCCTCTACCAAATTTATTCAAATCATTCCCCTGGGATTAAAATTGGCTCTACCCTGGGGGTCACTTGATTTCATATAGATTTATTTAGGTAGAACCTTAAAAAAGCTTCTGATGTTTGGTCAACAGCAGTCGCAGAGGCAAAGTATTCAGGTGATTGATCTAGGGCCATCATGGCCCTCTTGTTTCATGTTGCAGTTTTAATTATAAGCCTGAAGGGACATATTAAGAAATGCCCTTGATTGTTGTCCATCTATTAGCAATTTTGTGTCCGCTAGTTCTTGAACTTGGAAAGAAACTGAAACTATTTGGCAGAAATGTTGACCATAATGAGATATGTGCAGAGTGTGGGTTTCAGCTGGCTTGGGTCAAGGTCAAGGATACATTTAAAGCAAGGTCAAGGTCACACTTATTAGGCTGCAAATAAAACTGAAATAATACAAAATTATGAATATTTTGTGTCCTTTGTGTATTCCTTGAAATGATTGGAGGGTGTTACAAAATCTGTCAGAATAAAGGAGTGGGGAATTGTCCAGGAGGGGTATTGTCAGGACACTGTTATATATGAAGTATTTCTCATGCATTGAATCATTTTGTTCTGAAAAGAAGTTTGTTAAATGAGAGGTCTAATTAAACCCTTCACATTTGACACCACTTGCTGTATATGTTGTCTGAGTAAGGACGTGCAAATTGTACAGAAAATAGGAAATTTTTAAGAATTAAGTTTGGGTTGTTTAAAAGAGACCATGATTTCATAAATTGCTTATACCAAAAACATCCATTCTGCCAAAGAGACTCAGTGCATAAGATACTGTACAAACAAACAGGACATTTAATGCTGAAAAGAAGAAAATGGAATAAATTAAAGTATCATTCTGAAAAGTTTAAGGTACAAGTACTTTTGTCTTTTCTGAGCTTACAGCTGAAAACTTCTGTTCAATTTCAGGATATACAGGGCAAGTGAAATCATGCCAAAGGAAGCCCCTTGGTGTTTCAAGATTGTCCACTCACATAGTAAAGAGTTTAAAAGCTATTTCTTTTCGGCCTCCTCAGAACAAGAAATGAAAATTTGGATGCGTAAAATAAAAGAGGAAATGTTACATGCCAATGGCAAAAGTGATTTATATGGGTAAGTGGGAATGGAAGTCATGACAGTGTATGATTAGAGCTTTGATTTTGGTAGTATTTTGTTTTTTGCCTTTTAGAAAATGACTTTATTACTCTTCACTTTGGAATTTTGTAGGGTGAAAAAAGGTTAATTAGATGTTAGTAAAAAGGAAAAACTGAGTATAATGACATTTTAGTTGAAAAAAGATAAGGGTTTTAGAAAGTTCACAACAAAAGAACCAGTACATCTTGGAAATAATCACCCAGTGCAGAGCTCAGATCCTTCTGCATCAAAAACCAGTGTTCTAACCACTGAGCCAAAGAATAGATTCCCTGAGGCATCTATCTATCTAGTTTATTTATGGTTGGTACCAGTTGTCCATATGACCAACACCCCCTGCAGAGATTAGTTATTCGATGTTGTGGGTGATAATGCATGATACAGAAAGCATCCCATTCCCATTGGAAAAGACCACTCAATGTGGGATTCAAACTCAGATTCTTAGCATTGAAAACTAACGTTTTAACTTCGGAACCAAAAACCGATTCCTTAATGCAGTTGTCAGAGTTTGGATTTATACAATTACAAGCTGGTGTGCTCTGAACCGTAACAATTCCTATAGCCAATTATATTCATTAATGCACATCCTGTAATGTGTATTATTTGTATTATGTTAGTAATGTATTGTATACCATTGTATATAACTATGTCATTACTGAAATACATTGTGTTAATCATTCAGTTCATGTGTCTCACCAAGTAAAAGATCGGGTAAAATGGTCTTTAAACTGAACATTATGGTGTGCCCCCCTTTTTCTGTGGTAGGCAAGACTGTTCTATATTTGTTGAATATTCTTTGTGTTGATTTTCATGATAGCAGATGAAAAAGGGTTCAAGTTATAAATTGTGACAGGTGACTCAAGAATGTTTATTTACAATGACTGAAAATTGAACGAGCATAATTTTAGTTATTAAAAAAAATTGCACAGTCACATTGGACTTCCAATCAGGAGGTTGCTGCTGGTTTCTATTCCATGACTGGATGCATAATTGTGTTTACGTATATTTTACAACTGAATATTGGCAGTTTCACCTTACTCTAAAAAGCTATATTTTCCCCTAAAAATGCTATATTTTCCCCTAAAATGGAGTCATGTTCTCCCCTTGAATGTAAAAAAAAGTTCAGTAACAGCAGTAAAAAAAAAAATTACCAAAAAACAGCTTCTTATTGCAAAAAATCAAACCAAAATCATGTGGGCATTTTATGGTAGCCGATTCCAGGTTCAAATTGGGATATAGTCTCACTGATCATTGTCACTCAAGCGTTTGTCCCAAACATTTTTCAGCTTGGAACATATATCGTATTAGCTACAGTCTTATC
This sequence comes from Cyclina sinensis, assembly GCA_012932295.1. Taxonomy (NCBI): domain Eukaryota; kingdom Metazoa; phylum Mollusca; class Bivalvia; order Venerida; family Veneridae; genus Cyclina; species Cyclina sinensis. The sequence goes on along the minus strand of JAAONU010000016.1, from coordinate 42,308,504 downwards.
TAAAAATTGAATGAGCATCGAACATGTCACACAACAGCAAGATTAAAAAAGCAGAATGCAAGGGACTCACCAAGATATCTATGTTTATGAGAAATCCTCAAATTACTCCTTGACCCAGCGGTAATCTTGTGTGTGATGATGATTCTTTGATGATGGAAATTAATTTTCTATGGTTATATCATTCCACCACAAAAAGGGATGCATGTTTAAATACTGTGAACTGTTTGGCACAACATTTTCAGCCAGTAAGGCATTCATGCATAAAGGTGTTCTCTTTGGAACCCATCCATCCAGGAGACTCAGAATCAATGATACTACCCCGAACCACAGAATTGCATCTAAAGCGCTATACTCTATCAAAATCAAATGTGAATATGTATCGTCAACTCACCATGAAGGCCGAAATGAATAAGAAAAGAAACAGGTCAGCCTTGAAAAAAAATATTTCAATGTGTGGACTTTATGATAAGGCAGATGCGGGCCGTTACAGAACCCAGCTTAAGGTTATTTGTAACTGTTTCAAACATGATTTGAAAATATATATTTATACTATTACCTGTAAAATTTGTTTGTTTTTTTCACCAGAGATAATTTCTTTTTTTATGTATATGTATTTGTGCCACTAAAGTTATTCCCTTAACCACCTTTCCATGTTGTCTTCTGTCAAGGACATTGGTGGGGGTATGAATTGCATTCAGCGATAGTTCTAGTTGGAGAGAAGGATCACTCTCCGGGGTCCACACATAAAGTATCCCGATGGTACGGACGGACCCTTATTAAACACTCTTTATTCATTCATTGTTTTATTAGTCTGCTTGGCAGTATGACAAAGATATTTTCACACATTTGATTGACATGTAATAAACAAACAACCATGTCGCGGTTGTTGTAGAGTGACTTCCCTTGTTTATTGATAAAGTCTGTCCAGTGTCAGGGCTTTTCCGGTAGTAAAATCGTATATCATACAGGTCCTTATTGCTATGTAAACATAACAGCATTATGCTTTATTCAGAAATCAAACGTGTGAACAATTACTGGCATTAATTTTTTTCATAATAACTCGTATAATTTCAGTGTGATAATTCTTGTTTGAAATTATTCATGTGCTTCGGTTTTACATTTCAGTGTTTGTTTTTTTGTGCATTTTGTACGACCTGCAAGTTAAATAAATTATAAATTAAACGAATAATATTAACAGCAAACAACTGTGTCACTTTCAAATTATCCCTTCATAAATGTCATAAAACATACGGCCTGTACGTCTTCGGTATAATGAAACTACCGCACACCACTCTATCAACATAGTTGCTTCCCTTTACTGTAGATACACAATTTGTACGATTGCATAAAATCTAAAAAATCCAACTCGGGGTATGAAAGGGTCTAAGGAAAAATCATCAATTTTAACCTCAAAATCCCCTTCTCGACTAATGGTTGAGTCGACTTTTGGCTGAGTATATACGGTACCCGTTTTCAGGCCAAATCTAGAATTTTACAAAATAAAAATTCTTTACCTATATACAAAGCACACCAGCCAATCTTCAGTGCACAACATGATTTTTTGTAACTCTACAGATTTCTTATTGAATAAAAAACATTTTACCTTTTAAGCAATGTATTGTTGACAAAAAAGGTCCGTGAGAGAGCAGAAAACAGGTGCGCGATGATGTAGTATCCTACTATTGAGTTTACTGTTTAACATGTTTAAGTGTAACTGTAAACGCGAAGATCAATTTTTTACTATAACTAACATCCTATTTTGAATGTTTAGTGGAGAATCAATGTAAATGTGTTGCATTCTCAGTTGTAGGTGTTTGATTTCAGATTTTCCCCTTTTTCTGATTTTTTGAGCTATGTTTTCCCCTTCAGAAAGCCACATATTGTTTTGAAAATTAAAAAACAAAATTTCATTTGTATTAATGGCAAGAATTTTTTTCCTTAATAATGAAGAATAAAAAAGTTTTAACTTCTAGAAGGTTATTCAGATAATATGGTTGAAATAAAAGACAGCAGTAGTCTTCACTTCCTAGTTTACTGTAATTTACAGGAGAAACTTGCCTCATGTGAAGGAAGAGAAACCGGATAAGATGCTTGATGACCCAAGTTTCTACCAAAACATTGAGGAAAATGTTTACGACGACACATCCAAGTTTGTTCCCAGTCATGACTATCAGAAACAGTGCAGTATTAAACGTATTAATGAAGGTAGGACAAAAATTTTAAAAAAGGAAAAAGTACATTGCAATGTTTAGTCAGTAGTAATGATATAAGAATGGGTTGTTTAAATGGAGGTGGCTGTTGAGAAAGAGAACAGGTTGATTTTGATAGAATTCAAGTAGTTTTTAACCAGGTTTTCAATGAAGTTGAAACCTGGTTATTAGATTTGGGTTGGCGGGCAGGGGGCAACATGATAGTTTCCGTTCAATAACTTTAGTTTGGATTGACCAGTCTTAACAAAACTTGGTAAATAGCATCCTTGCATGGAAACCTAGCTTGGGAACATATTTGGGATCAGTACATGTAGGATCATGGTCAAGGTCACTGTTACTAAAAATAGAAAATTGGTTTCTGGTCAGTAACTTAAGTCTTTCTGTAAAAGACATGTAGTGACTTATGGGTACAAAACACTACATCAGTATCTTTTGAAATGGAGCAGTTTTGGAAATCTGTTAATTTTACCAGCCGTGCAAATAGGTAAATAACAAAAAAGTCTTACCCATGGACTGCAATTTTTTTTTACACAAATGAAAGTAATATCAAGTTATAAGCTACCATGACTGTGACCATTGCAATGTTTCAGGAGCATTTGTGTCTGTAACATGTTTCTTGTTTTTACTGGTTAAAATATCTGGACTGAAGTTCGCAGCATATGACAGAGAAAAGACATTAGTTCATTTAGTTCTTTGATTTTCTTACAGATTCTGATGATGAGGACATAGAACCGAATCCATCCATTGATACTCGGCCACCGCAGCCTTTGCCCAAGGACAAGGGTCCTTTCATGATCTCTAATAACAGTGACTTCACGGCTATTGATTCACCACCAGTTCCTCCATTCAGTAAGGTGAGGCACTCTTCTAATTTCATCATAGCTACTGCTAAAATTACAGAAGTGAAAATAAAATTAATGTAAAATTAATGTCATGATCTTATCAACCTGAATTTGCATGACTTAGCTGATAATTATGGCATTTGTTTGTCTATATTAAAGGTAAGACAGAGACAGAGACACACTAGTCTGTTAGCTGAATTGTGAAATGCATTAAGTATGTCCACTTTTCTTGCAGAACTTCAAATCTGATATGCAATAAATAATCCATCCAGTTCAAAGTTGTAGGATTTCATAAGCTATTGAGATCTTATCCGTCAGTTCCTAAGTTCTATTCTTTCGGGGGAAAAGCTTAACACTTCTAACCATGGAATATTTTTAAATACTTCGGGTGCAGTATGACCATGTCTCATATCACCGTCTTGGAAACAAAAGAAAATTTGCATCAAGAAAGGCAATGTAATTGGGGGAATATTCACCGTATTCACAGTCATTTTCAGTTTGGATTTCAAGTTAAATTCTGAACCTTTTTATTCTTTTCAGCCACCCTTAAAACCTCCAAGAATTGTAGAAAATAAACCACCAGCTGTACCACCCCCTGTTCGTAAGAACCCACCACCGGAACCCCCGGGTTCAAGTGAAAGTCTGTTAGACACAGCAGGTAACAGATCAACATTTTTCTTATTTTTATCCTGCTGTCAGCAAAGGCTTTTGCCTTTGCAGTGGTTGCATATGAAGATCAGCCTGCATATTTATACCCCCACAAACAATTTTAGTGTTTGGATTCACCTTGATGTCCCTCCATCAATCTGTCAGTCCGTCTGTTTGTCGCATTTCTTCACTGGACCATAACTTCTCCATACATGAAAGAATTTTAAGATACCTTAGCATATTTGTTTTGATGAGATGGTATGTCATGTAAAACCCAGGTCCATAGCTCAAAGGTCAAGCTCTTAGCCGTAAGTTCTCAAAGCATGGACAGATTTTGAAATACTCTGGCAGATTTGTTCATCTAGATGAGACAGTGTGAAGTATGCAAGACCTAAATCCTTGGCTCAAAGGTCAGGGTCATAGTGACTTGTCAAAGGTAAAGTGTTTTTATGATAGATCTCGTCAAGGCCGTAATTTCTCCATGCATGGATGCATTTTGAAATATCTTGGCATATTTGTTCATTTAGATGAGATGGTGTGTCACGTTCAAGACCCAGGTCCTTTGCTCAAAGGTCAAGGTCACAGTAACATGTCAGATGTCAAAAATGCTGACGATACTCTTGACAGGGCCATAATTCTCCATGCATGGATGGATTATAATTTCAATTCAGATATATGTCACCCTGGTTAACTGCCTTTTTGGTATTTTATGACTTCCTATAAAATCATACCATCAAATATTTTCATTTGAACTGTACATGTTTTCACTCCACTATCCATGCAAGACTTTTACAATGGCCCGTTTTACTTACAAAGCCTTCAATCCTGTGATCAAGTGGAGTGTGGTGGTATTCTTAACTTATGTGACAAGCACTAGTTTGAGTAGTACACTGCCCACAGATCAGCCAGTATGTTTTCAGTTAATACCCTTATAAAGGAGAGTGGAAGATTGATGGTCATTTTCAGCTCAAGAATATCATGATTGGCAACAACCATCAAAAAGTATGATTTTAGGATCCTCATGGTCTTAATTTAGCTTTGGCAATTTTTTAGAATGAAAATTTAAACGTTTCACGGACTGGTTTCAAATGCCGACTTCCGTTCTATTGCTTCTTATCAATTAATTCTGCGATTTGATAGTTAATGGTCTGGTTTACACCAGTAACTTCCTCTCAACAGCAGAAAATTGGTACAAACATTAACAGTCCTAAACATTGACCATGTGCTGTGTATAAAAACATTTATCAGCTGTCAGATATGTCACTAATTTCTGTGAAAACTTAAATAATTACTGTTGAGATATTTACTGGGTGTTTGGCCATGATATGAAACAATAAGTGGAAGCATCTTACGATCATCGCTAATCAAATTTGTGATTTGGATTATCTGAAATAGAGAGTGTGTTTGGCTATGTATACTTGAAGAATGTATTTGAAGTAAGTTTACCTTCATTTAATTTGGTTGTAATTGTTAAAATGATCAAAGGGAATTATAGTAAAGCTATAATTGCTTGGTTGATTTTTTTTAATTGCAAATTTGGTCTAATTAAATCATGGCCCCAAAACGTAAAGTTAACTCAGAAATGAATGAATCAGAAAATGTTCAACCAAATAGAAGATCTTCAGTAATCTGAAGCTCCTTGAGCATTCTAGGATAGTTGGAAAAAAAGAAAAAATTTGGCTCAAATATGATCTTGAAACCAAGTTAATATTTAGTAATCTTTGTCTAAAGCACAAAATGTCAAATACTTTTACAGCTGACTGTTCTGTAATAAGCAAAGATTCTGTCTATAAGTACAATGTGAATTGCAGTCATTTACAAAAAAAATACAACTGTATTCTAGTCACTGTGGCAGGCCTCTTCATGTCCACTGTTGATGTCAGTAAGACGTGCTAAAAAAAATTGGCTCAAAGAAAAATTTAGCCAGTGCTACCCTTGTGCTAGCATCGTGCAAAAACTTTTATGTACCTGATTATTTTTATTACCCAACCAATTTTTTTTTCATTCTTTTTAAAAAAGTCTTTTTTTTTTTTCCATCTAATATGACTAGGTACTTTCCCTCCTCCACTCAAATGTTTTTCACTTGGGCCTCTTGTTTGACTTGGCTTAAAATTTATTATCCAGCACTGAGAAAAGTGGAGCGTGCTGTCTGCGGACAGGTGGCAGAGTATTTTACACTTAGTCAAAAATTAAAATCTTGTTATAGTTTGAATAGCATGAAGAACTACTTGACTGATGAAAAAATAGCAACACTGGTACATAACTTAATTGGAAGATTTGTTTTCGTAACTGTATGAAATAATTGAATGAAGTGAGTTTTACTTCCTGCCCAATTACAGTTTTATCTCTGAGGTTTTTCAAGGTCACCATTGTCATGTTTTTACTTTGTAAACAATACTGAGAAACTAGGCAGGATATGAATAATGTATTTATGCTGCATCTAGTTTTAGTGATTGTACCAGTTCTCATGTCAGTTTAAATTTCCTTGAAATATAATTTTACCTTGAAATGTTTGCATTTTTGACAGATTAGAATAAATGCATGATGCACGCCTCCTTCCCAACCTGATTCAGAAGTAACCGAACTGTCCATCTCTTGTAACTACACTTCTTAAGTCCAGCGAGAATTTAATTGGCAATGCAATGGTTGTTTTAGCCAACCTCTGAAGGTATAATGACAGAACGATCTATTACTACAGATAATAGTGATAAATTTTTTACTTGTATTTCACCAGATGGCAGTGGTTTGTCACGAATTAAGAAGATAGCCCTGGAAGTTGAACAGCAGATTGAAAACAAGAGATCCAGACCACTACCACTGCCTGTGGTATGTTATTAGTTTAAAGTTCTATACAGGTCACTATTTGGGCATAGTGTTTCTTGTCTGTGTAGCAAAATAGCAAAATATGAATGAGTTATCACTCGTAATTACTTAAAGCATATTGTATCAACCGTAGCAAGTATAATGCAGACAAAATGTACAGTATTGGTCTTTTTGCCAGTCATTTCCTGTATATCCAGTGAGGTTTGCAGTGTTGTTGATATATGGTCATTAATTTAAAAAGGAAGTGAAGTACTTCGAGGTACCTAATACATATAGATAATACCAGGGATGTCAACAAAGATTTGAATATTCACATTCCTTACGAATATTCCAATCTGATTTCTGTACTCGAATATTGTACTCAAACATTTATCAAGATTAATCCATCATCATTTTTCTTCACATTACCAGATTGAATTATTTAATATACCTTGATTTGTTGTAATAAGAGCTTGAACATAACAGATTGGTATAAAAATGAATTTCAAATAGATCTGTTGAATGATAAAGAGTATTTTCATAAAATAGGGGCAACGTCAATATTGGACATTTAGGAACAGTCACAATTCCTAAATAAATATTTGAATATATTCAAATATTTTACTAGTATTTGAATACCAAAATCAGTATTCATTGACATCCCTAGAGAAAACACATGGAAATTCCTGTATTGCTCATAAAAGATGTTTTTATTTTCTCATTTCAGTCTCCAAAGCCAACAAGAATCAAAAGAAGGTAATTACAGAACAAGATATCAGATTTTCTCAAGATATTTTTTGTTCAATATGCAAATGCCATCTCCATTGATAGTGTCTGCTAGTATGCTTTTTTTTACACACTTCATCTATAATACCTTTCTCATATTAAAAGACTGAATCTGACAGTGGCAAAACCATCTTCTATATTTCTTTTTATAATGATTTTATGCAGCTGTTCATAGTGTTGTAGACTTTATATATATTTACTTCTATTTATTTGAGTTTATTTATCGTCGGTATCGGTTGCGTAAGCATAAGCTGAAAAAACACCTTCCATGTAAATGATTACCGGTAGTTAGAAAGTGGAAGATATAATATTTTACATAATGCCCAATAGTCTGGTGTTTATACCTGTATTGATAGTATAATTGTAGTGGATACATGATTCTTTGGTTTACCTGTTATTTTTTTATGCTCCCCAAAAAATATTTGGGAGAGCATATTGTTGCCGCTTTGCCCGTCTGGCATCCACTCATCCTTCCACATCTTTCCGGACCATAACTTAAACACTAATAAAGTTATCAACATGAAACTTCATAGGTGGGTAGATCTCGCTGAGGAGAAGTGCAGTGCTTAAGAACCATTACTCTGCAGTACTTCATTTTGGAGTTATTGTCTTTTGTTGATTTTCCTTAGATCTTGTAAAGGAGAAGTGCAGTACCGATACACATGCAATAACCATTGCTTTGCACTTCAAACTTTTAGGTTATTACCCTTTATTGATTTTTTGTACTCAATTTTTGTCCAGAGTGCAACTCATACACTGTAAGAGTTATCAGCTTGAAACTTCATTGGTGGATAGATCTTATGAAAGAAAAGTGTAGTGCAGAAGAACTGTCACTCTGCACTTCATATTTCAGATTTTTTATCCTTTGCTAATTTTTTATACTTAAATTTTTGTCTTGAGCATAACTCAAATACTATAAGAGGTATCAATGTAAAACTTCATATGTGGATAGATCTTATGAAAGAGTAGGGCAGTGCAAAAGAACAATCACTCTGCTCTTCATTTTTTGAAGTGTTTGCCCATTGTTAATTATCATACTTAAATTTTTGTCCTGAACATAACTCAAATACTATAAGATATATCAACATGAAACTTTAAAGGTGGATAGATCTTCCAAAAGAGAAGTGCAATGCTTAAGAACAGTAACCTCCATTTTATAATTTTTGAGTTATTGCCCTATGTTAATTTTTATATCATATTTCTGTCCGGCACATTACTCAAAGACTACAGCAGATATCAGCATGAAACTTGATGTGTGAATAGATCTCATTGTGGAGATGTGCATTGCGTAGAAAGCTTAACTCTCCTTTTTGTATCTTTTTGTTATTGCCCTTTGTTAATTTTCATGCCTTATTTTTGGTCCAGTACAAAACTCAAAGACTACAGAGAGGTATCAACTTTAAAATTCATAGTATTGTAGGTAACATTGACAAGGAGTACAGTGCACAAGAACCATATCTCTCTATTGTATAATTTTCAATTTATTGTCCTTTTTAAGTTTCATTTTTATTTTTTTGTTTGGACCATAATTTGTGCACCCTATATGATAGCTTTTTGGCCTATTCATTAAAATAAAGTTAATTACTTTTCAGATTGATTTGAGTAGATAATTTCTAACATACATATAAAAGCAATGATTTGTGTTTAAAGCAAATGTCTGTTTACAATGCAATATGTCATAATACTCATAAATTTTGCTTAAAAAGTAGTGCCATCCATTTCTGTTGCGATTAAATTCAATTCTATTCAGGTTACTTTCAGCACAATAAACTACGTTTCATTGTTTTCCTCTACTAAGTTCTAAATCCTAAGAATGAGATCACTTTGGAGAGCATAGCCTAGTTCTGCCCGTTTCTAGTTTCTTAGGGTTCTATTTTCATTTGTATCGTATCTTTTGATTATTACAAGAAGTGCCGAATGTTTTGAAAAATGTTTTAGTAGTGCACAGTAATTTCATTTTACTGTAATTTGCATGAAAATATTTCAGATGTTTTACTGATGATAATACTTTTACCTCTGGCAGCAACTGCGAATAACAGGCTGAGTGATAGCCAAGCTTTCGAAAATCTAATCGTGCACACATTGTGATCCACAAATTCTGTTAATGAACAAATTTCAATTCTGCAGATATTTAAAAAAGTTTTACATTTTCTTGTTCACATGAGGTTTGTTGCGTAGAAGTTAGTAAGTCTGTTTTAGGTATGTTCATTTCTTCCACTTAACTAGTATTTTTTTCTTTTTCCATTTGGTCAATTACTGTTGTAATATGATTTTAGTTTGGTTCAAGGTTAATGGGTATCACAGAAAATGACCATTTGAAAATGTGAAAAAATAGCCACATAAAAGTGTTGACTTTAATGTAATAACATATAGGCTGGTTTACAGTCATGTCAAGTGACCTAAAATAATTTTGTTGATTTTTTTTATTTTGATTTCTAAATACCTCATTGATATTTTCTTAGTGAAGAGGGTGAAGTGTTGCGCAATTCAAAAGAATATGCTTTGGTAGAGAAACCAAAAACTGAGCCTAGGTGAGAACATGGCTGCAAAATATAGCAGGTAGCTGGATGACAAGTCACTTTATACAGTAACATTCCATTATTAAAGACTTACTGCTTTGATCTTACCATAAGCAGTGCTTTGCAAGAACAAAGTTCTAAAATTTAGAAAACAAAGACAGTTAAGACCAGTTTTTGGCTAGAATTATTAATAGAACTTTACTGCCTTATAGCAACTGACACCAAAACTAGCATTTTGTAGACATTATTATTTTAAAGAGATTTTACCAGATCTAGAAATTCAAGAGACTTGCCCTTTAAAAAAAACAGATTTTGTTTCATTTGGCTACCTTCTGCTGCAAGCCTAGAACCAGATTGTTAGAAAGGTTTGAAGTGGTGCTTACATAAACTTTCTCATTAACACACGCAACTAGTTGTCTTTCTACCTGGGAAGGAGTATTAGCTTATTCTGGAAAGGACAATTATCGTTGGCTTGTAGAGCAACCTTTATAATAATAACTGCAGTATGTTCCATGCATCCTGATAAATACCCAGCATCTAAATGCAGACTTTCTACTTTAATTGCTGTTACCTGTCCACCTGTTTGTTAATCAGCATTTTTAGCTCACCTGAGGATTATGTGCTCATGTGAGCTTTTGTGATGGCATGATGTCTGTTGTATGTCATCATATAGTGCATTAGTGTGTCAACATTTTAATTCAAACAACATCTTCCCTGAAACCACGTGGCCAAAGTTAATAAAACTTGGCAGGGATGTTCCTTGCATGAAGCTCTACCAAAGTTGTTCAAAGAATTCAGTTTCATGCAGAACTCTGGTTGCCAAAAGTAAAATCTTCTTGTTTGAAACCACAAGACCTACAGCTTAGATATTTATCATGATATATCACCTACGTGCTATTTGTTTCGATACTCCAAAGATCAGTTCACATCATGCCCCATAACTTTGACTTTTGATTTCACATGGTTATCCCCCTTTTTCACATTGAATATTTTCCAAAAGTCTACATTTCCTTAAATATTTCTGGAACCTGTTGATGCATTTGATTGATACTTTATACAAACTGTATTAGTGTTCTTATTAGTTTACACAATACATTCCTTAATTCTTTCTCTTATATTGACAAAATTGTGCCCCTTTTTACTTAGAAAATATAGCAAATTAATTATTCTCTTGAATGTTTTTTATCCAGCTACTTTTAAACTTATACAGAACCTATACAACTTTAGTCAAGTGTTATAGATTACACAGCAAGGGGCAGTTATAAGTCTGTTCTTTGTATTGAAAAATTGAGATATTTTTTTGTATAACATGTGAATATTTTATTTATAACATTACACCCATTTAATAATAGGCATGTGATCTTTCGATTATCTGTAGTAAAAAAAACATACCTTCATCTATCATTAACAACAAACTCTTAATTTCAGCTAACTTACTGTTTATATCAGAATTTTGGTTCTAGTTAGTGTGACATTGCCATTTCCGGTAGGGGACTTTTATTGCTTGGCAATACATATAATCGTACTTGTTTGTTTTAGACCAAAACTATGATGAGACTCTGAAATAATGTGGCCTAAGCAAGCACCAACTCTACATGGTGTGTAGCAAGAAAGACTTGAGCAATTTAAGGTCAAGGTCATATAACTCTACTGAAATTGTGCTGCTTTATTATGAAATGGTGTAGGTGATTCTTTTCTGTACCATAACTCTTTTGTGCATGATGGGTTGTGTCCTATAAAAAATTTTTATGTCTGTTTATCAGTCTGTCAGCACTTTTTTTCTTTGGATTATACGTTTTTTCACATAGTTGAATTTCAAACTCATTAGGCACTATTGAACATCGTGACTAGTAGATGTTGTAAATGGAAGAATTTTTACGTACAATCTAAGGTTTAGGCCAAGTGACTTGATTAAACTTTGCTATATAGCTGAAGAGAGTTCTTGTTTGTACTGCAGTATCTGTAGTCTATGGTGTGATACATTATACAAGTCTGTTCCTTCTCAACATTTTTATACCCCCAGATAGAATATCTACAGACTATATTGGATTTCGCGGTGTTGGTTCTCCAGACTGTTCCTCAGCAACTATTTGTCAGATTTTATTGATACTTTGCAAGAATCATACGTACCAAGTTTAGTTGTGCATGTTATTGTTATGTTCCAGTCCATTGAAATTTCACTGAGTTATGACCTTTGATTTTTGTGTTGCCTGCTACGAAGTAGCCTACATATAGGGATCACTTCTCCGTCATCTGTCTGTCCATCTGTCCATCTGTCATGTGCATTTTCCAGTCCAATGATTTTTGTGAGAGTTATGGCCCTTTTATGATTTTTATTTTTAAAGTTTGTCCGGACTACTTCTCTTATACTACTAATGCAATCTGAATGAAATTTTACAGGATTGATCAGTACCACAAGTACTTGTGCATATCTAATGGGTTTTTGGGTTGAATCATTTTTGGCTGAGTTATGGCCCTTGAATGAAAAGGCGTTTTGGCCAAATAGTGAATTTTTTGTTGCAGGCTTCACAGTAGCTGCGACATGCTAAAAAGTAGCCATGACATATAGGGATCACTTCCCCATCATCTGTCTGTCTGTCCATCCATCCGTCTGTCTGTCCATCACAAAACTTGTCTGGACTACTCCACAAAAAGTACTGGTTCGATTTCATCCAAACTTTACAGGAATGATCAGTACCAAGTCTAGTTGTGCATATTTTCAGCATTTTCCAGTTCAATGATTTTTGTCAGAGTTATGGCCCTTTAATGATATTTATTTTTGAAGTTTGTCCGGACTACTTCTCTTATACTACTAAAGCAATTTAAATGAAATGTTCCAGGATTGTTCGGTACCTCAAGCACTTGAGCATATCTTACAGGTTTTTCGGTTGATTGATTTTTCGCTGAGTTATGGCCCTTCAATAAAAAAATGCGTTTAAGCCTACAAACTGTCCAATCACCTCTTAATACTACTGTTTAATTGGCTATCATCAGGCGACACATGTGATCACTGATTGCCCTTGTTTTGTTTTTTTGTGTTTTTACACATAATGATAAAGAATACATTGACTGTATAGATATAAAAATAACTGTGTCAAGGCGGTATAAGTTGGGGGTGGTATTCATCACATTTAGTTTTAGCTCGTGTTTCTTTGAAGACCATACCTTCTTTTTGCATCCTAGGATTTCAAAATGATTTGGTACAACCATGCGTCATCACAAGAAAGTGTTTTTTTTTTTCTAAAAAAAAACCAAAACATTTTAAGGTCAAGGTCATGGAACTCCATTGAACATCATATATTTTTTCCTGTTTTATATTTTTCTTGTACATCCTATGACTGTTTGTATGATTGCATTTCAAAATGATTTTATAAAAGTGCTAGTCCACTTGAAAAATAAAATATTTATCCTCTGTTGAGTTTGCCATTTGAGGACCACATTTATGGAGTTAACTCCACAGTTCAAGTCCACATTGCCTTTATCACTGATAGATTTAGTTTCTTCAGTAAAACTGCTAGAAAAGAGAACTTTTTATTAATCAGTTATAATATTAACTTCTGAACATATTCAAGATATCATAAAAGAAAATTTATTCACCAGTTTAAAAGTAACCGATCTTCTATTTTAATACAGTGGAACTTCCGAAAACCGAACACCCGTGTGACCATCGAAAAGTTCGGATTTTGCAAGTTTATTGAATTCGGAAGTCTGAATGATCTGGACAAGTACAGGTGCCAAACAAACACCAGTGGTTCTTTATGAGAGTGAATGCAGTCAGTATTGTTTACCGTAACAGCATTTGTAACATGGGAAACAGAATGCACAATTAAAATCAATGAAAACATTCTACATATGTATATTTTATTAGAAAAAAAAATTGAAAATTCATAAAATGCCATAATTTTAAAGACCTTTTTATTTGCTCAATTTGGCTGTTTTCACCAACCACCTTTGAAATTTTAAAAGTTTGAAAAAAAAAAATTATGCTTTTTCAGACACCCCAATTACAATTTAAGTTTGTAGCAAACACCTGTTATTAGCTCAACTTTTTTTGAAGGAAAAATCAAGTTATTGCTATAGTCATGGTGTTGTTGCCATTCACGTCCGAAAACTTTAACATTGATCATAATTTTTTTTTTTCAGTTAATGGATTGTCTTGATACTTGGAAACAACAACCCTTTGGACAAGACCTTCAAGCAGACCAAACTAAACTTGACCTTGACTCATAAATGACCTTCACCTTCAAGCTCAAAATATTGAATTTTGCTAAAATTGGCCATAACTTTATTATTAATAGGTGGATTGTCTTCGTGCTTGGACACAACAACCCTTTAGACAAGATCTTCAAGTGAACCAGACTGAACTTGCCCTTGACTCATAAATGACCTTCACATTCAAGGACAAATTATTGATTTTTGCTAAAATTGGCCATAACTTTGTTATTTGTTGTTGGATTTGATTCATACTTGGACAAAACAACACTTATGACAAATCTGACATAATCATTCTTTCAGGTACGACCTTGACCTTAAAATGACCTTCATAGTCAAGGTCAAATAATTGAAATTTGCTAAAATTGGCCATAACTTTGTTGTTTATGGTTGGATTTGATTTCTACTTTGACAAAACAACACTTATTACAAAACCGACATGTTGAATAACCTAAAAATGACCTTGACCATCAAGGTCAGATGATTGAATTTTGCTTAAATTGTCATAACGTTCTCATTTTTTTTATGGATTTGATTCATACTTGAACAAAACTATACTTATGACAAATACAACATTATGATTATTTCATGTTTGACATTGACCTTTAAATGACCTTGACAGTCAAGGTCTAATTATTGAATTTTGCAAAAACTGACTATAACTTTTTTATTTATGGTTAGATTTGAATCAGAGTTGGACAAAACAACTCTTATGACAAAGCCAACATGTTAAATTATTCAAGTGTGGCCTTTAACCTTAAAATGACCAAGAGCATCAAGATCAGGTTATTGAATTTTGCTTAACTTCTCATAACTTTGTTGTTTATGGTTGGATTTGATTCATACTTGGACAAAACAACAATTATGACAAAACCGACATGTTGAATAACTTATATGTGACCATAACCTTAAAAATGAGGTTGACCATCAAGGTTGGATAATTGAATTTTGCTTAAATTGTCATAACGTTCTCATTTATTTATTGATTTGATACATACTTGGACAAAACAACATTCACAGCACATCCAACACTTTGATTCTTTCAAGTATGACCGTGACCTGTAAATTACTTTGCCAGTCAAGGTCAAATTATTGAATTTTGCTAAAACTGGCCATAACTTAGTTATTTGTGGTTGGATTTTAATCATACTTGGACAAACCAACACTTATGAGAAAGCCGACATAATAAATTATTCAAGTGTGACCTTAACCTTAAAATGACCGTGATCATCAAGGTCAAATTATTGAATTTTTCTCAAGTTGTCATAACTTTGTTATTTATTTATGGATTTGATTCATACTTGGACAAAACTATACTTATGACAAATACAACATTATGATTATTTTATGTTTGACATTGACCTTTAAATGACCTTAACAGTCAAGGTCTAATTATTGAATTTTGCTAAAACTGACTATGACTTTGTTATTTATGGTAAATTTTGAATCAAAGTTGGACAAAACAACTCTTATGACAAAGCCAACATGTTAAATTATTCAAGTGTGGCCTTTAACCTAAAAATGACCTTGACCATAAAGGTCAGATGATTTAATTTTGCTTAAATGGTCATTGCTTTGTCATTTTTTTATGGATTTGATTCATACTTGGACAAAACTATGCTTATGACAAATCCAACATTTTGAGTCTTTCAAGTATGATCTTGACCTTTAAATGACCTTGACAGGCAAGATAAAATTATTGAATTTTGCAAAAAATGGTATGGATGAATTTGATAATTATATTTCCAAATGATGTTTCATTTGAAATCCCTTCACCACAATGTGCTTCCTTTGATGCGTTTGCCTTTGGAAACAGGAAAAAGTTGAGTGTGGCTCCCGCATGTGGTGGCTCTTGTTAATCCACTAATCATCGCTTTAATTATTTACCACTACCTTTTTATCGATATATCCAGCTGCATTTCAATCATAAATTGACAACTTACGCATGTCAGAATAAACGATCACTGCTAATTGGTAAAAAACAGATACAGACATGAAATTTTTGCCGCAAGGTTTGCAATCTTAGGTCTGACTTGTGCACTTACTTATTTTTCCAGTATTTGGAATTAAAATTGCATTGATATAAACTAAATTTTATGGAAAAATTGTCCGGAATTCAGAATTTGGAAGTTCTGGATTTCAGAGGTATGATTTACATAGAAAACAGGAGAAATTTCGGGACTGAGAAGATCCTTCAGTTTTCAGAAATTTCCAGTTTTTAGAAGGTCCGGTTTTCGGAAGTTCCACTGTATCAAAAGATTCAACTTCTTAACATAAGTCATTATGGTGAAACTAAATTTCAACTTAGTACAAAACAAACTTGAAAAAGTGTTATGGAAAAACTAGTTTTACATGTTATTTCAGCTCTGTATAATTGAATATTATAAAGTTAATATAGCAGTGAAGTAAATGCTTTTTTGATCTTCTTTAGTTGCCAGATATACGTTTTCTTGTTTCACTCTCATAAATAATTCATTTGTTAATTTTCAGCAGGGTTTGAGCTTCAGTGTCTCTGTTTTAGGTGATAATATATTACTGGCTATTTCAGGGGTTCATATGAACCGACAGATGGGCCAGGGAACAAGTCTCCAAGTGTAGCAAGGCATGGTGTTCCTGTCGTGGTGCCTGATGGCTCAGGAGGCGGGTCCACTGGCAGTGTAAGCAGTTATCTACCCTTATCACTCTTTTTTACTACGAATACATGCTTTGAACTCATGGAATTAAAGTAAAGCTACATGTAGTTTTAAAACCAACCATATTTGTTTTTAATTGTATTGTACAAATATATCAGAACTGGCAAATTTATGTAATAATGTGGTGTATTTGTCGCTATTATATGTGTATGTATATGTATAGGTGTGAAACCACCAAATAGATTCCTTCTTTATTCTATATAAAATTCATAAAGTTCACAGGGCTGTAAAACATAGCAAAACCTTTTTTAAATAGCTTTAACTTACATATTCTTGTAGATCTATATCTGTACTCAGGAAAAATAGCAAAAAAAGTAGGGGTTGTGTTTCAAACAAGAAAGATATTTCTGCTCATGTAAACTTGCCCATAAAATTAACAAAAAATCTGAGCTAATTTTCAGATTGGGGTATGTGAAACAATTTCACATTGTGAATTCTATTCTGAATGCATATGAGCATAAAATTGCTACCACACTATCAGAAATAGTCAAACAAAATGATTTCAGCAAAAAAAAAATACACAGATTAGGGCAAAAATGTTAAAAATAGCCAAGAAAACTGAGAACTATTTCTAGTGGTTTCCAGTCGTTTCCCCCACACTGACATTTCCTCCTGGATGTTTCCTCCAGGATGTTTCCTCCCCTATATATATATTATATAGTAATGTGAAGATATACTATATAATGATGATAATGTTCTTTAATATGAAATATTTAGTATCATTGATATTTAACAATGGTAAATTTAGTGGTTTATATATTTCAAAAACATAATTCTCATTATATTGCAATAAAATAATTTACTTTTTAATTTACATTTAAAAATGAAAATTATATAAATGTTATGTTATTTGTAAAAATTGCACATAGTAAAACTAAAAAAAATTGAATAAATTGTGCAGCTGGAAGGTATATAAAACATGAGTTGTGGTTAAGATGATGGTATATATTTATGCAATAAACATGATTTAAGATTTCATATAAAATTATTTTTAACCAGTTGGCTTTGTTATTTCTTCATTGATATAAATCTGGTCATTTGTAAAGAAACATAATGTATAGATCAGACTTAAATAAATAAATAATATATATACATAATTGGTACTAAACTGTTTAAAATGTGTCAAATACACATGCAGTGTATTTCACACCTGCCATATCCTGTTAATAGCCTTTGTAAATTTTTGTAGTGTAACTATCTCAAACAATTCACACATTTCACTCCATTAAATGGTTGGTAAATTAGTGGTTTATATATTTCAAAAACATAATCCTCATTATATTGCAATAAAATAATTTACTATTTAATTTACATTTAAAATTGAAAATTATATAAATGTTATGTTATTTGTAAAAATTAATTAATGATAATCTTGATTCTTTTAATAATCAGATGGTTGAAATGTGAATATTATTTCTATATTTCTATATCAATAATTAAACTATTGTAAATGCAACAAACCTATGGTACATCAAAATTATGTATGTATTTAAGTAAAAATATAAACCTTTCCAATCTTTCCCAACTACTTTTTAAATAGTATATACAGTACGCTCAGCGCGGATTCTTCCTTTTCCGCGATACCACCGCGGACAATTTTTTCTTATCGCGGACAAACGCGGCGGACGTCTGCGATGAGAGGGCTAATTTCCGCCGCGATCTGCGGTGTCCAGTTGTTTCCACCGCGGACAAAATACCGAAGATTATATTTAAGTTATCGATAAAATCGGTTACCTGTTTCTCGCGGCGGAACGCGGCGGCCATTATAACTATAGCTCAAAAATAAATGTATATTTTATAAAATTTTCACCATGTTCTTTTTTTTACAAGATGACTTTAGATCAACCAAAATACTTAAATGGTAATAACATTAGTTAAAATTTTATATGTAAAAATATTGAAACGGCATTTAAAATGAAAAACGTTACCTTTGTTTTGATTGTAAAATTTGGAGTGACCGCGTCGATAGACACAAACTACATACTACAGAGTATACTACAGCATCCTTGTTCCCTTGAACTATAAAAAAAACCGTCGCAAATTAGAACATTCCTAACAACAATTACTTGTTACACATGCTAATTATCGGGGGTTATTTTAAGTGAACTGCTTTAACTGTCAAAGAAATTACGTCACTCAATAGCAGCTTTCAACTTTTTACAAAGGGCGACATGTCTTCAGATTAAAACAAAATCACAGCTGACACCTGTGTGAATAGCATACGTAAATACAAACTAAATCACCTTTTTTTAAAACTAGTTTATAAACCAATCTAAGCTCTGGTTTGAAAGTGAAATCTACAGATCTTGTATAAATATATTTTTTCGATGCATAACAAACACTTGTAAATTTCAGTGGCTCAACAACTTCCCTTTTATATTTCTATCATTTGGGGATGAATTTCACAATCTTTGATATCGTAATATTGTTTTGAAACCTATATGTAGCCTAAAAGGAACAACCTGTCAGTCACAATTCCTGTGACCTATGATCTTTACACGTGATACAACACCGTATTTTTATTGGTTGTAATTCAAGAGCTAACCTTTGACAGCAAGCCTCAGTAATTTTCCATAAAAAAATCCCAGTATTTTACTGCCTTTTCCACATCACATGATCTAATGCTGCATGCTTTTGGATGCTTGCTCTCTACTTTCAATTCTCATTTTCAGAAAATCTATAAATAGTAACACCTAGTTTTGTAAGGAGATATTGACAAAGATTAAGTTTTCATGGTGTAAGAAACAAAAGTTGACGTTTTCATATTTGTCTCTTGTTACTTTTTCGTACATGCCGTACACCGAGGTTATTCAGTATTTGACTAAAAAGTGGTTTTCACAACCATGAACTTGCATATCTACTCTATTTTTTGAATTTAATACGACAGTGATTTGCCGCGATTTAGAGTATTTTTGTTCATGGTAATTCAATAACGAGAGAACAACAAGATGTACAAACAACAAATATATTGTATCTACATAATTTTTCTTATTACAAAATCAAATTTTACATATTTTAAGTAGTAAAGTTTTAAAAATTAATTGTAAAAAGCTACAGTTTTCACCGCGATCCGCGGTGATTGACCACCGCGTTCCGCCGCGATTTACCGCGGCGTTCCGCAGGGGAAACGCTTACGGCCACAGATTCATGTCCGCGGTGGTGAACATTTTCAGTCCGCGGGGTCTCGCGGACAAATTTTGTGCAAAATTTCGTCCGCGATGAGTCTCATCCGCGGGGTCTCACGGGTTTTGCAAAATCCGCGCTGAGCGTACTGTATATAAGGGAGGAAACATCCTGGAGGAAACTGTAGTGTGGGGGAAACATCCAGGTGAGGAACTGGTTTGTGGGGGAAACGACTGGATACCTTTCTAGCCGCCATTATGCGGGTACCATTTTTTGAGCTGAATTGGTGGTTTCATACCTATAATACTAGTATATTATTTGACCATGGATTATTTTGACCTAATTTAAACTTATTTAGTTTAGGTTTTAGAAACCTTGTAAAGTTCTGTTCTGCTGTTGAAAGAAGCTGACACAAAATCATAGTAAAAATGATAGCTCTAATTCTGTGTGTTATTATGAGTTCATAAGGTCAGATCAAAAGACTACTTTAAACACTTGAATATTATGCGCTAGCATGTACAACAACGGGTCTTGCCTCAAAATCTGGTAAAAAATGCTTGCATTGGAATGTAATGCACCCAAAACTTTTGTCTCGAAATAGAGTTACCATTTTGCAATTTTTTTCATTCAGCAAGCAGCCATTGTTGGTGCTCATAACAGTTACGTCACAAGATACGTTCGTCGCTACAGTTGCATTTAACTATTATTTCATTACGGACAATTAAACCAAGAGACAATGGCATTATCTCAACGTGTCAGTGTGTCAACACATTCTCAACATGTTTTGAATGTGTAAACAAATATCTCGTAATTATGGCAACATCAAACGACTTTTATTATTATATCCCCACAAATGAAGTTTAGAGGAGTATATTTAGGAGTGAGCTTGTTGGTCGGTTGGTCTGTCGGTCAGTCCATTTGGTTTCCAGATGATAACTCTAGAAGGAGTCAATTGATTGTAATAATTTTTAGGTCACATGTGTAACATCATAAAATACAGATCAAGTTCGAATCTGGGTTCAGACCACTAAATATTTACAAAGTTATGGCCCCTTTTCATCTTCAGTTTGGCAAAATAAATGGTTTTCAGATTATAATTCTTTAAGGAGTCATTGGATTGTAATACATGTTCACTTTCTAAATGTGACACCATTTCTTAAGAGCAGATAACCATCAAATTTATTTTTTGCAAAGTTATGCCCCTTTTTCAACTTAAAATTTCTTGTTTAACATTTTTGTTAATGTCCATTTCTCAAAAAGTGTCTAAGATATTCCATTCAAACTTGTAATACTTGATCACCAGCAAGACTACTACAAGATTTTTTGGTACCCATGTCCCTGGGGTCAAAATTAGCCCCACCTGAGGGGTCACTCAGGTTTGTTTATACTAATATAGGAAAAAACTTGTTAAGCCTAGAAATAAACTATAAACTTACATGGGATGGGTAAGTTCTTCCCCACCTCCTCACCACCCCTCTGAATGGGGACCCCACCATTACCCCCTCCCCCCTCCTGAGTTACCTTTCCCCCCCTCACCACCACTAATCAGACCCTCCCCACTCCCCCACCCCCCAAATTTCTTTTTTCTCACAAGAGTTACCCACACCCACCCCCTGGCCTAGAACTAAACTATTGATTCACATGGGAAGGGTATGTACTTCCCCAACTCCCTGTATTGGACCCTCCGCCCTCCCCCATTTCACTGGATTGAAATTATTTCTGGTACACAGATGAATTTGGATTCAGACCACTAAATATTTACAAAGTAACTTTCATCTGTTACTTTGCTAAGAGATGGTTTCCAGATGATAACTCTTTAAGGAGTAGATGGATTGTAATTATATTTTGTACTCAACTGTAAAATGTAACATCATTAAATACTGGTTGATTTCAAATTTAGGCACAGACCACTAAATGTTTACATAGTTTTGGTTTCTTTTCATTTTACCAGGTTCAAACTTGTTTTAAGATTAAAATCTTACTTGATACAATCTATCTGTACAATGCTGTCTTTAGTTTCACTTGAGATAATTTCTTTTTACATGTTTCCTTTTGCAACAAAAGTAATTTCTTTCTCCATCAAGGACATCAGTGGGGGTATTAATCACATTCAGCGATAGCTCTAGTTGTGTTTGTTTAACAATATGCAGGTGACTTCTTTATCTAATTAACTGGTCAATAATTAAACAAGTGCAAATATTGACCGGCATAATACCGGTAAGCATTGGTTACATGATTGAATCTTTAGCAGTTATATATTTAGAAAAAAATTGGCATTATAACAGCTTTTTACGATACCGTACTTTATCACTGATGACACTAGTTTTCTCCCCTTAACAACACTCTCCAAAAAGAAGGTGCACCAATAGAAGAAACATAATCATTTGGGCAGAAAATTAACTTTTGGCTCATATTTTAAAGGTTTTCAAGCTAGAAAAAATTGTCTGACAGCCAACCCTTGTGTATAATACGCTCCCTTTTGTGGAAACTGAAAATTCTTGCAAAAAAAGTGCATATTATATTCGAGCATTTATGGTATCTTTTCTTTGGATTGTTTTTATTTTTGCAGATAATACCACATGAGTCTTGTATCTTTATGACTGAATAATTTCTTATTTATTCAGGATGACCAACAGTCAGATCTAGAAGAGGAGTGGTTAGATATTTATTTTGATAAAAGAGATAAACAACAAGCAAATGAGTAAGTTGAGATAAACAAAGAGTCTGTATAAACAAACTTAGACACCCCTCTTCATAGGGAGAATTTTTAACTCATCTGACTGAAGGTCAGCTGAAGCATTTAGTATGCTCTTGTGCCCATTGTCCACCATCCGTCTTCCAACTGTCTGGCTGTCATCCACATTTAATTTCAAACAACATCTCTTCACATTCCAGTGGACCAATTGGAATCAAACTTCAATGATCCCCTAATGGTCCCCTTTCAGAATTATATAAGAAATAGAATTCCATGCGGAAACTCTGGTTGCCAAGGCAATTGAGAGAAAAGATTTAAAAAAATTTTTGTCTGAAGCAACAAGGCCTAGAGCTCAGATATTTGGTTTATAGCATCATCTAGTGGACCTCTACCAAGATATTTATAGATTATGACTCTTGGGTCACAATTGGTCCCTCCCCAGGGGTCACTTGGTTTTACATATATAGGAAAACCTTTATCTACTGGAACTCTACCAGAATCATAAATCATGGCCCCTGGGTCAAAATTGGCTCTGTTCCAGGAATCACTTGATTTTATATAGAGTTATATAGGAAAAAGGTTTTTAAATCTATCTGAAATCACAAGACCTGGAGCTTAGATTTTTGGTTTATAGTATCATCTAGCGGACCTCTACCAAAATCATACAAATCATGGCTCCCTGTGGTCAAAATTGGGTCCACCCTAAGGGTCACTTTATTTCATAAACACTTGTATAGGAAAAACTTTCAAAATCTTCTTGCAGGAAATCAGAAGGCCTACATTTTAGATGTTTACTGAGTACTGTTGTCAAGTGGACCTGTTCCAAGTTTATACAAGTCATGGCCCCTTAGTCAACAATGGCCCAGCCCCAATGGTCACTTGATATCACATAGAGTTATATAGGAAATATTTTTTTTAAATCTTCTTGTCTGAAACCACAAGGCCTAGAGCTTATATATTTAGAAATTTCCTGTGTAGCGTTATCTAGTAGACCTTTACAAAGTTTAAACAAAACATAGCTCCAGGGTCAAAATTGGCCCCATCCAGGGGTCGCTTGATTTTACTTAGAGTTTTATAGTAAATAATTTGGCCTTGAGCTAGGTATTTATGGTTCAGCATTGTCTAGTTACTTAGATGGGCTTTGGAAGAACTTGGCCCTCACCTGAGTACCCATCCCCAACCAACCTGTGTACCTCCCCAACCCCACTTGAAAAAAAATTCCATTGGTTGCCAGGAAAGTTCTTAAAGGTCATGTGACACAACTATAGCGACTTTGTCTATTCAAAATAATCATAATGTACTGATTAAAATGGTTTAATTACAAAATTATGAAAATAGTGTTTTTGATGATCCGCTGTTTCCGTTTCGACATTGGTAGTTTCCGCTGCAATTTTTGGCTGTGACGTAGATTTATCCCTACTGTACGAGGCAGTAGTGCAGAATTACACTGCTCATAACGCATCCGTTTTTTAAATGATCTTGACCTTTAAATGACCTTGGATCATTTTGGATGAATTTGTTAATTATATTCACAAATGATGTTTCATTGGAAATCCCTTCACCACAATGTGCTTCCTCTGATGTGTTGGCTTTCAGAAATAGAAAAAAGTCGAGTGTGGCCCCCACTTGCAGTGGCTCTTGTTTTAGAAGTTACATCATTGAAATTTCACCATTTACCTTGACTTATGCCTACTGACCTACTTCCTTGTTTTTGAAGCTATGTCATTGAAGTTTTAACTATTTGTATAAATTAACAAACGGACTTCCACTTTGACCTTAGTATGCCATGACATATTGACCTTTCTGTTTTGAAGCTACTTCTATGACATTTGAACTGTGGGTACAGTTTTGAAAGCAGATTTTATTAGGTGAGCCACTAAGGAGCAATTGGTCCTTTGGTTCATGACCAAGTTGATAGCTTATTGTGATTGACATTTTCTGGGTTGGAATCCAATCTGTTGGACAGAGTATACTATTAGGCAGAGAGATCCTTTGGATGTTTTGCACCAGTATTGGAAGCTACTGGTTTTTCTTTGCAATTATTTGTTCTATGAAGAATTGTTTTTTAGAGCACCAATTTCAGAGTGTTGCAGCAAGTTATGCATTATTATTAGGCAATGATAAATCTGTTATAGAATTAACATGTATGTGTAATAGAAAAGTATTATTGCTATGAGGAAAATCAATTACTTCCTTGGTGCCATTAATAGTACATGTAGTTCCAGAGCATTTCTTGCAGTGTAACAACTTTAATCACAATTTACTGACCTGCCCTCTTTGATATGGCAGATTGAAATGTCATCCACTCTCACATGAAAGCTTAAATTCTTTGCAGGATTTTACAAAAAATTGGTGAAGATGGTGTGTTTCTTGTACGGCCAGAAAATGTTGGTGATGGGATGGTACGTCTATGTGATACTGTTTTTATCCCCCTGCCAAAGGCGGAGGGATATTAGAAATGGTCTTCGTCCGTGCATCCGTCCCAGTTTTGTCCGGAGCATAACTCCAAAAGTACTTGAGCGATTTTCTTCAAACTAGCACATTGGGAGAAACTGCAGTATTAAGAACAATAACTCTACCTTGACTACTTTTAGAGTTATTTTCCTTTATCAGATTTACCTGAAAAACTTTGTCTGAAGCATAACTCCAAAACTACTCTTTCTTTCTTCGAACTTAATACATTGGTAGGAAGTGCAGTATCAAGAACATTAACTCTACCTTGCCTGTTTTTTGAGGGATTTTCTTCAAACTGCATAATTTTTTGCGCATTATTACATTTAGTTTGTGAAAGTACAACCTTCAGGTAACTTCTTCCTGGTGGGGGGATTAAGATTTACTTTCCTTTCTCTATAGACTGTTCGATAACTGATAAATTGACTGCTGCCATTATGAAGGTCACATGACTGTCTGCCATTAAAGAACTGCTAGACCTTGCTAAGATACTCAAGTTCCATATAACTCTGTATAACTTTAAAATATTTCAAGGTGACATACTGCCTTATATCACGTGAATTTTGTTGCAGAATAAACATCATTTTATTGTAATATTATTACTATTTTGTATGTTTTATTCCTGAATCAAACATGGCATTAATTTGAATTATTAAACACATGAAAGACTGCGTAAAAAGACCATGGACTGTTCAAAATGAAAGCTTGAGTTGTGTAAAATGCATATAATATGTGTAAAACACATATGTGTAAAACACATATACATGTTTGTAATACTGAAAGCACTGTTCTTTTCGAAAGTTGAAACTGCAATATCAAGAAAAAAAATGAATTTACAATAATACATTGCTTTCCTTCTTATTTTCAATATTTCTTGTAATACGGAAAACGAGATTATTATATTATGACAGATTATTATCAACAGATTGAGATGTCAGCAGAAATTGTTTACAAATATACTTCTTTCAGTTAGAGGACCATGGGATAGATCTTTGTTGATAAGAAATGCTTCATGTAGTTTATATGAATCTGTTTCTCTTACATGCAATGTAACAATCACATTACAGTTATAAAAATGGGACCTTTTCTATGCTCTACATTATAAAACTGCTTCAACTGCAGTCCCTTAATTGTGGACACAAGGGAGGTAATCAGGGAGGTACTGATTTCTGGAACGGTCTATACTAAACTATAAATGTATATGTAGCATCTGAAATGAGTGTTCATTTCATTTGAATTTCTTTTCAACAAGTTCAGGAATAATGTTATTAAGCATGGTATGAGGTGGTGTTAACTAGTGTCAGATTCTTTTTATCACATGACCATTACAACCATAAAATGGGTATTTCCCTAGCTGGATATAGCTTCTAAGAAAAATTGGTCCAATGAATTGCAGAATATAGCAGATAAAACCATAAGAAAGCAACATGTCAAGAAAAATAGAACAAGTACATAACATTTTAGAACATGCAGTATTGTAACAGTAATTGTTCAGTGTTATGTTTGGATATGTTTTTATGTGTGTAATATTATATAAATATTACATGTCTGACAGGGTGACAGTAAAATTGTCAACTTGAGGAAATACTGTCAACCTTCACCTCGGTGACAGTATTTTCGAAAGTTGACAATTTTACTGTCACCCTGTCAGACATGTAACATTTATTTTATTATACCGAAAAACTATTCAAACCAGGAACAACTTTATTTAACTTTAAACTTTAAAACGTTTGTTACTTGCCATTATTGTCGTCTGTTTACAACGGAAATGTAAAAATAGATGTTGCGCATGCACAAATGGTACAGTATAATTTTTGAACATTCCGTACCTATGGTAGCAGGTGACAGTATTTTTCCCACTGTAAATTTTTTCTGACAGTACTTATATGTCACTGTGGCCTATGGAAGATTAACATTGTAAATGAAAGTGAGATATAATAAAAAGAAATACATGTAATAAAACTTTAACTCATTTGTTTATTCAATTTCATCATGACTACTTGAAAGCTAAAACTGACAAGATGGTAAAAAAATATT
Source organism: Cyclina sinensis (assembly GCA_012932295.1). Lineage (NCBI taxonomy): Eukaryota > Metazoa > Mollusca > Bivalvia > Venerida > Veneridae > Cyclina > Cyclina sinensis. Next base: position 42,281,486 of record JAAONU010000016.1, on the reverse strand, counting down.
TATTATTGTCATGATTTTAGGTATTTTCTTCAAATGTACTTAACAGACTTCATATTTGAATATGAAAAATATGAAGTTGCTGCCACTTGGAGAAAAGGGAGTTGTGGCGTGAAAATAATTTCATTTATTTCCGGTTATAAGTGTCATATTACAGACATAAACATTAGGTTTGTTTTAAAAAAATCACATTTAATTTAGAGAGAATTAAGAAAATACGTGTATTCTAATCTTTTGCAAAAATTGAGAGCTCAGAGGTATATTCTTCTATCAAGTTGCTTTGCATTGCTCCATATAATCAAAAGTTTATATGTATTTTGGGATGTGCACGTTTTCTGTTTGGCATACTTAAATTTCAAATATGATTGGTTTGTTTTAGGTACTAGTGGTATTCGTGAAAGATCACAGTAGAAAATACAGAATCATGTATGAGGTGGGTTGTTTTACTTTGATTTTACAATATGTGAATCAATGTAAACAAATCATTGTCTGACTTTAGTGATCTATATTGTGTGTCACTGTTAAAGTTCATTTTGTTTATATTGGCCTTGTGTTACATACAATTTATAGCTTAGTAAATATTTGGTACAAAAATAATGAATATATAACTCGGGTATTGTATTATAAGTGGATTTTACTTTTGAGAAGTTGATGGTTAGGTTAATATTGTAATCTTGGACTCCTCTAATAAGGGGAAATAATCAGCACAGATCTTTATACATGGTATTTTTTTTGTTTTCCAGCATGGAGAGTATTTCATTCATCGAGAACATTTTCGGCACAAATCTTTGGAAATGCTTATAAGACATTACTATGAAAATAATTTACCGACAATGAGTTTGATGTTGAAAGTACCTTACAAACTTCATCCTGCATATAAAAGTCTGAATTTGTAAAATATGATCTGACTGGACATAAGTACATTAACAAAAATGAATGCTGTGTAAGATTCAACGAGGGCTGTGTTCAGTTTAAGTATGCACTAGATGACAGCAAATAAAACATTTGCTGTTAGCCAACAGTTTTGATTTTATGAGTCTGAATCTATTTGTCAGTTGTCAGTATTTTAAATTTTGAACATTGTAACTTGTGTGAGAAATGTTTCTCTTTCTTCGGAGATGAAAATGGAACAGGAATTTTATGGCTAAGCATCTCTTTATATACTGCATTGCATTCCCATGACAACCTGTCTAGATGCTTCTGAATTGAAATAATTTTAGCATCAAAGTTTTGAAGAAAGGGGGTTTGAAAAAAACAAAATATTCAGAATAAGCTTTATGGTCAGTAAATATTTTCCTTTTAGTGTAAAAGTATAAAAAAAAAACATCTATAAGCATGAAATAAGACAAGCTATTTAGTCAGGGTAAATGTGGTATTTTTGTAGGAAATTTCGAGCACTGTCCTTTCTGGATTGTTTATTCAAAAGGTGTATTAATTTATTGTACTGTCCTAGAAAATTGTTCAAATCATGTGTTGTAGCACGTTTTCTGATTTCTGTAATTCTGAATACCTTTACTAAATGGAAAACATGGTATAAAGATGGATTGATTATTAACTGTGCTGTATGGTATATTAAGGTAGCTCTTTCTCAGCTCAGGTGGAAGGCATAATTGGCTTTTTTGCATAGATCTGCCTGCTTAGATCTGAAGCCTACCTCTTACCTAGTTATACCCCAGAGAGAATATCTGGAGGCTATATTAGATTCACGTGCATTGGTCGGTCCGTCTGTCTGGCCAGCCACCCATAGACAAAATTCGTCAGGACTGTTTCTCACCAACTGTCTGTCAGGTTTTGATAATAGTTTGCAAGAATCATAAGTATCGAGCATAGTTGTGCATGTTGTTACTGCCCTAATTTTTCACAGAGTTACAGGCTTTTGATTTTTTCAATTCATAAATTTGTCCATGCTATTTCTCAGCAACTAATTGTCAAATTTTAATAATACTTTTCAAGAATCAGAAGTACCAATGCTTTTTGTGCATGTCATTGTTGTGCTCCAGTTCAATGAATTTTAACTGAGTTATGGCCCTTTCATTTTTTTTTTAAACATATAGAAGATAAAAAGTTTGTCTGGTGCAAGTTTCTATGATTTTTTCAGCAATTATTAATTGAAGTATAATCAAACTTCTTTAGTACTTAGCCGAGATTTGCATGTCCTCAGTCTGTGGTGTGTGTATTGAGTTCTGCTGATTGTTTTGGCGGGACGATTGTGTTTGTTTATCCATATGGTTGACTTACACTGCTGAGTTAACTTTCCACCGAAGTTAAAAGTTCTGAATTTTTCAGCCATTTTTTTTTTTTGTATTATGGCAAACAGACAAACAAATGTGGAAGCTACTGTGTCAAGGAGGTATCTGGGGGTATTCATCACCATTAGTGATAGATTTTGTACAGCCACTGTGCCAGAGTGATGTAGTATGGTCAAATTACATTACAGATTTATTCTCTATAGAATTTTTTTTAGGTAACACTTTTAACAAATTAATCTTTGAAAAGATACATGTAAGTTATAACTTAAGAAAACTCCAACGAATTCTGATACACAATGAAATTATTTTAAATATATATATGTTTCAGTCAGTTTCACAAAACTGAAAATATGTGTTTTTTATTCAAGACTCTAAGTTTGTGTTTAAACTGTTTCTTTTTCATTAATGTATAAAATTTAATAGTTTAGCAATAGGCACTTGAATGACTTTTTCCCCCATTTAATTGTATATGAATTTCATACCAAGTTATTTCCCATGGGAAGTGAAGGGTGATAAAGAAGATCCCAATTTATTTATGTTTTTATCTGGTGTTCTTTGACATTTTACCATTTTTTCAAGTTACTGTACTATATGAAAGCTTATTTATCAGTTGTCACTCTATTTAAAAGTTTAGCTAATGGTTCAACACTCTTGTTAACTTACATTTTAATGTTTTATCCGTAAGGTGCAAAATGCTGGCTGTAGTCAGCCTATGAACTGTATTGGAAAAGAATTGGTAAATTTCCTAACTGGAGAAAGTGTAGGCAGTATAAGGGTTTCAAGTGCATGTAAATATTGCATTAAGAATATGCTACTTAATTCACTGATAACATCTGAGAAGTACCTTTGAGACCCATTGGTCAACTATTGTAAACCTGTCCAGTCTCTTAACATTCCGTGAATTGAGTAAATGGTTAATTCAAGGAAGACCACAACACGGTAGGAATGCTGATTTTTCGGATTATTCTAGCTTGTTGGTGTCCTACCAATGACTCACTTTCGGGAACTGTAGGTTTACCCTGTGTCGGTTGGTTTGATCTTGATATGTTGGCTCTCAAAATTTGAAAGCTAAATTTATGCAATGTGGTTCGCTAGTATGTAGATAATGCATGTCACAGCTATGTCCTGTGTCCGTCAGTCTGTCTGTATATGCTTCAGATTGAAAATTTTTTTTCTGTAGGAACTAAAAAGTTTTGAACTACATTCATAAAACTTTAATACTGATTGAAGTTGGCAAGCAGATTGAAGACCTCACACAAAATGTTTATGTTATTTGTGTATTTAACTTTCTGCCATCCAAAAAACTAAAAAAAGTTTTGAAGAATGCAAGGATGGTAAATACCGAAAGCATTATGAAGAGAATGCTCGGGTTTGAAATTTGTTCTCTTCCGATCCAGAAAATCTGGATAATGCAACGTATCAAAAGGTTTTGTAGGACAACAAAAATGAGGTTGTTATGGCAGCTAATAGTAAAAATCATCCACACTTGTGAGAATGTATGAGGGATTCTGACAGATAGGCAAGTTCAGTACTGCCTAAAACCTAGACAAAGGTACATTTCATAGCCTGGATTCCATGTTTTACCACATATGTACCATATGTCAAACTCATAAAAGCTTGACCAAGATGCTACAACAGGAAAATAGGTGTAACCTTTAACATGATTTTAACTAGTATTAAATGGGGAATGGTGGCCTAGTGGTCAAAGTATCAGCATCTCAACCCTGGGATTATGGGTTGGAGCCCTCCCAGGGTCACAACCATGTTTCCTCATGACACCAGTTCTTCTTGGTTCCAGGAAGCAGGCACAATCCAGCTAAAATAATGTTTAAACTAAATAGTTGTTAACAGCGAGTTACTAACTTAATGTCCTACAGTATGCTTTGTTTCATGTTTTTACTTTGCATTTTAAGGATGAGGTGGGCTCCTAGAACCCATGAATACTATAACCACACTTGGATACTCAGCTTCTTCAATACAGTTTATAGAAAAATATTTTACACCTGCAATATTGTTTGTGTAATGCAATCATGTTGAAAATAAATATTTATGAAACATTTTCGTTTTTTTAAATTTTTTTTTTTGTCTTATTTGAGTAACTTTGTTTAAGGCTTGACCAAATTATATCAATTTCCTCTGTTTTATGAAAGAGAGGAAGCCTCCCAAAAAAACCCTATATCAATTTCCTCTGTTTTATGAAAGAGAGGAAGCCCCCCAAAAAAACCCAGTATGGTACTACAGAACCTGAGATAGAGGAAATTGTAAAACAATGATTTACTGTACAGTAAAATTTCTATCTCTCTCTTCTCCTTTTTTGCCCACATTTTACTGTTTAAATTTTCTTTTTTTTTGGCTGCAACCATACTTACCAGCTGGGATTGAACCTCAACCTTTCTGATTACAAGGCAAGTGTGTTTACCTTTACACCAGTAAGTCCCCCCACTTATATACAGTTAGTAGTTTCCATTTATTTGAACTTTTCATGCAGATGATTGTATCATAATAAAAGGATTTTAAAAGAGTAAACACAACAGAAAAGGCTTAGTAGTGTAGTGGTTAGGTAGTTTGCTTAGGACACTAAGGTACTGGAGTTCAAAACCAGCTAGGGACAAGGTATTTACAAAAAAATATGGAAAGAAGCTATTTTCTGACAAATCTGAAACAGAAAATAATTCAGCTTTGCACTTCTACATAAAAACACTTTTGGTGGGTAATCTCCATCAAATCATTTTTTCATCCCACACTACTGGTTGCATGCTTTTATATTTTAAAAATATATAGGAAAAGCTAATACCTTCAAAATCTTGAAAGAGAAAGACAAATAACACAACAATTGTAACAAGTATTGCAAGTTGAAGTATTGGAACAACAACAAAAAAAAGCAAACTTTTTATCATCTTAATATTGTAAGATACAGCATCATGAAATAAAAAAAAATTCAACACCATCTTGCCTAAGTATGATGAAAACGAAAAATTTGCACTAGCTTCTTAGTCTGATAAAAGGGTGAAAGCTTGACATCCACAATAAGGAATCACTAAGAAGCTTGTGAAAAAGAAATTTCTACTCAACTTACAGTAAAACGGAAAGGCAAAATCCAAAGCTATTGTTATATAATAAACCTAGCTTATCTTGATAAAGCATGATGAAAAGGCAAAACCAACATTACTGTGATATAGCCTGATGAAAAGGCAAAACCTTTAAAACTTTGATATAGCCTGATGAAAAGGCAAAACCTACACTACCTTGATTATAGCATGGTGAAAAGGCATAACCTAGACTACCCTGATATAGCACAGTGAAAAGGCAAAAACCTATACTACCTTAATTTAGTTTGGTGAAAAGGCAAAACCTACACTACCTTGATATATGGTGAAAAGGCAAAAACTATACTATCTTTATATAGTTTGGTAAAAAAGCAAAACTTACACTACCTTGATACAGTGTGGTGAAAAGGCAAATCACACTACCATGATAAACTTTGGTGAAAGGCAAAACCTTCACTACCTTGATATAACATGGTGAAAAGGCAAACCCTACACTACCTTGATATAGCACAGTGAATAGGCAAAACCTACATTATCTTGATATAACCTTGCGAAAAGACAAAACTTACACTACCTTCATATATGATGCTGAAAAGGCAAAACCTATACTACTTTGATATAATTTGGTGAAAAGGCAAAAACCTACACTAAAGTGATATAGCCTGATGAAAAGGCAAAACCTACACTACCTTGATATAGCATGGTGAAAAAGGCAAATCCTACACTACCCTGATATAGCATGGTGAAAAGGCAAAACCTACACTACCTTGATATAGCATGATGAAAAGGCAAAACCTACACTACCTTGATATAGCATGGTGAAAAAGCATAACCTACACTACCCTGATATAGCACAGTGAAAAGGTAAAACCTACAATACCTTGATATAGCATGGTGAAAAGGCAAAACCTACACTACCCTGATATAGCATGATGAAAAGGCAAAACCTACACTACCTTGATATAGCATGGTGAAAAGGCATAACCTACACTACCCTGATATAGCATGGTGAAAAGGCAAAACTTATACTACCTTGATATAAGATGGTGAAAAGGCAAAACCCTATACTACCTTAATTAGTTTGGTGAAAAGGCAAAACCTACACTACCTTGATATAGCATGGTGAAAAGGCAAAACCTACACTACCTTGATATAGCATGGTGAAAAGGCAAAACCTACACTACCCTGATATAGCATGATGAAAAGGCAAAACCTACACTACCTTGATATAGCATGGTGAAAAGGCATAACCTATACTACCCTGATATAGCACAGTGAAAAGGCAAAACCTACACTACCTTGATATATGATGGTGAAAAGGCAAAACTTATACTACCTTGATATAAGATGGTGAAAAGGCAAAACCCTATACTACCTTAATTAGTTTGGTGAAAAGGCAAAACCTACACTACCTTGATATATGATGGTGAAAAGGCAAAACCTATACTACTTTAATATAGTTTGGTGAAAAGGCAAAACCTAATCTACCTTGATATAGGATAGTGAAAAGGCAAAAACTATACTACCTTTATATAAGTTGGTAAAAAGGCAAAACCTACACTACCTTGATATAGTTTGGTTAAAAGGCAAATCACACTATCATGATAAAGTTTGGTGAAAGGCAAAACCTTCATTACCTTGATATAACATGGTGAAAAGGTAAACTCTACACTAGCTTGATATAGCACAGTGAAAAGGCAAAACCTACACAATCTTGATATAACCTGGTGAAAAGACAAAACCTACACTACCTTGATATATGATGGTGAAAAGGCAAAACCTATACTTCTTATATATAGTTTAGTGAAAAGGCAAAACCTACACTACCTTGATATAGGATGAAAAGGCAAAAACTATACTACCTTAATATAGTTTGGTAAAAAGGCAAAACCTACACTACCTTGATATAGTTTGGTGAAAAGGCAAATCACACTACCATGATAAAGTTTGGTGAAAGGCAAAACCTTCACTACCTTGATATAACATGGTGAAAGGCAAACCCTACACTACCTTGATAAAGCACAGTGAATAGGCAAAACCTGCACTATCTTGATATAAACTGGTGAAAAGACAAAACCTACACTACCTTATATTTGATGGTGAAAAGGCAAAACCTATACTACTTTGATATAATTTGGTGAAAAGGCAAAAACCTGCACTACTCTGATATAGCCTGGTGAGAAAAAAACAACCTACACTACCTTTATATACATGTAGCAAACTGAAAAGGCAAACACTAAATTCCTTGATATAGCCTAGTGAAAAGAGAAAACCTACACTACCTGTTATAGACTGGTGAAAAGGCAAATCCTACATTACCTTGATACAGCACAGTGAAAAACCTACACTACTTTGATACAGCACAGTGAAAAGGCACAACATATACTATCTTGATACAGCATTGTGAAAAGGCAAAACCTACACTATCTTGATATAACCTGGTGAAAAGGCAAAACCTACACTACCTTGATATAGCACAATGAAAAGGCAAAACCTACACAACCTGATATAGCATTGTGAAAAGACAAAACTTATGCTACCTTAGCACAACCTATACTTCAGTGACATAACATGATGAAATGACAAAACCTACCTTACCTTGGTGAAAAGGCAAATCCTACATTACCTTGATACAGCACAGTGAAAAGGCAAAACCTACACTACCTTGATACAGCACAGTGAAAAGGCACAAAATACACTATCTTGATACAGCATTGTGAAAAGGCAAAACCTACACTATCTTGGTATAACCTGGGGAAAAGACAAAACCTACCCTACCTATATACAGCTCAGTGAAAAGGCAATACCTACATTACCTTGATACAAGACAGAAAAAAGGCTAAACCTACAGTACCTAAATATAGCAAAATGGAAAGGCAAAACTTTCCCTACCTTGATAAAGCATTGTGAAAAGACAAAACCTACACTTCCTTGATATAGGATGTTGAAAACCTATCCTTCCTTTGTATAGGATGGTGAAAGGGCAAAACCTGAACTTCCTTGATATAGTTTGGTGAAAACCTATCCTTCCTTGTTATAGGATGGTCAAGAAGCAAAACCTGCACTTCCTTGATATAGTTTGGTGAAAACCTATCCTTCCTGCATATAATATTGTGAAAAGGCAAATTCTACACTACCTTGATTTAGCACAGTGGAAAGGCAAACCAACACTTCCTTGATATAGAACAGTGAAAAGGCACAAACTATACTGTCTCAATATAGCATTGTGAAAAGGTAAAACCTATACTATCTTGATATAGCCTGGTGAAAAGACAAAACCTACACTACCTTGGATAGCACAGTGAAAATGCAAAGCCTATACTACCTTGATACAGCATAGTGAAAGGACAAAACCTATACTGTCTTGATATAGCATGATGAAAAGGCAAAACCTACACTATCTTGATATAGCATTGTGAAAAGGCAAAACCTACACTTCCTTGATATCGTTTGATGTAAAGCCAAAACTTACGCTTCCTTGACATAGGATGGTGAAAAGGAAAAAACTACACTACCTTAGTACAGTTTGGTGAAAAGGCAAAACCTTCACTACCTTGATAAAAATTGGTAAAAACCTATACTTCCTTGGTGGAATAAGATGAAGAGACAACATCTACACTACCTTGATATAGTTTGCTGAAAAGGCAAAACCTATACTTCCTTGATATTGAATGGTTAAAAGGCAAAACTTGCACTTTCTTGATATATAGGGTGTTGAAAAGGCAAAACCTACACTAACTTAATATAGCATTGTGAAAAGACAAAACCTACACCATTTATATATAGCATGATGAAAAGGCAAAAACTACACTACCTTGATACAGCATGATGAATAGACAAAACCTACACTACCTTGATACAGCATAGTGAAAAGACAAAACCTACACTATCTTGATACAGCATGATGAAAAGACAAAACCTACACTACCTTGATACAGCATGGTGAAAAGACAAAACCTACACTATCTTGATATAGCATGGTGAAAAGACAAAACCTAAACTATCTTGATACAGCATTGTGAAAAGACAAAACCTACACCATTTTGATATAGCATGATGAAAAGGCAAATCCTACTCTTTCTTGATTTAGCATGGTAAAAAGGCAAAACCTACACTATCTTGATATAACATGATGAAAAGACAAAACCTACACTTTCTTGATTTAGCATGATGAAAAGGCTGAAACTACACTACATGGATATACTTTAACACATAAACTCATTTTGTCAGTAAGATGTTTAAATATATATTAATGGTAATTTTAAAACTAAATGTACCCTTCATTTTGTTTTATGTTTTTGTCTGTAATATCAAATCTGGTACAAGAGATAAATATGTTAAGGTAGATGGACAGAGACTGACCACAAAAAGCTCATGCATAGGTGAGCTTAGAGGTAAAAATTAAACACAAACATATCAAGACTTCAGAGAATTATTTCCTGCAAATTGTTCTTTATGTTCTACAATACAGCATCATTCAAGAAAGTTTTATAACATACTGAGCGTAATTTTGTTATATATAATGTTTCCTCTCATGATCTTTAATGTCATTTAGATTACATCTATCTCATTTCACACAGTGTTTCATACAACTCTTATCAGATAACTAAGAGTTGCAAATTCAATAATGATCTTACAAGTGCATAGCCTACTGGAAATCAAAAACCATTTAAAATTCACTCAAAGGTCTATTCAACGGCCTCGGACACCTTCCTTTACACATGAGAAGCATAATTCATGTATATAATGACATTTTCTAAACATTGCAAAATAATAGTAAAAGTACTTAACAAAAGTAACAAAAAAAGAAAGAATTCTATACAAGTGTAAATTTAACCTGTATGAATAAACCTTGTGTATTAAAAAAATAATGACCTAGACCTTTGTAGACATAAGTTCACAAGTTTCAACCCTTCTTTCATTGTAAGTTTCCTCTTCTTGGCTCATACTTGTTGATAAAACATCTTTAGTTTAGCACTGACCTTGACCTAAAATGCATCTAAAATTTTCTCTATAGAAGAACCAATTAGTATGTTAACTACTCCTTTCATAAACATTAAAACTACTGGCTTGATGACATCCCTGTTAACTTTATGGCTATATCAGACTCCATCTCTATTGTTTATTAACTTCATATTTTAAAGTGAGGTACAGATCCATTAAAAGTAATATTTCCAGGTAGATCTTAAATTTCACCTGCTTATCTCAAAATTTAGCAAGAGAATGTAAATTACAAGTTAAGATTTTTTAACATTATTGCTGATAACACTGATATATGTCACACTATCACCTCGATAAAATATCACAAAATCGGCAGAAAAATACTGTAAAATGAAATTCAGAAGACATCTCAAAGTTTCATTTTTACAATAAAGAACTCTGGCGTTTTTTGTTGTTGTTTTTTTGCATGAATAATGTATCTGCACTCAAAACAAATCAAACAAACAAAACCTTTTACTGTTATCTGAAAACTACAAACAAATGACAACCTTACCTTAATATTTCTACATTAATCATATGATAACAGGTCTTTATTGACTGGCAGTTTTTGCCTCACTATCTTAACCCTTTACTCCATATATACGCATTTTTAAGCAGGTGCAGGTGCGACCAGTGCTGTCTGATCAGGATCTGCACTGGTCACTTTTTGGTCAGAAATAACCTAATGTATCAAAAGGCAAACAGTGTAGATCCTGAGCAGATGGCATGGATGTGCAGGCTGATCTGGATCTACACTGTTTGCCCAAGCCATAAAGGTGTATATATGGAGGAAAGGGTTAAATGGTCCGCATTTTTTCTCATAACCAAGAATATTCATACAATCAATCATAACCTCTTGAAAATTCAACACTTCACTTTTCTATTCCAATTTCTGCAACAACCTTGTACTGACAAAAATAATATGAACTCTAGAGTTTATATGAGTCAGTGAAATAGATTTTTTTTCAATAAAAAAATTGTAATGCAAATGTGACACAGAAAATGGGCACACAACTGGGTTCAATGAAAAATCTTCAAAAACATGAGAACACCAGTGATTAAACACTTAACAATACATGTACATATAGAACGTGTGATACATTCAGTTGTATGCAAGAGAAGATCTTTAAATTCTTCAGCTCTAAAGATAATTTTGGCCTCTTTGATGAGTATTAATTCACACTTTACATGTATGGTAAAAAAACTAACTTTTTATATATTAACCTTAGAAACAAAAAAGTCTAACATGCATGCAAAATTGTCATATGTATATGCAACAGTCTCCATAAACTGCAAAAAAAGTATATACATTGTAATTGGAATACTGAATAAGAATTAGTATAGGATGTTGTGGCAGTGTCTCTAAATTCAGCTGTAGAAATTCTTTAAAAAATATGCAGTTTGTATTATAGATTAAACAAAAATTGCAATTTATATATCTGTTTATGAGGATAAATGATAAAAATACACAGGTGATGTAAAACAAAATTAGAATTAGTTGTAAATAAATATCTGTCATGAATTTGACATGATGTAACGAACAGAGTTTGTTAAAATTTATACTTCGGTGGACAAGGATTATTTACAATGCATGCAACATGACTTTAAGATGCAGTTTGTATTCAACAGTTTTTGGACCAAAGACTAAATTAACGTAAAAACTTCCCTTTTAAGTATTAAAACCAGAAATTATACAGCTGTTAACACACTTGGATCATTAATGTACCATTTAATTACAGTAACTAATGTATCATTAAAGTTCACATCACTGAAGTGAATATATGTGACATGACATAACAAAATCAACACTCTGGACAATTTGATGTAACAGAGAAAACAACGTCAACGTAAAAGTTTGACGTCAACAATTTCTTCATAAACTGATTAACAATTTCTTCATAAACTGATTAACAATTTCTTCTCACAATGTTATCTGCTTTCTTCTTTGATTAACCAAAAAGTATTGTCTGTGAAAAACGTGAGTTAAGTCTTTTAAGGTTACTGAAACATAGATATGAATCACACAACAACTTTGCAATTGCACAATGCATGCTACGTGGAATGACATTCCTGATGTGAAAATGATTAATAGAAATGTCATCCATGCATTGTTTATTCCACTATCAGTGTACGTTCTGGTAGTCAGAGTGCAATAAAAAGTATACAAAACAAAGCAGTTTCTACTTTCTAGGGGAAAAAAACCTGAAAATCTAAGATTTGACCATATTGTTGATAATCTCACGACACAGCCCATATGTATTAATGTATCATTAAAGTTTGGTCTGTCAGTCAAATCATGGACTGAATTTGACAAAACAAAAGAAGTCTTTTATTAGGCTTCTTTGACAATATGATGATTAAAGACATGATTTATAAATACTTTTGCAAAGTCTTCACTTAAAAGCAGAGAATATCAGGTCTACAAGTGGAATGTTATTATAAAAATTCTTTGGCAGATATCCTGCTTTGGAGATTCAAGATCACATGTTCTGTCACTTGTAAATAAAGTCATTTCGATATGCATAATTAAAAATTTGTGCATGAGGATAAAATAATCATGAGTTAAGTTGTTGCTATCTATCTAAAGCCACTATCACAAAATTTCAAAATCCTCATTGTATGATGGGATATTATTATCAACTGGTGTCATGTCTGCTTCCGGTTCTGGAAGGAACGGTATAAATTTTAACCACTTAGATCTTCTCATCTCCTTCGGCATTGGTGGATTATAAAGTTCGCCTGATTCGACGTAATATGAGCTGTTGTCATTAAGCTGTGGCTTACTCCAAGCGAGTATTCCTCGTTCTTCTTTGGTCCCTGAAAAAAAAGTGAAGTTATAGCAATGCTTTGAAGCCTGTGAGCAGGTGTTTCTTTATCTTACTGACAAAATATGATTTGCTGTAAACTGAGGAGGCTGTACAATAAATATGCTCAAAATTTGACAAAACTTGTTGCAAAGACGTCTTTTGGGTCCAAATTAATGGATATTTGCAGCATTCTGCATTAATCAATACAAAAGATTGTTACATTTGTACTAGTAATAAAAAGCTTAGCCTGAATTCTGACGTAAACTTAAATATACAATTTAAGAATTACAAGACTTAAAATGTATCAAAGTTAATACATGTATATGTATCGTACACTGGCATACATTGTCAAACTCCTGCAAACCTACAGTTACTGAAATACTGGTAAATAAATACTGAAAGACTAAAACTTCAAACGTACCTGGTACAGTATTATCAAGAAAGAATGCACAAAGAGCTCCGGCGAAGTTTGCATTACCGAAAAACATCTTTAAAAAGTTGCGCAATGCAAGATTATCTGAAACCAAAAATAAGACAGCGTCACAGGGTTAGAAGACATTTTGAAAAACAATGCTTGTGTAGGTTATGTACAGAACAATGCAGTCAATGAATTCATTGTAAGAATTCAATACTACAGCCAAGTATGCAGTGATTAACCTTTAATGAAAGTGAATTTCATAACAAACAGTTTGAAACAGCTGAGAACATTCTGCTACATCCATTAAATCAATCCATCATGAAACATCTGCAGGAATACATTAAAACAGTATACTATCACATAGTCTAACATATAATCTTTATTTCTGAAGTTAAAAATACCACAAATGCTATGATCCAACCTTGCTGCTGGAAGCCTTACTTACCTGTTTGGATGATTTCTGGGTTGTTCTCAATGAAGTAAGGTACCATGATCCCAACAAGCAGAGAAAGTCCAAGTATTGCCAGGTTTCTTGTACTTGTTAAGGAAACTTCGGTCAGATTTGATATAATCACACCTATAAGAGAAAAATGAACATGATCATCACCCATTAGGTAAAATGGTACCAATAGGTAACCATTTTTAAAAAAAAACCCTCATCATACCCATAGGATATGATCATTATACATGAAGATCACAATTCATTGTTTGTGTTTAAAGTCGTTTTCAGTCAGAAAGTATGTCATGTCACTTGTTTCACCTTTCAAACTTCACTTAGAGTTTGTAGACATTTTATGTTATTCAAAGCTAGGAAAAGTGTATTCTTTAAGACTGTTAAGGGAATATCAGCCAAGTCCCCTGATGGGCTTTTTATATCAACAGCGGCAATGTCTCCTCACAGGCTTTTTATATCAACAGCAGCCATGTCCCCTGATGGGCTTTTTATATCAACAGCAGCCATGTTTCCTGATGGGCTTTTTATATCAACAGCGGCCATGTCCACTAATGGGCTTTTTATATCAACAGCGGCCATGTTTCCTGATGGGCTTTTTATATCAACAGCGGCCATGTTTCCTGATGGGCTTTTTAAATCAACAGCGGCCATGTTTCCTGATGGGCTTTTTATAACAACAGCAGCCATGTTTCCTGATGGGCTTTTTAAATCAACAGTGGCCATGTTTCCTGATGGGCTTTTCATATCAACAGCGGCCATGTTTCCTGATGGGCTTTTCATATCAACAGTGACCATGTTTTCTGATGGGCTTTTTACATCAACAGCGGTCATGTTTCCTGATGGGCTTTTTATATCAACAGCGGCCATGTTTCCTGATGGGCTTTTTATATCAACAGCGGCCATGTTTCCTGATGGGCTTTTTATATCAACAGCGGCCATGTTTGCTGATGGGCTTTTTATATCAACAGCAGCCATGTTTGCTGATGGGCTTTTTATATCACCAGCTGCAATGTTTCCTGATGGGCTTTTTATATCAACAGCGGTCATGTTTCCTGATGGGCTTTTTATATCAACAGCGGCCATGTTTCCTGATGGGCTTTTTATATCAACAGCGGCCATGTTTCCTGATGGGCTTTTTATATCAACAGCGGCCATGTTTGATGATCGGCTTTTTATATCAACAGCGGCCATGTTTGCTGATGGGCTTTTTATATCACCAGCGGTCATGTTTCCTGATGGGCTTTTTATATCAACAGCGGTCATGTTTCCTGATGGGCTTTTTATATCAACAGTGGCCATGTTTCCTGATGGGCTTTTTATATCAACAGTGGCAATGTTTCCTGATGGGCTTTTTATATCAACAGCGGCCATGTTTCCTGATGGGCTTTTTATATCAACAGCGGCGATGTTTCCTGATGGGCTTTTTATATCAACAGCGGCCATGTTCCCTGATGGGCTTTTCTTATCAACAGCGGCCATGTTTCCTGATGGGCTTTTTATATCAAGAGCAGCCATGTTTCCTCATGGACTTTTTATATCAACAGCGGCCATGTTTCCTGATGGGCTTTTTATATCAACAGTATATCAACAGCAGCCATGTTTCCTGATGGGCTTTTTATATCAACAACAGCCATGTTTCCTGATGGGCTTTTTATATCAACAGCGGCTATGTTTCCTGATGGGCTTTTTATGTCAACAGAGGTCATGTTTCCTGATGGGCTTTTTATATCAACAGCGGCCAAATTTCCTGATGGGCTTTTTATATCAACAGCACATTTGATTTTAAAACCAACAAGTTTAGTTCATTACACTCTTTTGAAGAGCAATTTCTTTTTCTTAAAATTGTTCAACATATATTATAAACAAGAAATGTTTGTAAAAAATAAATGCCCCCCCCCCCTGGCAGCACCTAATTGCTTGTGGTTGGGCCAAAGCGTTCTCTAGTTATTGATCAGAAACCTTTTTAGGATCAAGGTCCCTGTGGCCTTGACCTTTGACCTAATGACCTCAAAATCAATAGGGGTCATTTACTGGTCATGACCAACCAGCATACCAAGTTTGGTGAACGTAGGTCAAAGCATTCTCTAGTTATTGATCGGAAACCATTTTTAGAGTCAAAGTCTCTGTGAGCTTGACCTTTGACCTAATGACCTCAAAATCAATAGGGGTCATCTACTGGTGATGACCAACCAGTAAACCAAGTTTGGTGAACCTAGGTCAAAGCGTTCTCTAGTTATTGATCAGAAACCGTTTTTAGGATGAAGGTCCCTGTGGCCTTGACCTTTGACCTCAAAATCAATCGGGGTCATTTACTGGTCACGACCAACCAGCACACCAAGTTTTGTGAACGTAGGTCAGAGCATTCTCTAGTTATTGATCTGAAACCGTTTTTAGAGTCAAAGTCTCTGTGAGCTTGACCTTTGACCTAATGACCTCAAAATCAATAGACGGTCATCTACTGGTGATGACCAACCAGCATACCAAGTTTGGTGAACCTAGGTCAAAGCATTCTCTAGTTATTGATCGGAAACGGTTTTTAAATGAAAGTCTCTGTGATCTTGACCTTTGACCTAATGACCTCAAAATCAATAGGGGTCATCTACTGGTGATGACCAACCAGCATACCAAGTTTGGTGAACCTAGGTCAAAGCGTTCTCTAGTTATTGGTCAGAAACCGTTTCTACCTACAAGGTCAATGTGACCTTGACCTTTGACCCCTTGACACCAAAATCAATAGGGGTCATCTACTGGTGATGGACAATCATCCTACCAAGTTTGAAGTTCCTAGGCCTAAGCATTCTTTAGTTATTGGTCGGAAACCATTTGGTCTACGGACCGACGGACCGACCGACAGACAGACAAATGCAAAGCAATATACCCCCACTTCTTTGAAGAGGGGGCATAATAAATATTCAATAACTAGATTTAATCTTTGCAGATACATAAAATGGTTAAAGAGCAACATCCAAGGGTTATAACTCATATTCCCTACTGGCAAAGTATTTTAAAAGATTTTGTTTGCATTGTAAGACTTACAATGTAAGTCCTGTTCTGTAATTATTTCTATCAACTGTGTCAGAAATTGACTTGAACTTGTATGTCATTTTAAATGGAAGTGCAGTTTATGCACAATAATATTTTCATCATAACTTGCTAAAGAAATAACTCTACATTGTGGGTCTGTTTCAGAAAAACCGTTTAAATAAAAATTCACAAATGGTAATAACTCTGCAAATCACCATGATAGTGTTAACTGCACTTTTCCCTAGTGCTGTCCACTAAACCTTCCACGTTCATTTAAACAAAATATAGATTGTTGACAAAATCAATGTTTACCAATGAATACTGCAGTGATGGACATGAGGGCGCCACCCAGAACTGGTTCAGGTATCATAATGAAGACGGCAGAAAATTTACCCAACACACCAATCAACATGTATATTATACCAACAGTAATAAACACCCAGCGACTAGCTACCTGTAATGGCATAGAAATACAAGCTTAGCATCTTATGACGTGTTAAACTTTGAGACAACAGTAAAATACTACATTCTTTTGTTCAAAATTAGAATTTTTATTTCTTGTCCAATAACAGTCTTGAATTTCACTTTTTTCTTTCATAATTTTTCTTTTTATTAGAACTGGAATACTATTTTGATATACGAGTCCGTGGAAATGTGCATTACATTTTCATAAAATGAGAATCAAGTAGAAAGAACAGAATTAAGAGCAAACTGAAAGCACGAAATTGTTTTAATCAGGACCCCCCCCCCCAATAAAAAATAGTCTAACGTTTTTATAACCTTGACTTTTCACAACTACTGTTACTCTTGTTAAAATTTCAGCCTCACCTTTGTTAGTCCCATAGCACCGATGTTCCCAGCATAAGTTGTTGTGGCATGCCCGCATCCCACAGTACCAGCCAGGAAGGTACACAACCCTTCTATTGTGAGGCCACGATTCACTGCGTGACGTGGAGGCGGGGGCACATGACAAGCACGTGCACAAGCAAAATAATCTCCAACAGAATCCAAGATGGAGAGTATTGTTGCTAGGAGACAACCAACCAAAGCTGTCGCACTAAATGAAATTGGACCAAACTGACCTATCAGAGACAAGAAAAAGGTTTTGAAAAAAAACATGTATCTTTACAGGCTTTGTATGGTTTACTAGCTGATCAAAGTCCTCTTATAATAAAAATTATCTCGCAGCACCGAGGAAACAATTTTGTCATGTTGTTTGAATAAGACACAAAAAGTACATTTGTATCAATAAAGCAACCATGCACAAAATAGTTCTATGCGATGTTCAACAAACCATCGACATCAAGAAGACAAGGAACTGACCAGGATATGGGAAGTAGAACCATTCCGATTTATCCAAGACATCAATTCTTGCGTCAGTGCGCGTGCGGAAATGTGGATTGTCAGGGTCATTTGGTACCAAGTCATAGGCTGTGATGATTCCACTGGCTATTGTACCCACAACCATACCTATGAGAATCTACAGAAAAACGAGTAGAATCAGATACCAACTTCATAAAAAAATCAAACAAATTAAAAATCATGGTCATGTAAGTACAATGAAAAAAATGCATTGCCATACAGTTATATTAACCCTTAACCTGCTGGAACCGAAAGTGATTAGCCTTTGCCACCAGTATAGAGCCAGGCCAGCCTGCACATCCGTGCAATCTGACCAGGCTCTATACTGTTGGTAGCTCAATTTTTTTGTTTTTATATTGAAATCCCTTAAACTTTGAATGGACTGTTCCAAATTCAAAGCTGGGCAAACCCATTACAAAAATTCAGCATGTTCAGGGTTAATCTTCAATTTACTTTTCGTGTTCAGTTTCCAGACGTAACAATTTCTCTTTTTGATTAAAATTTCAAGACACTTATTGTTATGTATTTTATGAATTTTTTACTGTGTCCTACCATTTGACTTGTTTCATGTTATACTTATAACTCTCAAAATGCTATCAGTGCGAAATGGACCTGTACTGATAAATACTGTTGTTAACATTATATTGTAAAGATATAAAGAGAGATATTGTTCTTACTGCAAACACTTGATGGAACGGGTACCAGGTAATCCTAAAACCCTTCTTTCGTGAACACACTGGTATTGGGGTCTTCTTCCGGCCAAGGTACAGAGACAAAATGATTGTTACACCAGCCGTTCTGAAAAATACATTAGTTTTAATATGCACCCTCTGCAAAATAAGATTTGCATTTCATGGTAAACATGGTATTGAGTGCCCTATTAAGTGGACTGCATTTAACCTTGACCTTTCTCATGATTGCAGACGAATATCAAGAGCATATGACTTTAAACAAGATACTGCTATTTCTATGACTGCACTAAGAGTCTCCTTAAACAATAAAAAAGATGACACTTAATTGCTCCCCTGCATCCCATTGATAAGGGGTCATAACTCTGGAACCCATGACAGGATAGGTTGGTTCAGGAAACAAGATGACCCATTTTCACTCTACAGGTCCCTGTGAACTTAACCTTTGAACTATGGACCCTAAAAACAATAGGGTTCCTCTAATACAATTATCCTATAAAGTTTGAAGGCTCTGGGTGTAATGGTACTACAGTTACTCTGCATAAATACTTTTCACTCTAAAGGTCCCTGTGACCCTGACCTTTGACATACTAGCCCCAAAAACAATATCGTTCTTCTATTCAGTAAAAGCAATCATCCTGTGAAGTTTTTCCCTATTATAAGTCTTTGTGTAAAGTTAAATGACCTCCCCAGGTGGGACCAGTTTTGACCCTGTGACCTAGTTTTTGAGCAAAGATGACCCACATTCTAGACATTATCAAGAAAAAACATTCTGACAAGTTTTCATGTCACTTCAACAAAAGAACACAGTAAGGAACATTTCGGTGCAATTTGATGGAAAATTACCTTGCCATTGAGAAGGAGATGCTGTTTGGTTTCTATTCTACTTTTAGCTTTTGCAGCCCTTATGTGCAATGGAGCATAACAGTTTGAGCAATTTTAGAAAAGGCCATTATAAGGAACATTTCTGTCAAATTTGGGTTGAAATGGCCAAGTGGTTTTGGAGAAGGTGTCATTTAAAGCAAAATATTGACGAAAATCTATTTTTAGCTCTGGCGGCCATTTTGTTCAAAGCAGCAGAACCGTTTTAGTAATTTTAATAGAGGGCTAAGTAAGGAACAATTTCTGTGAAATTGGTGGAAATTCTCCCAACCGTTTTGAAGATGTTGTATGAATTTTTTTCTATTTTTAGCTTTTGCAGCCCTTTTGCAATGTAGCGAAACGGTTTGAGCAATTTTAGAAAAGGCAGTGGCTACGATTACGGAACCGTAATCCTAGCCTCCGAGTCTAGGATTACGGAAGTTCCGTAATCCTAGACAAACCCACTGGAAAAGGCTACGGTTACGGAAGTTTTTTTTTTTAAAGAAGCGTATTTTCAACAGTTAGATATCAAATAGCATGTCAAATTTAATTTTAATTCATTAAACAAACCATTTTACCAACTTTGCGTTATCAAACTGTCATTTTGATTGTTGTCATTTTGATTGTTGTTTGAGCAACGAAATAACGTTAAATATCGTTGTCATCTGTAGTTGGACAAGTTACATATTTGTTTCTTCCCCAACGTTCCCCAAACAGTTAGAAATTGACAGAAATTGACCTGCAGTATTTGCTTCCTAACATTATAATTCAATGAAAACTTGGAATTTAATAGACAATCGTTCATTTTTTGGCGTCATAATAATGCGAACAAGATAACACTTAAGACAATACACACTACAGGGCAATAAACCGATGGACACTTTTGCACTGTTCAATTTTTAGCCACAAATAGCGCCACCTACTTCGAGTAAAAGTCAAGCGCAATACATACAGAGCGTACACCACCAATTTTAAATTGACGAGGAAAGTTTGAAAAAATGTTTTTAGAGTAAATTATTGATTGAGAAAATACATTCAAACATCAAACTGTATTTTTATGACGTTTTTACCAAACCTTTAATCTTAAAACCAAAGAAAAATGACATTTTACAGACTTGCTTTCCGATCACAATTTTCGCACTTTGAAACTCATTTTAACCGTTGTTTAAAAATATATGATTTTTTATAACCAAACGAATTCAATTAAGCAATGTTTCATGAAAAAAATGAGATATTTTTCAAGAAGATTGCTTGACATTTAGCAAAGAAAAAGCAATTTAAATGAAGCAAGTACCGATGGCGTATCGGCGATTCCATGTTTTTACTCGATTATTACTTGTAATATTTGAGAAAAATACCTGTTTATCACTCGATTTTTGGGTATGTAACCCTTCTTTAAAAAATATTCCGTAACCGTAGCCTATTCCAGTGGGTTTGTCTAGACTCGGAGGCTAGGATTACGGTTCCGTAACCGTAGCCACTGCCTTTAGAAAAGGGCATGATAAGGAACATTTCTGTCAAGTTTGGTTTAAAATGGCCAAGTGGTTTAGAAAGAGATGTCATTTGAAGCCAGATATTGACAAAAATCTACTTTTAGCTCTGGCCGCCATTTTGATCAATGGAGTGGAACCATTTTATTAATTTTAATAGAGGGCTATGTAAGGAACATTTCTGTGAAATTTGGTGAAAATATCCCGACCGTTTTGGAGGGGAAATTGTTTGAATTTTTTTCTATTTTTAGCTTTTGCAGCCTTTATGTGCAATGGAGCAGAAGGGTTTCATCAATTTTAGAAAAGGGCATTATAAGGAACATCTCTTTTAAATTTGGTTTGAATGGCAAAGTGGTTTAGGAGAAAGTGTCATTTAAAGCAAATTATTGACGAAAATCTATTTTTAGCTCCGGTGGCCATTTTGTTCAATGGAGCAGAACCGTTTTAGTTTTTTTGATAGAGGGCTATGTAAGGAACATTTCTGTGAAATTTGGTGGAAAATCTCCAAACCGTTTAGAAGGTGTTTAATTTTTTTTCTATTTTTAGCTTTTGCAGCCCTTATGTGCATTGTAGCGGAACGGTTTGAGCAATTTTAGAAAAGGGCATGATAAGGGACATTTCTGTAAAGTTTGGTTTAAAATGACCAAGTGGTTTAGAAAGAGATGACACTTGAAGCCAAATATTGACAAAAATCTATTTTTAGCTCTGGCCGCCATTTTGATCAATGGAGCGGAACCGTTTCAGCAAATTTAATAGATGGCTATGTAAGGAACATTTCTGTGGTGAAATTTGGTGGAAAATCTCCCAACCGTTTAGGAGGAGATTCTGTAAATATTTTTTTTGAATTTTTTGAATATTTTTTTAGCTTTGGCAGCCTTTATGTGCAATGGAGCGAACGGTTTGAGCAATTTGAGCACGAATTCATCTGTCGTAATTCAAATCAAAATTAGTATTTTCATGACCAAGCCTAATAAAATTTTACAGCCTTACACTGTACTCTATTTAAACTAATAGAGTGGATAAGCAAAATCGAACTATTTTTCATTCTTGAATAACTGCACAAGCATACTTACAGGACAGCGACCAACCAGTTAACTATTACAAACTTGGCGGTAGCTTTGATCATGTACAAGCCAATCAAAAGCACGGCCGGAATTATCGTCATTGGACCAATGAACCTTAACAACACGCCCACCAGACCTGTGGCGCCAACAAACGTGTGGATAGCCCCCGCAACCATTAACGATCCCTGTAACTGTTACAAAATACACAGACCTGAATTAAATGGTATTTTACGCCTTTGAGAAATATATCTTCATCCTATATACTTGGTTGTTTGAAATTATAACAAGAGTGTGCGCGGTCATACGGCTACGGCCGGTTTCGAGGGTAAATATTGTCAATATTATCTTAGATAAATGGCGTCAATTTGTATCACTAAACAAAGGAAAAAGTTAACATTTATCATGTCCCTGAATAAAACTTTATTTGTATATCATGTCTTTTTGGCGTTAGGTAAATATCATTATTTTAGGATAATATTTTCCTGAAAATCAGAAATGTCAAGAAATTTCGTTTTGACGCACAACTCTAGGAAATAAACGTTTCCAGCAGCAAAACTGCTATATAGTCCCGATATCGACTTATTTTCCGAGTAAAATAAAAGGGATAGGTTCAAGATACTTATTGTTCAGGAAACAGACGTGTTATATTTATCCCACACATATTGATCAGCTGTCAAAGAATATTGAACTCAAGTGCAGTCAGGGGTTGTTTACAGAACGCCTACGCTTCAATAATTCTCAAGACAGAGAGTCCTAGAGTGACAGATTACACTGGAATAATCCAGCCAGAACGAGACGAGACATTTAGCGTGATCAGGAATCTGCTTTTCACATACTGGAACTTTCTCTTCCAAAACAAGAATATCGTAGAAGTGTTCTGGCATGATCACTTAACAAATGTCAGGCTATTTACATTTCATGCTATTCCGTAAGAAATCTATTTCCAGACCGATTCTATGGTGAAACAACTTTACTTTACTTTTAACGGAAAGAAAAACTAACGTTCTATATATAAATTGCTACAGTATATATTATATAACGAATAATTTAAATCACTGAGTTAAAAGATCGGTGGGTCCAAGCAAATAAGCGTCAAATTATTTACAGATACACTCGGTGCACTTATCAACATACTGTGAATATCATGTACATTGCAGAAGCAAGAAATGTTGTTTTCGTCAAAGCATGACAACATATTTTAGCAACAATGCAGTCACTCAAATAGTGAAATAAGTCCTTACCGACGTCACAGCATTCAGTATAGTGTCCCGATCGTCGACCGAGGTGATATTCGATGTAATGTTGGCGGCTATTTCTTCGGAACCTAAAATAAACTTTATGTTTTCAATGATACGATTGAATGTTTGTATCTTTCTGAGTGTATTTATCGTCGGTACTGGCTTCCCGTATCAGCGACACCCACTGAAGAGTTTGTGTGGGAGAGTGCAAGTTACATACAGCATTCCATTCCAGAGACACTCCGGATTCTTTTCCATGCTCAGTGTATAACACTACATGAAACCTCGGTTAAATGTCTCATCCGAAAGACAATTAGTTGTGTTAATGGTGAAGCCGGGGATCGAACTCGCGAACCCCCGATTACAAGTTCAGTGCGTTACCACTGGACCACTGATCCGCCCCTAACCTTTGTAAGTTCACGTAACTGTAAGCTGATTTCTTGATATAGTATACCTTTCGGCTAGGCGTTATAGATATATTACTACTCTCAACCTAAAAAGAAACTTTCGCTAGATTCTGATTGTATTTCATTACTTTTATAAAAATAATATTGCATTATCGAATGTAATTAGTGTAATCATCTATTGTCAATGCAGTGCAAGTGTAAAATTGGTGAAAAAATATCAATGTCATTGTTTAATCGGTGTTCATATCGATGAAGGATATCGGTGAAGGATTAATTTCAGAACTCAGCAATCAGTAGCACGTGTGTTCAGCGGCTGCGTCGATGATTGCTAAACAGCGACGTTGTATTGACATCACAAGTTTGTTGATATCAGCTTGTGGGATATCCCACTCCTCAAGCAAGCTAGACTTCAAGCAAGTCGTTAACGTAAGGACGTCGGCGCAAGCCTCCGTCAAGGTTATCCCAGAGATGTTCAATGGGGTTTAGATCTTAGCTTTTTGACGGCCAGTTGTCAATAAAATCAACATTATGATTTCGTAGAAATTGTAAATTGTCACGAGCCACATGTGGCCTGGCGTTATCTTGCTGTAGTGTAGAAATGATGCCATGATTTTGCAGAAGGAAAGGGAAACAACATGTGGCGCCGGAATAAGTTCTCTGTAACTGCGGGCATTTAAGCTGCCGTCATTGACAACTAGTGGTGTACGGTATCCGTATTCAATGCCCGCCCAAACCATCACAGAACTTCCACTCCCAAAGCGATCCTTCTGCAGTATGCATAAATCGGCGTAACGCTCATTCCTACGCCGGTATATACGCGGCCATCGCCTCTGGAAAGTGCAAATCTGTACTCATCTCAGAAGAGCATCGTTGACCAGTACTGCCTTGTCCAGTTACCGTGTCCGCGGGCTCACTGAACTCTTTGCAGGCGATGACGGTCTGTTAAACAGAACGGGCCCGGCGTAACGGCGACGTGCGTACAAACCATTTGCCGCCAAACGATCGCGAAGGATTTGCGCGGAAATCCGGGCGTTGTGGGTACCGGGCGTGACGGAAGCCGATTCCGTTAGTGCCGATTCAGGATATAACGGTCCTATGTCGTCATGCGCGGTCTACCACTTCCAGTTCCGTCTTCGCAAATCGACGTCTTAGACTGTTAACTGCTTGTTGAGATGCCCCAACTTGTGCTACAACATCTACAGTAGAAGCGCCAGCATCCAACATCCAAGCGGCCCTCTCACGCAAATTCTTTGGTATCTTTGGCATTGAAAGTACGCTAGCAAACCCCCGGTTTTAAACGATTTTGGTCACTTCATGTGCAATGAATTGCGATGAAAAGCTGTTGTAAATGAAAACCGGTTATACTGGTTCCAATTCGTGCACGTGCAAAACTGATTTTTAGCTGAATAAACCGACCTATGTGTTATAACTGAATTAACTTGTCCATTTACCGTAGTAGAACGTCCGCAAGCATTGAAACCTGTGCATGTGCTTTCAGAAAGTTTCTCTTTTGGTTAGATGTACTTGTAATGTGCAAGTTCTCGGTTTAAGAAACTAGAACGTGCAAGTATTCAGTTGATATTATGGTCAAATACACATCAAAATAACTGTAAATCTGTGTCAATATTTAAATGGCCGCAATTAGTTTTCATATCCGCACAGTATAGCATCAAAAAACCGGAAACAGTAAGTCAAGATTACCTGTTGATTGCACCGTGACACAAAACGTGTCATCAACGGTTCCCAGCAAAAGTAGTGGAGACAAGTACTCAATGGCGGCACCTTGGAACAATGGCAGTCTGCAATGTTACAAAAACTGCAGTAATTCCACGTCTAAATAGAATGGTGACTCTACTTTTTGTAAATCATTTTCATGCTGCTGTAAATTTACGTCACATATTTGTAGACAAAAATAAACATATTCTCAGAAGGGTAGGGCAATCAAATGTCAGTCATATATCAGGCAAGAGAAAGTATCACCTCACGCAACAATCATCCACAGAAGCACAACTTCTGTCTCCACTTTACCGTAAACTTTCAAATTGTCGTCTGCACTTTATGGCTACTGTCGTCTGCACTTTATGGTTAAACTATCTATGCAACAAAACTCCTAAGTTTATAAACACAGATGCACATTTAAAGATTAAATGGCTATATTTTAGTGCATCAATGTTGCTTTCAGTTTAAAAATCAAACAGTTGGCTAGCGCTGCATTCAGAAGTAACATTAAAGCAGAACAAGCGTAATGGATTCGAAAACAAATTTGTGAAAATCAAGGCAGGAAATGTACAAACATTGTAAAAACGAAGTATTGATAAAAAGGGTCAAATGTCAGTAAACAGTGGAAGAAACACGTTTTGTTTCCCAACAGATGTTGCCAAGTTAAAGAGAAATCCATCAAAGTCATGTACTCTAATTTCGTGACGTACTTTAATGCCGATTGTGGACCTAAAAGATACATCTAAAACTGATCAACCGTCTTTACTCTCACTATCAATATGAACCAACAATGTGATGGTTCATTTTCAAAAATTAAGAGTTAAAAATTGTTCGTTGTGTGGTCATTGTACGCATCAAAGCAATCATAATTTGCCATAGACGACATAGTAACAAGATAAATCGTCCCATTTAACCGCCGAGTTTAAATCGCTCATACTCGTACTTAAGAGGAAAGGTGGAAATAAAAAGAGCACATTTTTTTACAAATTCAAGATTTGTTGAATTTGTAAACTCACCTTACACCAATGGTGACCATCAGTAGTGTTGTGAAACCAGTCATAAACAAAGTAGAACTCAGTAGCCGGGCTTTGAACTCGCTATCATTTGATGCACACACCACCTCAGCCACCAACAAGGACACGACCAACTGATGGGCAATGGAGATTATCGCTTGCTGCAAGATACATATATAAATCTAGGTGTACATTTATTTATTCTACATTGACTCGGAATCAAGCTATTGTAACATCTATATTGATCCTACTCGATGACTGGTTCCTGGGTTTAATCCAGGCCGAATGTGTGAAATGCGGAGGGTCACTGGAGACGCCCAGCCCCGATGAGATTCAAACCAGCGACCTCCGGATCGGGAATCCGGCGAACTACCTCTCAATGCATGTATATACATGTATAAAGAAGCAACATATGAGCGATGTACTTGGATGCAACTCTTCGAACCAATGCAGGTAAGACTGTGAGTAATGAACTACTATGTATTTCAGTCATTCCTTGATGGTCCGAACTCGTTTCGCTCGATTTCCTCGCTGACGCTCGATCCCGATTTTTCTCCTTATATTTCTATATTGAAATAATAAACACGGCTCAAAGTCGCAACGCTCGAACTATGATGTGCCCCGAGGTGTTTTTTCCCAAACATATCACTTTACACCTTTCATTGTTCTCGAACTCCTAACTGGGGTGTCAGTTATCTCACAGGTTGTTATAACCGTGAAATTAATTCAGTCTGTGTATGTTTTGATATGTAATATTAATTCATTATATAACTCGCATCAACCAACTCGAATATGAATTAATACATTTCTGCAAGTATCTTTAAACGAAAATATAAATTTCAAATAAATCTTTTGATATCAAAATATAAAGTAGCGAGACCTTGAAACTGATTTCGCATCCCTTTCAATTACTTTTGCGTAACCAAATTCACCTACGTAAATACATGTCATACTTCATTATTACGGACGAATCTTTTGTCAAGTGACCGAAACCAAAACCATTCCTTAAAGATATTCCTAAGGCCAGACTAAATTTATTCATGTGATACTTCTACTGACTTTTCGCTAGGTGATTTAGAAACCAAAAAAAATACCTGGAATCCGAAGAACAATATAAGATGGATGGGTGGTCTGTCGCTGATTTTATATATTAACGGATTGTCGTCCTCATCCTCTGACTCCTCAGTCACTTTAATTTGTTCCAGGCACGGCGCTGTGGCGGCGGCGCAGTTGCCGTTCTCTACAGGGTCTTTGTGTCTCCCCATTCCTGGAATTGGCGTCACCTCAAGTTCCTCCTGAAAATCATGGTAAAACGTCCTTCGTTTATTGGTTGCCATGATAAACAAGGACAGCGAGTAAATGATACAAACATGTAAATTTGGATGAACAGTTTAAAATGCTGTGTTTTATGTGGTTTACCAAACGGATTATCACTGACCTTGGTTTTGAGATAAGAAAACTAAAACTGATCTAAATAATCTGCGTGAACGACCTTTGACCGAAAGTCAACAAACATCCTTTGATTAGGACAATATTCAAAACAATTTGATTGATACAAAAACAAGAGCACCATGGTGGCTCTTAATCGCTCACTTTGGTATAATTTCTTCCTATACAATTATTTCCTTTATATTTTCGTGTTAAAAATGTGACCCTAGTTGGAGCTAAACTGGCACAGGTGAATTATTAA
Source organism: Cyclina sinensis (assembly GCA_012932295.1). Classification (NCBI taxonomy): domain Eukaryota; kingdom Metazoa; phylum Mollusca; class Bivalvia; order Venerida; family Veneridae; genus Cyclina; species Cyclina sinensis. The sequence goes on along the minus strand of JAAONU010000016.1, from coordinate 42,252,977 downwards.
ACTAGATATGTGTCCATAGGACACGGATGTCCCCGTCAAGTAAAAACAAGAGCATCGCGGAGCGGCACCAACGCTTGTTTCTTTTATTTATCGGAACCGATCATGCAAGTTCCTACCCTGTAACCCATCCAAAAAATAAAGAAATGAAAAAAATGCAAGTACGTACTAATCCCAGAAAAAGAGAAAAGGAAACAATAAGAGAAAAGAAGAAAATAAGAACTTGGGAGTTGGGGGGGGCGGGGTCTGGTGGAGTCCGGTGTGTATTGTGTATATAAGCGCTAGGGCGGGGCCAATTTGAACCTGGGGTCATGATTTGAACCAACATGTCATTGTAGAGGTCCATAAGACAATGCTACACGTCAAGTATCAAAAGTCTTAGCCTTATGGTTTTTTGAAACATACATGCACCCCTAGCGTCTGATCGCCAGAGGCAGCCATAAAAGTATAGGAAGGTAGAAGGACAGGGACTTGTGTCAGTACATAAAATGGAGGATGCCAGGGGATTCTGATATATAAAGCTACTGGCCATGGAAAGTAGATAAACGAGAGGAACTGTATATTATAACAATGACACTTTGGTTATAAAATGTATTATGTTCAATTACTGGATAATACTACAGAGTACAGCAACTGCCACAGGTAGGTAGGAAGTTTTAAGGCAGCAAGGCCCTAGGATTCTCTAGTTATCAATCAGAATCTGTTTTCTCTTTAAGGTTTATAGCCACCATCACCTTGACCTTTAACCTAGTGACCTCAAAGACAATAGGGGTCATCTGAACAGATCAATCTGCATAGAAAGTCTGAGGTGCCAACGGATTCTTTAGTTATTGAATGGAAATCATTTTTTGTTAATGGTCACTCTGGCCTAAAACTTTGACCAAGTGGCCGCAAAAGCAATATGAGTCATCTTCTGGTCATTGTCAACTTTCATGGCAAGTTTAAGGACTCTAGGCCCAAGAATTCTCTAGTTATTCATCAGACACCATTTTTCTGTTAATGATCAATAGGACCTAGACCTTTGATCTAGTGACCCTAAAAATTAAAAGCAAACCTTTGAAAAGCAGAACGATTTCCGATCAATAACCAAAGAATCCTTAGGCCCAGGTTTCTCAGACTTGGTACGTAGGTTGGTCATGGACAGTACATGACACCTATAGTTTTTCGGACAATTAGGTCAAAGGCCAATGTCACAGTGGCCTTGAAAAGAAAAACTGTTTCCGATCAGTAACTACTGAACCATGGGCTAAGTTTCCCAAATCTTCATATGCAGGTTGGTCATGGCCAGTAAATGACTCCTACAATTTTTTGGGTCATCGGGTCAAAGGCCGATGTCACAGTGACCCTAAAACGTGAAACTTTTCCTGATAAATATCTAGAGGATGCTTGGGCCCAAGTTCCTCAAACATGGTATGTAGGTTAGTCATTACTACTAGATGAAGCCTATAGTTTTTACTGACACTAGGCCAAAGGCCAAGGTCACGGTGACCTTGAAAATTAAAACGGTATCCGATCAATAACTATACAACCCAAGCGTTGTATCCTACATACCAAGTTTTAAGAAGATGGGTTCCGTTTAAGGGTTTCTAGATATTGATCGGAAACGAGATGTCTACTGACCGACTGACATTTGCAAAACAATATACTCCCTCATCTTCGATGGGGTGCTTTATAAATAATCAGCTACATTAAAATTTTTGCACGAAGCTGCCGACTCAGTAACCATAATAGCTCGACTTTTCTTCGAAAACAGACGAGCTAAAAATGCTGGGCCCGGATGAATGACACCAGTGTACCACTACAGCTCATGCTCAGGCGAGCCAAAAACACAAGTACATGTAGTTCATTTCCGAATGCTTTAAAAATTACGAGAGCAAGCATGTTGGTAGTTGTGTTCTAGTGCTTAGACAGAGCTTTTCGAGCAAGTTAAAAGAAAATATGAAATACTGACAAAGGATTTCAAAAAGCAATGATGGACCCGAGATTTGTCTACCTCTAAACTATTCTAAATAGGTAATAACTGTGTAAATGTGATTGGAATACTTGCTCTTGAAAAGAGCATGTAGATATCGTAAGGTCGGATATACTCCGTCTTGAGGAACTCCTCTGACCCATTAAATAACATACATTTTTTCTAGGTGCAAAAAGGACAGACACTGAACTGTCATTGACCGACTGAAGAACACCAGGTAGAGCTACCCTATATCTTTGTAATAATGGACTGAGATAACCTATTATGGCCGAACCCAAAATAAATCCGAAAGGTTCATCAAACGATCAAAGTCAGATGACCAACTACTGTCACCAACAATCTTCAAAATAAACGACATCCAAGTCTTGCTTTACATAAATCCTTAAAATAGACTCATCCCCAACTCTGCGCATCCCACTCTGCGCATCCCATCCCCCCGCAAGATCTGTTTTGAATAAATTAATCTGCTGCGTTGTGAACATTTTAAAGATCATTTGCAATATACGCATACGATCCATATCGTGCAAAGTATGAAGACCACTTCACGCAGGACGCATGAATGCTTTCCAAGAGCATTTTGTATAATACAAAAATCCCTGACAAATCACGTGCACATCGGCCGAAATCTAGCAAACGCCTAAACGCACTGAATCCATACTGCAGCGTTTTAAGCAGGGTACAGTGAAGTCTTGCATGCATTCAGGTTATCACGAAACATTGCACTCGGGTGAAAAGGAATAAAAGAAAAACTCACCACAGTTTCCGAGATATTTCTTAATTTAGCCATTGTACTGTGGGAAAAAAACAACTAACACTGTCAACAGCTGACTCTGTTTTTTGACAGGGACGTTGATATAACGAGCAGGTTATTAGTGTAAAAAAAACATGCAAGCAAAATCTTCGAAGCAGAACGACGAATAATGAACAGTAAAGCGTCTACAATAAATACAATAAAGTGACATGGCCGCTATTTTGTTTACTCAGTAAAGTAATCCACATGTAAAATCAAGGACTTATGTAAAAAAAAAATAACTGATGATAGTGAAAGTTGTCCGTGTTCTACTCGTGGAAATCGTGTTTACGCAAACCAGGTATTCGGCGTTTCTTGTTTATCTGGAATTTAACGCACAATCAATACAGTCATATCGGCTGGACAGTTTACTAAACCATTGTTTCTAGGATGAACCAGAGGTAGATACCAATCCTGCGTAAGAAACTGCCAATTTCCTTATGTAAATATTCTCTGCTGATGGTGGAGCTGCAACAAATGCGAAGTTTAGCGTTTTGCAAGTCAGCGAAAATTGCCACTAGATCAGAAAACACGGACAAACTCCTGAAGGAAAAGTTCATACAAACAGTTGCGAAAGTTTGCTCTAGAAAAAAAATCGTAAATTATACAAATATGTTCCGGTGAATGCATGAACGGGTGACTTCATTATTGAAAGACCGTGCCCGTGTTTGGAACCTGCTCTGTAGCTTATGACATAACGTGCGGAGAAACTGCAACAGACATAATTCACTCCCCTTTTCAAATCTGGACTTATCCGACTAATATGCATACCGGTTATCTTCAGACATCAAGTACATGCGGTGTAACCAGGGCCTTTTTTCTTGAAAGCAAAATGTTTTAGCTTTTTTACCAGTATTTTCATGGCTTTCTATTTGGATTTTTTTTCTTTTCTGATTGAGAAAAAAAGAAAAGACTACTTTTTGCCTTTGTAATATGACCGAATACTGGCTACAAAAACTGGCAGAAAAAAAAGTGGTTGCAAAGGCTAAGATGGATACAAGAAAAAGCATTGATGCACAGCACCAAGTCGGCGCTGAAGATTCTGAAGACGTGACTCGGATACCTGTAATTTAACACATACAGACTATTTTTATAATTGTAGAACTGCTATTCTGTGCATTTAAATAGACCATCTGTGAGTGCAATTCATACTCATGCCTCAACATTTGCTATAACCAATAACACTTGTAAATTTACTGTATACGGGGAAATTGATTCGCGGTTTTTATTTTCGCTGTATTCGCGAATATTTATAATCCGCGAATTAAAAAATCCGCGAAGACGTTATATGTTTTGATATGCAACATAACATCTGACCTTACTGTCGCTTGCATCGTATAAACTGTTAAAATAAGGGAAGTAACTCTTAAATTTTATACAGAAAATACACATTTTTAATCGAATTTATTTTATATAGCAGAACATATTTGATCATACAATATGTAAACTGAAATTTAGTAATGACAGAAATACAGGGAAAAATGTATTTTCAGTTCATTATGTTTTAAACATGTTTGAGTTTGAGTAACGGAAAATTTTCCGACAAACTTTACAATTCTAGGTTGTTACTAGTATCTAAATGAATAACATTTTCACAGTTTTCATTCAAACCAGTTTTCATTCTAAACCAGCTAATTTGTATAACTTTTTATCGTCATGTCGTGTGGTTTTAAACTTGTCCAGTCAGATAAATATTTCCGTGCCATACTGCACGTCACTAAGTGAGAATTTAACTTTTTTCACAGTCAATATATTCCAAGTAAAACAGTGGTGACGTTGGTTTTTCTAAGATTACTCAAACTGGTTGTTTTAATTTCAGTCATCTGGACCACAAATAGAACTTCAAGAATCACTTAACACTTACCACTCTTTCTGATATACTCCTTAATTTAGCCATAATATCCTCACGTCAACAACAAACTTCAAACTTGGACCAAAATATATTATGAACGCGACAATATACCTCGACGATATTTGGACAGATAAGACATGTAAATATTTTAAACACTAAACAAAGAGACAAAAATATCTCTTTTGAAGTTGTTTTCAAGTATATTGCTATATTTGTGTGATATAAAATCCAATTTTTTTTTCGACGAAATTTACACTTTTGTTAAATAGACATCGGTGTAAGCATTACATTTATTCAAAGACACGAAATAATATATTCAGACCACTTATTCAAATCTGAATCAATCACAGCTTCTTAATTACTTTGCATCTTATTAAGAAGATTAAAATAAATCAAAGATGGAGGTTTAAAAATAAGCAATCAGAACAGTGAGAAAAAATGGAGAAAGAAGAAAGAGCGAAGAAGAAAGATGAATGATAGGGAGAAATTAAAAGAAAGAAAAAAGGTGAAAGTGATGGAAAAAAGAGAAAAAACAAGAAACAAACCAATGAAAAATGAATAAAGAGAAAGAGTGGATGAACAAAGACACGAGGGAAGGAAGAAAAACTCAGGATGGGAAGAAGGAGTATAGGAGAAAAGTAGACAGAAATCAAAGTAAAGTGAAGTGAAGGCTAGAACGAACGAATGAACGAACGAACGAATGAATGCAGCAACCTCTGCCTTAACTGCATATATGCTATAACTATCCTTATGAATTAACTAAAAGTATAAACAAACTTGGCTTACTTGCAGAAGAAATAAAAATATTCGTATAATGTCTGGTTATTTCTGAAGAAATACTTCAAATTCTCAACACTGAGACTAATACACATGTGCAATATCCGAAGTGTCTTTTAAAGGTAAGTGCGGTGAAAGTTTTAAATCAATGAGCCGATCAGATGTTTTTATTCATGTGCAAAGACACTGTTCAACAAGATCTTAATGTCATCTCCATAAATTACGGTTTCCTTTTTTGGCAGGAATTTTGTATTGACAAAAACAAACCATACTACATACCGGAGAGAAACGTCACTTCATTTGATTCGCTTACATTTCACTTGACTTAGAAATAAATATTATCAATACAGACTTCGCCCATCAATACATGCTTCAACTTCTGTAAAACCTCTAATAAGGAAGAAGTATTCCTTTTATGTCTCAAAAATACTAATTCACAGGCTCTGTTCAACATCAGTTCATTATCATATTTTTCATATCGGGCTTATCGGTTAAATTGTACTATACATTTTTGTATAACGTTCTAAACAGGGGGGATGGATGTTAGATGTTCTAAATGCTATTGAATAAAGAAGAATATATAAACTTTTATCGCTTTTATTTCTTGCATTGTATCATGATACATGTTCCATGTTTCTTTATTGATCACCCAAACAATAAATTCTGTACTGTAATTGTTCATGTGACATTTACGTTACAAAACATATTGTCAGTTGATCAAACTGCTTGTATAACGAAATAATTTGAATGCAAAAACTAACAATACCTTCCAAACATGAATGTGTCTAGATAAATTATTTATTGTTTTCTCTGTAATTTCAGAAATGTTTAAAGAATCAATGTGCCTAATAATCTTATCTGCCTATTTAAGCGTCACGAGATCCCGACACTATATCAATACATTCTATTATTAACGAACCTTGTGACAGTTCCAGTAAAACTCATGAACACTTGTGCTATAGTTGTGTCATATGAACGACACCACGTATATTATAACTACTGATTAGATCCGTACGGATATACCGATAAACCGTGGGCCGATTTATCGCTAAAAAAGGACGTTCGGTACGATTCACGATGAGCCGCACATAACTGAAGATATGGCAACGATATGGCGTTTATCCTCACTCTAGTGTTAGTCGAGATAAGTATGTTCAGAGTAAAGAGTTCTTCAAACATCAACCATCAACCAACACCAGAAAATGTAAACGTAACGCCTTTAAAATACTTCAAAACTCTGTTTAGAATACTCTGACTTGAACTTATAAAATTTTGCAGTATTTTTGCGCTTGTCTAAATGATAATCTGTTAGTAAATTGTGTTCAAATTATATCTAAATGTTTCTCTTATGAAAAGAAAGTTTATCGCAATGCGTGTCGTATCGTGACCAGAAAATCGCGATACGTATTGTATCGAGAGGCGATCGTTACTAAACTAACTGCTAGAGTCTCCTGGTACCGTGACCCTCTAGTGTCTGCACATAGTATATTTGGGAAGACTATGGAAATGCATTCGAAGACTTGATTAGAAATATTGAAATTGTGTATAACACCTTGGGGTGAATTCTTTAACGAAATGCGTCAAGTTATACTAGCATCACTTCGAGAAATATGTAGCATTTAGATAGCTAAATGCAAACCCAACCCGTAGAACAATTTACTGTCAGTAAATTAATATATATGCTATGTAAATTTACTATCTTGCTTTTTATTTATTCTGATGACGATTTTTTTTACCTTATCTAATATCAAAAATTAATTTTGCTTAAGGTCTTTTGTCTGGAAATATTTACAGATCAGTCAAAAAATATTAAATTACTAGTAACTGAAGTACAGAGAAAAAACTGAATACATCGATGTCTAATGAGGTGTGAAAATGGAATGACGTAAGAAAAATAACTTAAAATAGAAATGTCCATACCTTTAGCAATACCTTCTTTACGAGAAAGCCCGATAGTTTAGTCTAAATTAAAATTAAACCAGCTCTTATATATAAAGCGGACTCGATTTGTTTCCCAAGACACACATTTTGCAGTTGAACAGGATATAGCCGAAGCACTCAGCATAACAGAGACTTGGTGTGCAAACACCCATCTCTCGGTCTCTGTCCTGCTGATATAACTTACATTTGCACATTCATTATATTCCGTTTGATGATTAAGCGGACAATGTATACGGTGCATATATTCTTTCTTGGATTTTTACTTTTGGTTGACGTTCTAATTTCAACAAGCCCCACTCTATATTTACTTAGAACGATTTTCACAGAAAAACAGATTTCTGTGTCCGAATAAATCCTACCCCGTCAAACTAGCGGCATATAAAGGTTCTGGGACTGGGACCCTTTGCAGAAGGGAATAACTTCATTACATCTAGAGTTGACAATTTCTGCTGTAATGATGTATTCCGTCTACCGGCTGCAGAACGCAACGGACCGGTCTTCGCATGTCAAGGCTCAAATACAAGTACACGTATTTTGTTCCGCAAAATATCTCTATTAATTCAGGTAAAACGAACCATACCGTTAAGTTTATTTCTTTACCTATAAAAAAGTTGGATAAACATCCTTTCAAATATAGGATACAGTAGTTAACCGTGACATTTTTTGTGTAAGGGTTTATCCCCGCTGCATTGTCAGACTTATGCAACTTCTTTTCTCGTTTACTCGGATTACCACCCATAAATGGTAATGTATGTAAAACGATTACACTTTTGTTTAAATGTTTTAGTCCGCTGTATACCTTGGATGATTCTGCTATCGTAATAAATCATTTCTTCATTCAATATTTGAATTCAAAAGTCTCCGAAATTTTATATTTATTATTTTAGATATTTCATAATCTGAAGACCTAGATTTAATCAATTGAAATGTTTTTTTGAAAACTAAATATTAGAAAACTTATACATTCAGTCTTACGTATGAATACAGGCCAACAATGTTGCCATTCAACTCAGCTAAAATCTTCAGAATGCGGCTGTTGGTAAAAATTGAACAAGTCTAGAGGTGTCGTACGATTTCGCTCTAGCATTATGTCCAAGCATGAAGACACTACATCCATTAACAACAAAGATAGAGCCAAGTTAAGTAATGTCAGTGTCATTTAAAGGTCAAGGTAATGCTTCAATTGTTCAACACGTTTGTTTTACTTCAGTGTTATTTTTTCCCTGTATAGATCAAATCCGTCCATAAATAACAAAAGTTCGGCTATTTTAGCAAAATGCAATAATTCAAACTTGACTGTTAAGGTCATTTAAAGGTTAAGGTCATACTTGAATAATTTAACATGTAGGTTTTTTCATGAGCGTTGTTTTGTCCAAGTATTAATAAAAAAGAACTAAAAAAGACGTTATGGCCGATATTAGCAAAATTCAATAATTTGACCTTGATGGTCAGGGTCATTTGAAGGTCAAGGTCACAGTTGAATGACTCAATGTGTCAGTTTTGTCATTAGTGTTGTTTTGTCCCAGTATATATCAAATCAAACCATAAATATCCACAATTTGGCTATTTTAAGCAAAATTCAATAACTTGACCTTAAATGTCAAGGTCATCTAAAGGTAAAGGTCATACTTATAATAAATTAAAATGTCGGTTTTGTTGTTTTATCAAAGTATAAATCAAATCCATAAATAAACAACAGTTTGGACAATTAAAGCAAAATACAATAATGGGACCTTGGCTGTCAAGGTCATTTTACCTGATTTATTCAACATGTAAGTTTTGTCAAAAGTGTTGTTTTGTCCAAGTATGAATCAAGTCTAACCATAAATTACACAGTTATGACCAATCTTAGCAAAATTCAATAATTTGATCATGCTAGTCAAGGTCATTTTTTTATGTCAAGGTCAAACTTGAATCAAAATGTTAGATTTGTCAAAAGTATTGTTTTGTCCAAGTATAAATCAAATCCATCAATAAATGACAAAGTTATGACAATTTAAGCAAAATTCAAACATCTGACCATGACGGTCAAGGTCATATTTAGGTCATGGTCACACTTTAGTTACTCAACATGTCGGTTTTGTCACACATGTTGTTTTGTCCTAGTATGAATCAATTCCAACAATAAATGACAAAGTTATGGCAAATTGTAGCAAAATTTAATAACTGACCTGCAAGGTCAAGGTTATTTTAACGTAAAGTTGATACATGAAAGAATCATAATGTCGGATTTGTCAAAAGTGTTGTTTTGTCCAAGTATGAGCAAATCCATAAATAAATACAAAAGGTATGACAATTTGAGCAAAATTCAATAATTTGACCTTGACGGTCATGGTCATCTTAAGGTAAAGGTCACACCTGAATAATTTATCATGTCAGCTTTGTCATAAAGGTAGTTTCTTTCCAAGTATTATTAACACCCAACCACAAATAACAAAATTATTTTAGCAAATTCAATAATCTGACCTTGACTGCAAAGGTCATTTAAAGGTCAAGGTCAAAACTGAAAGAACCAAAATGTCGGATTAGTCATAAGTGTTGTTTTGTCCAAGTATGAATCAAATCAATAAATAAATGAGAAAGGTATGACAATTTAAGCAAAATTCATTTATCTGACCTTGACGGTCAAGGTCATTTTTAGGTTATGGTCATACCTGAGTTATTCCATATGTCGGTTTTGCCATAGTTGTTGTTTTGTCCAAGTACGAATCAAAACCAACCATAAACAACAAAGTTATGACAATTTAAGCAAAACTTAATTATTTGAACTTGACGGTCATGGTAATTTTAAGGTTAAGGTCAAAGTTGAATAATTTTATTGTCGGCTTTGTCATAAGTGTTGTTTTGTCCAAACCTGATTCAAATCCAACCATAAATAACAAAATTATGACCAGTTTTAACAAAATTCAATGATTTGACTTTGACTGTCAAAGTCATTTAAAAGGTCAAGGTCATATCTGAAATAATCATAATGTCGGATTTGTCATAAGTGTTGTTTAGTCCAAATATGAATAAAATCTATAAATAAATGAGAAAGTTATGATAATTTAAGCAAAATTCAATCATCTGACCTTGACGATCAATGTCATTTTAAAGTCATGGTCATATATGAGTTATTCGACACGTCGGTTTTGTCATAAGTGTTTTTTTGTCCAAGTATAAATCAAATCCAACCATAAATACTACAGTTATGGACAATTTTAGCAAAATTTAATAATTTGACCTTGAAAGTGAAGGTCATTTATGAGTCAAGGTCAAGTTGAATCTGGTTCACTTGAAAATCTTGTCCAAAGGGTTATTTTGTCGAAGCATGAAGAGAATCCACCTGCTAATAATAAAGTTATGGCCAATTTTAGCAAAATTCAGTATTTTGACCTTGAATTTGAAGGTCATTTAAAAGTCAAGATGAAGTTTAGTCTGGTCATCTTGAAGGTCTTGTCCAAAGGGTTGTTGTGTTCAAGTATGAAGATAATCCATCAAGGAATAAAAAAATATAATCAATGTTAAAGTTTTCGGACGGGAAAGGGAACGGCAACGGCTACGGCTACGGCAACACCTGATGGCAAGGTGCCAGCAAAAAATCAAGTACAAATTTATGAATATTGCTCTTTATGTTGTAACATTTTAATCCAACCATTTATTCCAAACAAGCACTTAGAGAGTCTGAATGCCTAGAGAAAGAAAACCTGAGCATATGTTCTTCTATTATTCATTTATAGCAGCTGGGCCAATAAAATAGATACGCACTATACAGGCATGTCCCTTTTAAAATGAACTATACTTCTGTCGACACCTATCTCCGCTTACATTATAAATAGTTTTTAGTAAAGACGATTTATTTATTATTGTCAACAAGAGCAGTATTTTTTAGCTTACGTGTTCACCACAGCGTAACAGATTTCAAATACTTAAAGTATGGACTTTACTTGAACCACGTTGTTTTTTTGTCTACCACTTTCGTTTTATTTTATTTTTGTTATTTAATACATTTTAGCCTGTATTTCCTAGATGTCTATAATAAAAAAGGAAAAATACATGCCACGTCATAAAAAAGTCAGACAATACACTTTGTTTCAGTTTCATGGTGCGTTGTAATAAATAACTATTTACAGACATTCATCAATTATTCAGTGCACTTTATGACATCATATTAACAACGGAATAAATAACATATGTGGATCTTATGTGATCTATTTTTTCGACCGACAGTTCACAGAATCGCAGTTCGATCTCAAACCATTTTTCAATCAACAATGCCAGTGGTCTTCCGGTTAAGACGGTTAAGAGAGATTCAATATATCAACAGGTCCTGGTTAAGAAAGGGAGAAGAGGTGCGGGGGTGTGGGGGGGGGGCGCTAGCATGGGGGACTTGTCAATCACCAGTTGGTTAAGAAATGCCCTTAAAATAGTCATGGTTATGTTAAAACTCATAACCAAACCAATGTGTGCCCCCGTCCCCACTACCCATGGTTTCTTTCAACCAGGCCTGGATCAGTGGCATTAACTGAGCTGCTAAAAGGAACCAGAGGAGAGGAGTCACAGGCACTCGATATTTTTTTTTATATCTTACGCTCTTCAAAGAAACAAAGTGGCTACGGCCGAATGGGTATTTGGTAGAGACTACAGATAAAGTCAAAATAGGAATGAAAATCAACATTTGAAAGCTATCACATTACCATAATAAAGGTTTAGAAAAAAAGAAAGACTCAAAACATTAACAATGAAATCTGATTTTGAAATTACTTAGAAGACGAAAAGGAACGGTAATTCTATGAAATCTTCAGAGCGAAACGATTTCGAAGAAAGGGTTTATTTGTTTTTTCAAACAATGAGAATTCTATAAAGAAAGAAGTTTCACATCAACATACGCTTCACATACTGCGAAGACTACTTACAAGAATGTCATCTACAGATGAGTGACACTTACAGATGAGTGACATTAACAGATGGGTGACATTTACACATTAGTGACATTTACAGACGAGTGACATTTACAGGTGAGTGACATTTACATACGAGTGACATTTACCGACGAGTGATATTTACAGATGAGTTACATTTACAGATGAGTGACATTTACATATGGAAGACATGATTGTTTTAATGATTTTTGATGAATTGGGCACAAATTAAAAAGACAATGCATATTACGCAAAACTAATGCAACTATAGTTGTACCTGTAGAGAACTCACCAACCGCTTACTTTTTCTTCTTGGCAATCACGACAAACCAATAACTGAGATTCAAACCCATTCAAGAAGCTTGAATCCCTGTACACTGACCGCTTATGTTTCCCAAGCAAACCGTTTTGTTTTACTTCATATTTAGAATAAAAGCAGAAACAATCTATGACTGTTACTGCAGCGAATCATTTCAGACCCACCCAGTACTTGCATTTTTGGGATGTCAGTGACAGATAACTCGCATGTATGACCACTTATATTATTTCGAAGCTAAATCAAACCAAGTGCAGTATTCGTTCGTGAAACAACCGGTTCCAACTTATGACAGTATTTTTTTATATGATGTCATTTTAACTTTTTAAACCGAAAACAAGTTCTTACAAAACTGCTTATCGAAAGTTTTTTTCACGACCATTAGTAAATCTCAACATAGAATTTAACCCTTCTCCTGGTAGCGGCAACTGTATTTGCCTTCGCGACCAGTGCAGACTACATCCGTGCAGTCTGATCATGGTCTGCACTATTCGCCATTCAGTCGGTTAATTTTCAGTAAGCATCCATGAAAACAATTAATGGAGCTGTCCATACTGAAAGACGGACAAGTCCATTTAAGATATTTAGCAGGCTAAGTCCTTCCTGATATGTGAAAGACAAGCGCGTTTATTCTTTAAATTGTGAAGTTCTAGCGTTATTTTCCCTTAAATTGTGAAAGAGGAAGTGCGATATTGACTAATTTGTGAAAAACAATTTACAACCCAGATTTTCCTTTAATTGATAAAAACAAAACATAAAGGTTTCAGATGTTTCAACATGAAATGTTTAAATAACTGTGCTTTCATCAACTTGTAAATAACTTGGAATATTTTAGAGTAAGATGTGACACTTCAAAATATAGCTTTGAAATGTTGATTTTCAAACAAAAGTACTATGCAGTAAAGCTAAATCTCCATCATCACAATGACCTTTGCTCAGAGTGACCAGTCGCCAGACTTATTCCACCACAATATTTTGGAACAAAGGGTATTAAAACGCAGTAATCGTTTTAAAATTTCAACTGTTCGACAGTTTACAGACAACAATTTTAATAGTATCGCTAAGCATCCAAAAGTTTATTGTTCGATTAACACACAAGACAAATTGAATCGATAGAAAAAAAGAGATAAAAACAGACACTGTTCCTATATTTTACGAAAATAACAGATCAGAATTCGTAGCCTCGTTTTCAGTTCAAGATTACTTTATGGGTTTTTCCAAAAATATTATATTTAGTTGTATTACTGTTTCGTGGCATTTCGATTGTGAAAGTGGCATTTCTTTCTGTTGTGAAGCTGGCATTTTGGCATTGTGAAGGGGTCTTCTTCAAATTGTGAAGGGGCCGAATATCGGTCCCTTATGTATCGTGAAAAAAAACCTCCTTTTCTAAAAGAACAAACCAACAACAGAAATGCGCACAACAACAACAACTCAGTCAGCAACGCGTCAGTAAACAATCCAAATGTTACGAATAATATTCAGGAAAAGCTCATACCTATATGGTAAGTGAATTTCACAAAAATACTAATAAAATAAATGCTTGTTTATTACCCCCATAGGATCACCCCAGTGAGATACTTTTAATGACGTACAAATTTACCCCCGATTTATCCTGTGTTCCAGGCGCCAGAGGGACAAACACTCGTTCACCATTCTTTACCTAGATAGTGGCTCACCAACCGGCCTCATCTGAACAAGCCCAAGACAAAAATTTAACTTCCCGCTCCCTAAGCGGACCTCTTAACACGAAGCCACGGAGACAGTTATGAAGTTAACTGACATTTGTATGCAATCTTCTCACAGGTGTGAATTGTAAGCAAAACCACATAGCACTCACATCACATGAAGTTTATGAAGTTATAACAACTTCACAGACCTAAGACAAGTAAATGAGGGTTTACTGATTCTAACAGATCAAAATGAATGTTTCATGTCTTAAAAGTCCGATGGATGCTCCCCGACACCACTCTGACACGGCGAAAAAACATTGCCCAGTAAAAGTAAATATTTTCAAATTTTCACATTTGTATTTCATTCGTTAGTCACTCATACAAACCATTTTCTTGAAACGAAGGATATTACAGTAAATGATGCCCTTACCCCTTCAAAACTAATATCAGAAAAAAGGAAAAGAATTTTAAAAAATGGAAGTTTTAGATTATTTGTATATTTAATGAAGATTATCCTTACGACATAAGTCCATTTTGTTTTCCACTTTAAATTTTAACATCTTACTGCGAGTTCAAATGAAAAAAAAAACATGATAAACAGTAATAAATCATTAATACATACCGACCTGTGTCGAATGTGATGCCAAAAACAAAACAAAACAAAAATTAACATAATTAACGTACCTCGCAGTGTAATTGCCCTTTTTGTTTGTTAAATTATATAACCTTTCAAATCCGAAGGTTAGTTTCGAGTAAAAATAAATTGGCATTACAATAAATTTTTAGAAACATTTTACTGGCTATTTCATTTTCGCTTTCGAATTGGAGACTATTTATAGGCGATACACGTGGTTGAACATCATTATAAACGTTGGTTGTCACACGTAAAAATATGATCGTCTTATATCAAATTTTACAATAACATTTGTGTAAAATATTCTCTATTCCAAGTAAGCTGACAATACATTCTTCTAAGATTGTTTTCCTTTGAATGACCCATCCAAAGTAAATGTCGCGCGTTCAAATGCCAGAAAACTTGGGATGGTGTAAACTTCAAACCTACATAAGCTTCATATGTCAAGGGTGAATCACAAGTTGACGGATCATCGGTCATAGTGGTAACGCACAGCACAGTAATCCGAAGGTCAGGAGTTAGATTCCCCGCAAATCCGCTGACACTTCTAATTCTCTGTTAGGCGAGACGCTTAACAGCTGTCACTTGTGTCAATATTATAAACTAAGTATGTAGAATAAAACTTGTACCTGTACTTAAAAGAACAAGAAGGGTCCCTTGAAATAGTATGTTTTCTCTAGCCTGTACAACCTCCCCTCCCCCCCCCCCACCCAACTTTTCAGACAACTTTACTCCGCTGAGAGCGTCGACATTAGTAGTCAGTCACTTGCGGAGAAATTGGCAATTACTGGTGAGTTATCCAGGAAAACCGGTTAGGTGGACTGACCGCCGAGATATAACAAATGTTGAAATCGGCGTTAAACCCCAAAACAAAACAAAAATAGCGTCGACATGCTGATAAATCATCTCATAATAAGATACGTACAGATGTATGTAAGCTTCATAACTTACTGTGAACTTCACAACACGTAATCCGACTTTTAGAAATGTACGTAACTTTCCAAATATTCGCAAAATAGTTCAGGTTCTTATAGTCGACTGAGTGAAAAAAACGCTTGCTGTCTGGTCGTCTGTATTTTAGAAATGTGCTCTTTTAAATGATTAAACGATCTCATCTTTTCGCATTTTTTAAATTTTTGGTTCGACTTCAAGGAACAATGCTAAAACTATTTCCTGATTCTACCTGATCACTCGAAACTAAAAGCGCTTTCGGTTTAACGCCTATTACCGGAACAAAGTTAATCGTCTTGTAAGGAAGTTAAATTCATACGTCATCAAAGAAAACTCAAAGTAAATGTGTCTATAAATAGAATTGTCGGAATTCATGTCAAATCTATTTCTATCTGAAGTAAAAACAAAACTTATTTCCTGGGAAACGTCGGGTTTTAGGCCTCCTGTCTTGTTTTTGGAATTCCAGTATGTGTACTTCACGGCAACGGTGGAATCTGACATGTTCGTTTAAAGTCCATCTATAACACCTATCAAAAGTGTTAAGATAATCGTGATCTTTTTAAAAGAATTTTCCAGTCTCTTGTAAAAATCTAGTCACAAAACAGAGGGATCAGCCGGAAAATAACGATGTACGGACGAAGTGCAATCTATTGTCATAATATGAACACAAATATTGCAAGTTCTAAGAATAATTCTATGAAACATAAAATATGGATAGGTGATAGTATGGAAATAATGCACCTCAAGGTTCACAACTCTAGCACCAAAATTATTAGATTTATCCCCCCTTGAACTTAGAATTTTCATGAAAAAAATGTGTTTTTTGCTGAGCACAGACCGAAATTAATTATTAATGAAGAAATAGGTTCGATACACGTAAGTAAATGATATGAAGTTAAAGACATTCTGCAAATTAAGGTAATTGAAGGGAACGTAACATTTTAAATCAAGTAATATTAAGTACTAGTAATTTAAGACTGTTCGATAGAACGCCGAACATATTAAGCTGTCAGTAAAGAAAGTTGCAATAAAACATACAGCATACTGCATATGTCGGAGAGGAACAAATGAAGTTGCAATGAGATGATAGCGCATTCAATTACCATAAAGCATGGTGTTATTCAGCAAAATACAGGTTTCCAATGCCATAAAGCAAGATGGAATCAAGCATATTGCAAGAAAAAAATATGGAATCAAGCATAATGCAAGAAAGAAATATGGAATCAAGCATAATGCAAATTCCAATGTCACCAAGCAAGACGGAATCAAAGATAATGCAAGTTCCAATGTCCATCAAGCAAGATGGAATCAAGCATAATGCAAGTACAAAGTCGCCAAGCAAGATGTTATAAATGCAGTAATTCTGTTCCATATTTAGAAAAGGGAGATCATTGATGTATTGTCACCGCAGTTTCTTTAAGGAATATTCCGATGAGAGGCGGAAATGTGGAAAATTTCCATCGACCTTATTAGTATAGTTCTCATCCCTAATAGTTTACAATGCAACTTAAATTGGAAAACTATATACGAAAAATGGCCAGACAATGATAAATACGCAATGTCAGTTGCTCCAATAATAAAATAAAACGCATGTATTAAAACAGCATCAGGCATCAAGCTTCATAGAGCATAAACACTAAATAATAGAAATGAGCTAACCTCTAAGGAATCACATCAAATGTGTGATGAATCATTCATTAAAACTAAAACAAAAAAAACATTCCGCACATTTCGGTGCACAAAAGGAAGTATAAAACAAAATACACTCGACTCTTAATGACAAACATACAAAACGCACATATCCTTAGTTTGAAAAGAGCATATAGAATGTTGGATGATACATTAACCCTGAACATGCTGTAATGGATTTTCCCAGCTTTGAATTTGGAACAGTCCATTCAAGTTTAAGGGATTTCAATATCAAAATACAAACATAGAGCTACCAACAGTATAGAGCCTGGTCAGACTGCACGGATGTGCAGGCTGGCCTGGCTCTATACTGGTGGCAAAAGCTAATAACTTTCGGTTCCAGCAGGTTAAGGGTTAAGCTAAATAACATCACATTTTGATTTTTCCAACACAGTACAAATGACGACGAAATAGTACAAAGCAAGATTGAATGAAGCGTTATGCAAGTTGAAAGGCCAACATTCAATGATTAATTGATGAAAGAATGAAAGCATAACGCAAGTTCCAAGGAAATAAAACAATATGGAATCAAGCATAATGCAAAATCCAATGTCATCAAGCAAGATGGAATCAAGCATAATGCAAGTTCCAATGTCATAAAGCAAAATGGAATCAAGCATAATGCAAGTTCCAATGTCAACAAGCAAAATGGAATCAAGCATAATGCAAGTTCCAATGTCAACAAGCAAGACTGAATCAAGCATAATATAAGCTCCAATTTCACCAAGCAAGATGGAATCAAGCATAATGCAAGTTCCAATGTCATAAAGCAAAATGGAATCAAGCATAATGCAAGTTCCAATGTCAACAAGCAAAATGGAATCAAGCATAATATAAGCTCCAATTTCAACAAGCAAGACTGAATCAAGCATAATATAAGCTCCAATTTCACCAAGCAAGATGGAATCAAGCATAATGCAAGTTCCAATGTCATAAAGCAAAATAGAATCAAGCATAATGCAAGTTCCAATGTCAACAAGCAAGACTGAATCAAGCATAACTTAAGTTCCAATTTCACCAAGCAAGACTGAATCAAGCATAATATAAGCTCCAATTTCACCAAGCCAGATGGAATAAATGCAGTAATTCTGTTCCATACAACCGCTTATGTAATCTTATGAAGCTTCTTCAATAAAATTTTTAATCTATAAGAATGCGTAATAAGAATAAATAAATAAATAAAACTGTACAAATAGGGAGAAAACTCGGGAGATTTCGAGTTGGGGTGACGAGTCGTTGCGCAGTGGCGTTGTCTGCGTGTTCTGTTTTAATCAAGATACATCTATATCAGTCTAACTAATGTACACACATCGTACCATGCAGCAAGTCGTACTTGGTGTCTCGAAAGAAAATTACCCTTCTTTTAAAAATTGACAAGTACAAATCCAGAAGTACAGATCCTGAGATAAAAAAAAAGATCTCTTACAAATTAGTGTCTAGTTTACGTTAAGCAAAGTCTTACAATTGTGTACTACTTTTAGTCAATCTTTCTTTCAGAGTGCGCTTGCTAACATGTCGCGAAAACGATTTTCAAATACAGATTTTTACAAAGGGTGATACGGTTCACCGCGACCTCTTCGTAATCTGTGACATTTTTATCCGGTCAAAATTCCGGACTGGTATTATATAATTACACCCTTTTTTGCTAAATACACCCTATTAAAAGATATAGCACAAGTCAATCGATGAATTATTAAAATTGCTGGTGAAAAATCCGTACTGTTTGATCACGTTTCCTTTCTTAAAAGGTTAGTGAATAAATGCTCTCAGATTACGGTATGTGTGTGTAGTTTCTACCCGTGACGGAAAACACTGACGGTATAGCTAATACGCTTGAGCTTCTAATTTCCACTAAAAACTACCATATCTATTTTGAAAAAGAAAAAACTTATTACAGTTATCTTTCATCTCTTTGATGACTTATTACAACTTTTTTTCGGAAGAATATGTTCCCTTTTCACGATTGACCCAATGACGAAACTGCCACTAAATTCTGTCATTATGTTTAGCCGCCCACGCATCTCGAGCACGAAGTGATGCAATAAATTTGTTCTAGCTGTTCAGCTTTGTTTCACGTTTTCTCGAGCATTTCAACTATTCAGCTACGGAGTTTCCTTGCAAGAACCCGCACTAGATCCCTAATCAACGTACCAGAACTGCTAAAATTATCATATAAATAGAAAGGTCCCAGTTTACGAAACCAAGTACCAACTCGGTAATTGACTTAGCTGACACATTTTTTTTTGAATTCGTTCAAGGACATTTAAATTTTGAGTTTGTTAAAATCAAAATCAATTGACTGATGCCTTTTTTATACGAATCCATTTTTTAGCAAATGCTTAGCTGTGGAATGAAATCTATTAAAGTTACAAATAAAATATTTAAGCTTGTATCACTTGATCTGCTAAAAATTGCTACTACAAGTTTTACTACATTAATCTGTCAAAAAACTGGAGGCCTTCAAAGTGTGTCGAAGGAAATCTGTAATTCGTACATGTACAGAAAATTTACTGCTAAAAATAACAAAATCACTTGAGTAAATACTTTAATGTTTCGTGAAATTGAATCAGGTCTTTAAACTTGCCAATTAATAAACAAATAGCGAGTAAAACTCGTGAACAGAATAAGGTCGAATTGTATTTCTTGAACTAGTCTTGTCCCCGGAACGCTTCACAGGAACATCGATAAAGTATGGTTCTACACTGTTTTGTTGTTGTTGTTGTTTTTGTTTTCGCTTTAAAGCGACTGACTCACAGACGGGCCGACGATGCATAAAAAAGGGAATGTTTATATATGTAAAAATTCTGATTGTAGTTGTGAACATATCAAAACTAAGTTACTGTCTCAGTTTCTGTTACAGAAACACATCATAATATAATTTTTTAAAAAATACCCAGTTAGTCACGGGGTAGGTACTTTATTTATATTGTCAATTTTGACATTAGTAGACGGCATTTCGCAGTGACTCAGAGGTCTAGCTCGCAACTCCTCATTTGACCTGAAGGGCATGGGTCGAATCCTTTGAAAATCAAATTCTTTTTTTTTCGGTTTTCATAACGTATAGAAGCATAAAATTATGTTTTTG